>JAAWXA010000040.1:2774331-3106735 GCA_038090715.1 Florisuga fusca | reverse complement strand
TTTTTTTTTTTCTCCTTGATGATACCTGGTCGTTTTTATATCAATGTTGTAATTAGAAATCATCTGTGGCTATGAGTCAGGCTTGGCAGCAGTCCTTTGCCCCCATCCCTGGTAATAACATGGGAGCACTGAGCTACTCCCTGCTGCTGGATTTAGGGATCTGATTTGGTGTGTGTGAAAAACAAAATGCACTAAAAATCGCCATAGCCTTCTTTCTAGTTCTGCTTTGGAGTTTTGCATTTCTTATGTGATTTCAGCTGAAGCTGTAGGAAGAATATTAAAAGCTGCAACTTTTTACTTAGATCTGAGATTTAGGTAAGAGCAAATTTTTTTTTTTTCCTCGTGTCTTCTTCCCCATCAAATGAACCTCTGCTTCTTAAGTAATTGTATGCATGTGACCATTCCACCTTATTTATCTTGTTACCAGTAGCACAGACTCTTTGACATGGAGGTTACACAATGTTTTCAGGAACATGATGCTTTGCCTGGTGTTAAGCTGGGTACACACCTTCCTACAGAACACCAGTAATGACAAAAGGCAAGTTTTCTGAAATAAACATGTATCATATTTAAAATATCATTACAGTAGATAAAGTCCATGCCTTTGTAGTGAAAAACATGATGATGCTCAACTTTTCACTATAAAACTCGAAGTACAAAATGAGTAGTAAGGTGAGAAAATACTGTGTAGCTTATAGCCTTGCTGGAATCTCCATTTTACCATCAATATTGCTATTTTATTTAACTTACTCTGAAACTGGGAGACTGATTAGCATGAAGCCTCAACACAAAGCCCTGTGCTTTCTTCATGGAAACATAACATATAGCTGTATTTGGGGGGGGTTAATTTTTATTCCTGCCTCTGAACTGCAAAGCACCTTTTCGCAGTACTTTTTGGACTCTTCCAGTCTTCTTTGATGTGGGGATATTTTGAATTGTGGTTTTGAGACCCTTTCTGTGTTGAGATGAAATTTATCCTGGAGCATTTACCTGGAATATGAAGGACACTGTGCTCTGTGGCTAGCATCCATCAAGGACTGGAGGATTTTTAGAGTGAGAACTGTGGTTCATACAGAAAAAAAAAAATAGCATAAAGGTCCAACAGAGAGCAATGTTATTCAAGATATTTAGACATCTATTTTTAGTTCAAATACCTGGCATGTGTTAGAAGTTTTATCAGTGTTACTTAGTAATCATTAGGTACTGCAGAGGTCCTTCTTGATAGTACATTCACATCTGATATTCAAGGAAAAGAAATTTCAGTCACTGTAACTTCACAGAATTGGTTTTGGGTTTCTACAAACTGTCATTTTATCTGCAACTCTGCCCCAGGGTGTTAAGAGGTAAGTTTATTTTACTGTGTTATTCTGAAGGAGCTTTTTTTCATTTAGAGAAATAGCTCAGGAGCAAGAGACAACAGACTCATATTACTTTCTCGATGGCTTCTGAAAATGTTAAATGCATGGTTTGGTATTCTGCCAGTCTGAGGAGTTTTTTAGTTTTGAAAACTTGAATACTCCTATTACTAATTTTCATAATTTCAATTAGTTTTAATTTGTAGAGCTTGGTGATTAAAAAAAAAAAAAATCAACAAAACACAAGAAACAATGTGTATGATGGTTGATTTAAAATTGATATGAAACCACTTTTCCTTGAGAGCTATTGCCATGCTCTGTGTTGCTACGTGTGTGATGGAGTTACATCATCTTCATGTAACACCTTCCCACCCATGTACTGAGTCTGTTTTGTTGTTGTTGCTCATGTATGTGGAGAAATTTCCATGTGCATTAATAAATGAAGCTTTGTTTAAAATTAACTGTTGTCCAAGCCCCTCCCAGTGAAGGGTTTTGATTTGATAATATCCCTTCAGTGCTTTTGCAGTTCTTTTTTTTATACAGTGTCCCACTTGAAAAGAAATGGCCTTTTTGCTATCCTGGGCAGGTGTACTGTGCCAGGATGCTTGCTGAGGGGTGCCTCTGCATGCACATGCTCAGCCCCGTCCTAAGATGTGGTGAACGTGTCTCTGGAGGTTTCCTCAGAGATGGGGTGTATGGATGTGGGTACAGAGGCACTGCCCTGAGCTTCCCAGTGTTCTACTCATCTGTCAGAAGTATTGTCCTGGGGCTGTGGCATCTAAGCTGAAGCTGTTGGATGCTGTTCCCAGCTCTGTCACAGACTTCTTGGTGCAGGTTTGGTGTCTCACTGCCTCAGTTGCCAGTACTGTTGGGTTCCTGAAGGTCCTTTAAGAGCACTGCAGGAGCATGGCAAGGTGGCTGTGCTCTGAATGAAGGCAATGAGCTTATTGCAATACCAGTGAGATTGTCAGCATTATTATACTAATATGTGTAAAAGCATTGCTGAAGAATCTTGCTTCTTCAGATTATTAAACTCTATACTAAAAGGGAATATAAACATAACTGGGATTAATTATATTTGTTTCTTTCAGATTTTTTTTGCTGTAACTAAGCTGAAAATATATTCATTTCCCTGGTTTTTGAATCTTCCAGATAACACTAATGACATTCTTGGTTGACAGGGTGTAATGTGGAGTGTCTTTATTAGTATCATTGTTCTTCACATCGGATAAATCCTATCCCTTGTAATCCTTAGCATTTCTCTGTCTTCTCAGTGGTGTGCACTCTGTTTCAGTTGTTGGATAATTTGAGTTATGAAGATGTAGTAACCATTTTTTTGTTGTCTGTTGAAGTAAATTGTTTAATAGTGACACTAAATTTGTTCAGTCCTAAGATTCCGAGGTGGTTCTTTCTATATTGCAGGCATTGCTGAACACATTTGAGACTAAAGAATCACAGTAGCTATGAAAGTACCTCATAGATAAAGATTTGTGCTTGTTCAAAGACTATCTTCCTCTCCCTCCCCTTCCCCCCAATGGATGCTTTATGTACTGCTGTATTTTTACTGAATCTCTATAGTGACCTGATTTCTCACTTTTATCTGTGGGTGGTGTCAAAACAGCAGTGCCATACACACACATTTTCTCCTTCCTGCATAACTTACCCCAAGAATACAGGAAATATACGGAAGCAATTAATCAGGAGTAAATATCCACACATCTGTAGGGCAGAGGAATCAACTGTAAGTGAAAGAGCTATTTGAGTATTGAGGGACAGAGGAAGAAAGTGAAAAGGTAGTCAGCCTCCCCAGCTACCCTTTACAAGTTAGTCAACAACTGTTGTCTTGATGAATAGCTCATGCTGAAACTGTCCTAGCAACAGCTATGTTTAACACTGCCTTCTGGTGCAGATTATGGATAGCAGTGCAGGAAGAGAATTTTTCAGAATGTCCTTTTACATAAAAAAGATGGAAAAAGGAGTCTCAAGGTTCCTTTTTTTTTTAAAAAAATAATTATTTGACTACGTCAAGGGAGGGATTGTAAGTAAGGTGAAAATGAGTGTGTGAGCAGGATATTTTACTAAACTATAGGTATAGAAGAAATGTCAATGGTGAACATAGAAATGGAGAGATGAAAGGTAGGGATAGAGAACAAGGGGAGGGAGGAAAAATATGAAGTGGAATGAAGATAAACCCTGGCTCTTAGAGTTAAAGATGACAGGAATTACAGTAGCTCTTCATCTCTCTGCCTTGGTTGAATGCAGAGGAGTGTAAAAGTTAAGGTCCTGTTAAAGGGCAGGTCAGCAGTGTGACTGCATCGTTCTGTACTCCCACTCAGTACAAGGGCTTGAAAAAAGGAACAAGATGAACGAAAGGTACATTGGAACAGAAAATACTCCTTTTTTTCTTTGTAGTAAGGTATTACGATGATACAGGATGAAATACAGGCAGTAATGCACACTGCTTTGAGCTGCATTTGTTTTACTTAGGTATTTAAAATAGATGCTCACTGGAGGTCAGGTGTGTTTGTAGCATTGTGGGGAAATGGAGTTCTTACTTCCCAAATATACTGAGTTCTCCCTGCATCTGCTTTCCAACATACATACACACACAATATGTTGCAGTTCCCAACTCTGATGGGAAGCTGTGGGTTTGCAAGTATAAATATTTCCATTTGGCTATCAGAGACTGATGAACTGAGACAGGTAGAAGCTGGTGTTCACACAGATGCAGTACCTGGATGGAGACTTCTCCATGGAAGGGCAATATGAAGTCTTGGTTCCTGATTGTCATTTCTTGGTCACACAATTATTATAGAAGAGGCTTCGTTAAGGCCTCGATAATTGAAAAATCTCAATATTTTTGCCAGTGATTTTAAGCATTAAAATGTTTGCTCCTGCAATTTTGTTTTAATATTTCCAGTTGCTATATTCCAAGAAAAAGAACCCTGAACTTCCTGGTGCCAAAGGATATCTCCCTATTTGGTACTGATATTCTATACCAGTTAGATATTTTTTTTATTGCTGTCCTCCAGTTGTTTCTTATTATAATGTCTTAAGGAAAGTTGTTTGTTTTTTCCTGGCAGAGTGGTTTAAGTACTATTTTTTATTTTTCTTCTCTTTATTGCAGTAAGCTGAAATTGAGGTTCAAATATGCCTCAAATGTTTGCCTGAAAATTAAAATGAAGGGAGGGGCATATAACTCTGCTCTGCAGAGTGAGAGTTTAAAAGGATAACAGGAAAAATGATAGTGAGACAAGTCAGTGGCTTCCTCTGATTTAGAAATGATGTATTGGTTTACTCTGAAATACTTAAGAGGAGAAATGAATTGCTTGAGCTTTCATCCAGATTTCCAGTTGTCTGGCTTACTAAATGAAATGGAAATGGTGAAGTACAGAATTACTCTCCAAGTATAAGAAACCCTCAGCATGCCTCTGGAGATCAGTAGGAAGGTAAAAAGAGGTTAAAACCTCAGTGAGAATCAGTAATGGAAACAGAGCAGCCAGTTCTATTGCCAAGAAGGGAAAATTGTTTCATGTGAGTGATGATGTGTATCCTAATAAAAGACATCTTTTCACACCCACTAGGAATAAGACATATTCTGTACTTTTATATCCCATCTTGTTTTGAGTAGGAAGAACCTTTTTTTAAGATGAAAAATGTTGTGTTAGGAACAAGAGAGGAAAGAGGTTTTCCCACATGAGGAAGAAATTTGCAGATCATTTCCATCTCAGAGTTGTGCACAACAGCAGAGGAGAGTGCCATAAGTGATACTTTTCCATTGACCTTATGCACAGACACGATCTGGTTGTGATCTTACTGGTTTGGGACATTTGTCCTTAAAGGGGGGACAGCAAAAATTAGGGCCCCTTTAAAATTTGGAATGCATAAAATATTCAAATATTTTCTGCTGAGTTTTGAGAAGGAAAACATAAACTGCAGTTGGAGAGGACAGATCCAGAAAAGGTGACAAACAAGTGCCCACATTGTACAACCTTTGCTCGGTAGTCTGGAGTGGGAGGAATGTTGTTGCCAGCTGCAGGTGTGTGTTGGGGTGAGGAGTCCAGCTGAGAGAGGCACAGCCTGAGGCACCGAGTCATCTGGGGAAAATCCCATTTTGAACTGGGGGCTATGGTGTGTGACAGATCAGGGGAAGACAGAGTGTAGGGTTGTTCTGGGAGGAACTCGGGGCTTGCAAAATATTTCAAGTTGGTGGCAGACATCTTTTAATCTCTTCTCTTTCCTGGCATACTTTCTTCTTTCCCTGCTCCTGCCCAAGGACCTGTATCCCCACCCCTGAGCAGCAGCCTCCTCCTCAGCCACCTGTTTTCACTTTGCTCCAACTGCAAACTAGGAGAGAAAAACTTGGTATCAGAGAGAAGCACCAAATGGAGCCTGGATGGAAAAGAGGATGGTGGCTCCATGGGGAAAGCCTTATATTTGTGCGTTTAAGGGAGCATTTAGTAAGGACTTTCTGCTCTCAAACCCCAGCCTATTCACCTACGTAAATCCAGAAGAGAAGCTGTCATGGCTGGAAGTAGTGTTGGGCAGCCATCCTACTTAGTGCCATGAGGCAGATCTGGGCATGGATCCTTGAACACAAGTTTGGCTCTCTTCTTGTTCTACCAAGCTCTAGAAGGAATGAAACTGCTGAGAAAAAGACAGTAGATACTCACAGCTTGGAGCTGGACAAGTCTTTTGAAATCTAGGAGTGTTTGGTATGAAGCCAGTTTCCAGTTTTCCAGCTGCAAACTACTGAATAATTAGTTCAAGAGCTTCTTGCCTTCTTATTGACTATTATTAGAAGAAACAAACACCTATTTTGTATAGTCTGTTTCACAAGGTGATATTCATCACTTTTTCTGTCCCTTACTTCAGAAAGGACCCAACTGATTGTCCACAGGAGAGTGCACCAGAGGAGAGGGAACAGAGGTGTAGAGCTGTACTTGTACCTAGCCCAAGAGTTAAACAGAACTGTTTTCATAGATTTGGGAACAGAAACATGTGCAAGTTGATCAGTGTGGGGTTGTGATGAAGTACACCACCTCAGGGGACTAAAATAGGAAGCACTTCATTGCCCTACAGGTAGAGATATATTGGTGTTATTATCTAACATCTGCACTGGCAGAGATCTGAAATCTGGAGATGGGAGAGTCTCCAGCTGCAGCAAATACTTGACTGGGAACAGTTTCTGCAGGGCAAGAAGGCCTAAGAAGAGGCTGTTCTGAGTTACTACCAGCTAGAGACTGGTTTTATGGGCTCATCAATAAGATTTCATTTACCTAGGGAAATTCCTAGGCTCAGTCAACAGTTGAATGTGATCTGGAATCGCTGAGGTAAGCAGAAGCCTGGGAACAAAATGATACACTGCTCTTCTTTTTTTTTCTTTGCAAGCTGCTTGACAGCTGAGTGGGAGAGACAGTAAGGGATGGCTGAGGGGAAGGAAAATCTCTGCTTCATTCAAACCCCTTCGTTCATTCTGTCTGGAACTTGCCCAGCTACTACCAACTTACTTAGGTACCTTAAATGAAGGTTCTTTTCCAAGGCCTTCCTGAGCTTAGTTGATACAGTGTCATCTGAACGCTGCAGGGTAAAATGCTTTTTGCCAAATCTGTGGGTTTTATGTGAAGAATTCACAGCTTAACCCCTTTATAGCCTGGTTAAAGTGATAGACCAGTAAAATTAATTTCAGCTGGAACTTCCATGCAAGATTTTCCCTTGGTTTGACATGTTCATGTCAAGGTTTTGAGGGGAGGTGGTATCTTTTTTTCATGAGTTGCAAGGCCTTTAAGAAGTGCCATTTATCCCGTTTTATTAGAAGCAGCAGGTTTACTTAGGCCTTCAGAAAGTAGTACAATAAACTGTCTTTTCCTCCTTAATGGTGTCCCAAGGAATGCATTAGTCTTTGAAGCTGAAATACTTTGACATCAGACTGGGTGATGAGTTGCTATGGTTTCAAGGGCAGTGTTAGTGCTAGAAAAAGACTGCATCCTTGGAGTGTGCACACATGCAGTCCTGGGCTCCTATATATTTCATGAGCAGAACTTAGGAAGAAGCCTTCCACATCAGTGGCTTCAGCACAGGGCATAAGGAGAACTTGAAGGGGGATGTACAACTGGATTTGTGTTTGTTACCAACCATTTAATTCTGTTTGAGCAGGACTTTGTGTATGTGGCAGTTTCAAGCACTTTGGCAAGACAGAAAGCTTGTGCCCAGTACACACTGTGTAGACAGGGGGAATTTTTAAGGCAAGAAGAAATCAGAGTGGGAGGGAGAGGCTTCTTATTTTGGTGTGGAATAGACTCCTGATGCAAGCCAGTTGACTACTTGAAATAATTACTTTAACCTGCAAAATGTAGGTGCTGCTAACAGCCTTAATATCTACCTGTATGTAGATACTCTCTGATGAAGCAGCAATACAGCATGACTTTTCTAGAATATAAAATACCTTTTTTGGTTACTAAAAATTATATTAGCCACTTTGCTTTACATTTAAGCGTCTTTAACTCCAAATTAGAGCCCTTGTCAGTTTTCCCTTGAGTCCTTTAGCCTGCAGGTAAGAAATAGATAACTGCTGGGTGTTTGAAACCATACGGTGGTTCTCAGTGCACTGCAGAATTGTGAATTCCTCCGAGTTACACTTAATGCATATGTTTCTAGAAAACAGATAGTAGCTTCACTGTGGATATTGAAATGAGCCTCTGAAACAAAGAAGGATTTTCTCAAGTCTTAATGAGTGCCTTATTGATTTGTAATGAACAAATCCTCTGCTCCTTGATAAGCAAGGGACCATCTGTTGCTTATAAAACAGGTACCATTACCATGATTGATTTTGGTGCGTTGTCCTTTGATGTTTCTGTTCCTTCCTCAGTGTAGCCAAAGATGGTTTAGAGTAACTGCTAACATTTAAAGTGGTTTGATTTCTCCCTGGACCACACATAAATTTCCCTCTTCCCCCCATTAAAACAACACAACCACTCATTTAAGGCCTTTACAAGCTTCAGTAAATGGGTCCCAGCAGGGTAGCCTGTGAGCCCTGAGCTTGGGATTCTCCTGAGTATCATTTGGTTTTGTAGAAATTGAGAGGTTATTAGGGTTCAGTGGGTTCATGGAAACAGTGAGGGGGTCCCACAGTCCTCTTACCTTCCTTGAATTACTTAGTTTTATGGGAGACTTGATCCTTCTTCCTTCACCTCAGATTTTTCAGTCTAACTGGTAACATTTGATTTTTCACCAAGAAAGCTACCTGTGGTGTTAGAAGTAATGGTTTGAACCTTACTGAGTTTACTTGAGTGTTGAGACTAGCAGGATGAAGGGAAACCACTTGGAAATGAGCAGTGTTCATCTAGAAATTCAGCATTCTCACTGAAGTGTTCAAGGGAGAAATGGTGCTGGAGGAGCACACGAGATTTTGAATTCTTAATTGGGGATTTCCAGCTCAGAACAGCTGTATGTACACTGAGGCTTTTCTCTTAATTTGTCATCTGTCTAACAAGCTCATGGTACATACATATATTTGCCTGTGAATTACGAGAAAACATTTTGGAAATCTCTAAGGAGCCCAGTTAATCAATTTGATTCATTGCAGTACTTATTAGCTGAGATGGCAGAGCCTCAGAAGGCTTGCCTTTTTCTTTGGGCAAAGTTCACTGTACTCTAAGCCAAAATTGTTGAAATTAATACCTTAACTTCCATTACCCAAAGAAACTGTGAGACCTCTCAAATGATTTCTGTAGGAGTGTGACCACTTTTTTTTTTTTTTTAAATTGGTTCAGCTGAAATCTGTAGTGCAGAGATCCATAAACTGTGTGTGGCAATCTGAATTAAGGTCTGGGTCCTGCCCAAATCTTGTGAGCCCATTTAGGTTATCTTTTTTACTTTCTCTCTTCACCAATTGCTACTTAAGTGCTTGTGAAGATCTTTTGAAACTCTTTTACTTTATGCATTAGAGGTTTGCCTGTTTCCACCCTCCCCCTTTTGGGATTCTCTGAGGCTTTTTTCTTGTATGCTCTGCCAACAGCAGATTTTGCCTGAGTATTCTTTTTCTCATTAACATCAATTGAAGTGAGACATCAGAAATCCAGGACCATTTGCAATGACAGGACAGTGCCAATGCTTTTCCTTTTATAACCCATAGGAATAAAACTATGCAAAGCATCATTTCATTATTCACATTATGTTAGCCTGCATGAATTACAAATCATAAGCTAGGGAAAAGATTTTCATGATGTCTTTTGTCAAGTATCCAAAGTTTAGATTTTGAGAGGAAATCAGAAGAAGTAAAAAAAAAAAAAGAAGTTAACTGGTGGATTTGGATACGACTGTTTTCTTTTGTTAGCAATTGCAAAATAATACCATTTTAGCCTACTTGGCAAGTGAGGAGGAACACCAGACCATCTCTTCCTTTGCTATTTTAGAGCACGTGTTTACTGAAAACCATGCTCGTGTTTTGTTTTGGTTTTTTCTTATAATGTTGAAATATTGAAGGTGCAGAATTGAAATCTGATCCTTTATACAGCTTTCATTTGGTAACAGACTGGGTGAAATCCTTCAGCGTATCATGTAACTTGATCCCACTAAGTGGAGCAAATGGCCAGGCACTTGGCAGTGTCAGGACCCTTTTATATGTCATAAAAGGGACAACTGAAGAAGTCCTCATTTCCACAATGGGTTTTAAAAAATCTCATTGTTCCTGGAGAAATAATTCATCACCTGTCTGTGATTTCATTTTAAAGCTCAATGAATTGCTGGGTTTTGATTCACCAGATTTAGTTTTTATGAGAAGATCTCTGAAGAAAGCAAATACAAGCATACAGATAGTGATTATCATGAACATTGGTCTTGGTTTCATCAGGATAAATATCAGGGTTAATTAGTGAGGTAAAATCCATTTGAATTCAGTGGGGGGAAAACCATATTGTAGCCTACACATAAAATATCCATTCCCTTTTTTTATAGCATTCTGCAGACTTTGGCCCATGGGAGTAGAATAAACCAGTTTTTCTCATGGGGGTGCAGCCAGAGCACCCTCTGTTAGAGCTCAAAGACATCCAGTTTTTCTGCACCTTCATGTTTAAACCTATTGCTTATGTTGAGATAGAGCAAGAGCCAAGGGGTATGACAGCAGGCTGTGCTCTCTCATAGACCCAGTCATAATTACCAGATCAGTCACACCATGCTGATCTGGTGTATGATAAACACATTGCCTGCCTTAATGCCTTGAGTCTTGCCACCTTTTTAAGCTGCAGAAATGGTCAGATGTTCCTCTGGAGAGGACAATAGTAAGAAAAGACTGAAGAGCTATCAATCTTTAGGTATTCCCTCAGATCAGGTCTTAAAGCCACATGTCTCTGCTGAGGATAAGCATTTTGGCTCTGGAAAAGCTTTGGAGGGGAATGCCTTCATTACAAATAAAGATATTTAGGAAAATGAAAGGAAGATGTAAAGTTTAACACTGGTGAGAGTCTATATTCAATGAATATAGATTGATATTAGTATGAATAGAGATTGACAGAACTTTTTGACTTGCAGACTTACTAAAAAGCAAAAAATCTGACTCCACAGGAAAGACAAATGTGTGTGATTTTGCTAGCTCAGATCCCTGGGTCAGGGATCTGTAGAACATGACAGTCTTCAACCTGACTGTGGGAATAAGAGGTTAGTTTTGCTTTATGGATCACGAGAAGGAAATCTAGGTTTTGAAATGAGAGGTAAACAGGGCAGATGTGGATGTGTTTCTTTACTATTCCTAGGAGTGAATAAGTTTTAAAATATGGCAGGAAATGGGTTAATTGCACAGTAACAAAAAAACCACAACAATCAGTGTACTTTTTGATGAGGAGAGAAACCCTAGAAAAATTACCCTTTCTGTCAAATTTGTTAAAATCTAAGGAAGTTTGATATTGCTGCTTTTCTAGATTAATCAAACACACTGCGTTTGCAAAGTGGTGTTTTGAGGCGGTTGCAAGGCCAATTCAGCATGGTTAAGGAAAAGGATTTCATCCCTTCTTGCATGCAAATGATCTAGAATTGCACTGTTCTTAGATCCCTTTTTGTATCCCAGCTTTCCGGGACACAGGTTTCCAACGTGTCTGGAGCCAAGAGTCAACGAATGTGAAAGGAATTGGAATGCACTGCTTAATATCCTGCATCTCCTGGTTTCTGCTTGTGCAGAATCAGCCAAGGTGATTTTTAGGAAGTGTGTGGGTTGTTTAGATTGTCAACAAATCTTTTCCAAATAGATGAAAATAAAGGACATTTAACAGTCACTTCACGTAGTTCCTCTTAGATTGAAGTAAAGTTCAGTATTAAAGATGAAGACAAAGCCAAAGCGTGACCAAAGGCAGTGTAACTGTAAATGTCATACATCCCTTACAGAAAGTGTCTCTCAGATTAATTATGGAACCCTTGGATTTCACGAAATCGGTTATGGAGGCAGCAGGGATGGGCCTCCAGGGAGGAATCTAAAGAAGTTTCATGCCAGCAGTGGGAAATTGTTAGGGAAACTAATTGCAATGAAAGACTTTTGAAATTTAAATAAAATCAAATGGAGAAGTCATCAGCTTGAAAGTGAAGAGGCAAAATGAAAAGATGTTTTGAATGCTATTTAAAGAATTAGTGGGAGAGTAGAGGGGGCTTAGTATAGTTGTGTCTGAAATGAATGGCCAGTTTAGAAGATTTTTCAGTATTCCTTTGGGTTTGCCTCTCACTGCTTCAGAGGTTTGCTGCCTACAAATGCAGCAAGCACCCTTCCAGCAAATGTGTTGTGTTATTGTTTTTTTTCATCATTTCATCTCATCTCTATCTTTTTGTGTGCTATCAAATGTCATACATTTATTTACCATAATCTGTGCAAGATGGATTTTTTTTTTATTTATTATTTTTTATTTTTTTTTTTTTTCATATGAGTTAGAAGTATCAGGGAGGCTTCTCCCCTGTATCATCTCTTGAGTACTCTGTTGTCTGTATCTGATCTGCCAGTAAGATCAGAGTTGGATTGCCTTTCTCTGGTCCCTGTTTTTTTGCTGTCCAGCTTGAGCAGCCCAGCTGGCCTTTACTGTACCAGGTGTCATGGTTTTTGGGGTCCGTGGCATATAAAACAATTGTGAAACCGTGATGAAGAACAATCACCAAGGAATCTGTTGTCTCTGAGATATCTTCTCATACGTACCAGTTAAAGTTAGAAATGTTAGAACAGGTGCACCTCTGTCCTTTGCATTCCTGTTAAGGTACTGTTTTTTACTTGCATGATCATAATTAGTTTGAAATACTTGTGTCTGATCTTCTTTCATTCCTTTAAAGTCCAGAGAAATCACAAACACACTCATTTTTAAGAATTTACAAGCATGTGATACAATACCTTTTGTAGACCTGAGCTGGCTTATGCTTAGGCCACTAGCAGGTTTGAAGTCTGTGGTACACCTTGCTGCCTCCTGGCTCAGGAAGGAGCTTCAGGAGACTTTTGCTGCCTTGTGACCAGCAGCAGCAGCAGGAGAAAGCACAGCAAATTACCTTTTGTTAACAGAAACACTGATTTACCAGATTTTCTGAAAACATGGAGTTGTCATCTAGTTAGATGAAAGAGGAGTTCTCTTTCCAGACTCCTTCCACCTTGGACCATTCCTGCAGTCAGGACATAGATCCAGCCTTGCCCTGCTTGTAGAACTTCTTTGGCTGCCAGGGCTCAAGTAACTGTGGGGCTTCCTTCTGCTCCTGCAGGGCAGAGGGATATGTGCAGTGGGGGGGCAAGAAGCATCACCTTGTTCTCACTTCTGTTGTGCCAGTGTAGTACAGGGCTTGAAGAGGAGAGGGGGGAGGAGTTGTCAACTTTTCTTTGGTTTTAGAACACTGCTACATCGGGTTCTGGACCTGTTCAGTCCTAGGGGTGATGCTAGAACTGTGAAGGCACATCAAGTGTTAGCTTCTCTTCTGGTTTTGAGGTATCTAAAATTTTGGACTGGTTGTGTGAACTTCCATAATACTGTGATGGAGGGTTGTCTGTACCCCTGACCTGAGGGTCACCCTTAGCCCCAGTTCCTTGGTTTTTGTCCAGCAGCAGGGATCTGGACTGCCCAAATGGGATCACTGACGCAGTTTGAGCTATAAATGCAGCTGCTTGCTTTGTCCATAGTGTGTGACTGATTCTGTCCCTCTACCTTTGGCAGCACTTCAGTCCATCTTCTGTTCTCACAGCTGGTATTCTCAGGCACTTTTTTCTGCCTACACCTCCTCCTTCTTTTATTTTTTCCTTTTAAGGCCAACTAGTTTTCACAAGAACTGCATCTACGTACGTGAGCACCACACAGTGAGAAGTGTGAATAAGGTAAGGCAGAAAGAATTAGAAAACACGTGTGTTTGTGTAGAGAACTTGAGTGTTTATCACACAGGACCAATGGCTGTGGAGCAGATGACACTGAGGAAAATAGAGGAAGAGATCTGGGGAGTGAAGGCTGTATAACAGCCTTGGTGTTACAGAAATATGGGAAATACAGTGCACAGCCTGAGGCAGGACTTGATTTTGAAGGAGGACAGTTGAGGGACCCCTGTGAGAAGTGCAAAACAGGAGATCTTAGCTTTGTGGCATTTATGAGGGGTTGCTGTGGCTTGCCTTGGTTTCATGGTTAACCATGAGTGTGCTTCATCCTGGATGGAAAACTGTGGAAGAGGTCCAGAGACCTTACAGAGTTGTTAAAGGAACTTATATCAAGATGTTTTGCAGTGTCTATAAACTGGTAATGAGTAGATGGTTCAGCCTGAGACTGAAGTCCCAGTCTTTCCAGGAGTTTTGGGACACCAGAGAGCTTCACCGAAAATAGTTTGCCAAATGTGGAGGATAGTTGGATTTCATGGATTGGGGGTTTTTTGCTGTTGTGCCAGATACCATGCTGATGTAGGAATAAAATGTTTTTGTTTATCAAGAAATGTTGACTGCATACTTCTGCACTTGTCATATGTTTGTATCTCATCCTTTTAGTTTAAGACAATCTATTTTATCTCGAGATCTAATCTGTCAGCTTTGAGAAAAAGCAGAAGTGCAATATTTGGACAAGTGTTTGCGAAAAGCATTTCCAATTCCTGCTTTTCAACTGACTGGTGAGCATCAGCTTGGCCAGTGGAACAGCCTTTATTTGTAAATTTGTGGCTGTCAGCATGTCCTCCTTTAATCCAGATTTGAACCACTATCCCTGCCTGTTCCTTTTGCCTAGCATACAGTCTGCTGTTTGGCATAATCATCAGGAAGTGTTGGTTTGTGTTGATGCTCAGACACAAAAGTACCAAAGCAAGCACAGTCCAAGAGCATCAGGAGCTGAAATGTACTGCAGTTGAGGGAACATGATCTCATTCACAGGTTTAAAGTTTAAATTGGTCATCAAGTGGTGGAGATAGATGAAAGTTCCAAGACTCTTGGCCTCATTTCCCTGCTGCTCCAATATAAAACATGGTGTGTCTGGCACGGAGCCTCAGAAGCACAGGCTCTATTTCTCACTCATCAGGCGCTGCATATGGCTCAAGGCATTTTGCAGTTTGTGGGACAGTGGTTTGATACAGTCTGTCAAATTCTGGTTGTACTTTCTGTTCTCGTTGACTGCTCTGTTCTTGTGGCATGGTACTCAACAATAGCAGAATGCTTCTTTTCAGAAAAAGGAGAGTTAAAAAGTTCTCAAAACATTGCAATGCAAAGCCAGGAATAATGGTTTAATCAACATTTTGCACACAACCTGTTTCATGGCATTCAATGTGGTTCCTGCAGAACTTGGGATAAATTGTCGGGAGAACTTTTTCAGCAAGTTCTCCCAAGCCTCATGTGGGGTTGACTGAAAAAAAATTTGGCATAATCATCAGGAAAAAAAGAACTGAAAAAAAAAAAACAAACAAAAAACAAAAAACTGAATTTTGCATTTGGAATGGATGACAGAAAAAAAAACAACACCACCAACAAAACAAAAAGAGAGCAAGGCCTCCCAAACCTCTCTGCTGTGAAGAGAAATAAGGCATGTGGCGACTGACAATTTACATCTTCCACTTTGCCAAAAGCAGAACTTTCTCTTTATGCAGTGTTAGTTTCAAAGCTTCCAGCTCCTGCTGCGCCTAATGGCAGGTATGTTTCCAGCTACCTCTTTTCATGCCTGAAAATGGGATCATTCTCGGGCCTCCTCATTGTCATTTGGTAGCTATTCCCTTTCAATAATTTCCCCAAATGACTTGTGGTCCACTCCGAAGACTACAGGATTCATTAGAGGGAAGCATAAAAAGAATGTCCTTGGTGTTTGAACAGGAAGGAAATATCCCAAAAGCTGCCAGAGATAAAGATCACCCACTGAAAGGATAAAAATGAACAATGCTTCTTGTAGGGAACCTAAAAATACAATACTTGGTTCTCTCCCTCAGTGTAGTTATTGAAATAACTGGATCATACAGTGCCAGAATTATTTCAGTCTCGAGAATATATAAAATCTTGCAAGTTTAAACAAAACGCGTGTCAGGGGAAACGTGGTTTCAAGTCTGAACTGTACCCAGAGCAGGGGTTTGTGTGTGTGAAGGTGTGAGGCTAGAACCTGCCAGGTCGCTTTTCAACACTTAGCTCTTCAACAGACTTCTTGAATAGCTTTGGATTAGTTGCTTAATCTTTTCATGCCTGTTTGCTGGCGGCAAGTTTTTGAAAGTGAAATGGGAATAACCATGTTTTTTTTTCTTGAGAAAGTGGGTTATAGGTGGGTTGATTGCTCTGTTATTTTGAGTTCTCACTGTCAATAAGACATGGAAAAAACAAGTTTAATACACCAGTGTTTTTGACGTTTGTCATGCTGATTACTACTGCCTTAAAACAGATTCTGTATCATGTGAAGCTGTGCTCAAGTCCCTTATTGAGTGATAGTTCTGTACAAATAATTCAGCTTTCCTTTCTTTATTGTAATGTGAATGTGTGTGCATTGTGTGTGTACATGTCTGGGGAAATGGGGGCTACCAAATGGTTGGATGGGGCCTTGAGCAGCCTGGTCTAGTGGGAGGTGGCCCTGCCCATACCGGGGGGTTGGAACTGGATGATCTTAAAGAATCAAAATATCTTCAAACCCAAGTCATTCTGTGATTCAAATCGATCTGTAAATATCCACTATAAAGAGCCACAGCTCTGCAGAGATGATTTTCTTGTGCATAAGCACATAAATTTCCTGTGGTGCCCATATCTCCAAGTAATGCTTTAGATCATGGAGCTGGAGGAGAAAGAAAAGCAGCAGCTCTTACAGCTGCAGTCAGTGCAACTAATTGTCCCTACTAGGTAGGGATGATGCATCCCTTTTACTGGCTCTCTGATGATGGCTTTTTGTTTCTAGCTACAAGCAAATCTAATTTGCAAATGAAAAATTTCATTATAGCAGAAGTTGCCTGGAAGGGAATTAGAGGAGGCCCATTCCAAAGATTTCAGGAGAACAGACAATTGCTTCTTAAAGAATGGATTTATGATCCCAATTCACAATTAAAATAATAATTGCTTTTAAGTGGTACCTATTATTTTTGAAAGGTTAGATGTTCCAAGAACAGAACTATAAGGGAATAAGGCAGTTTGTGAGCAAAACATGTGGTAGGTAATTGGCAAAGCTCACTTAATATTTTTTGTTTGCTATCCAAGAGCTATTCACGGTGCCACTGTAGCAGTATGTTGTTGGTACAACAGAGCTGACAGTTTTCTGAGATGAAAAGGAAGAGAATGGAATTAATCACACAAACTTCTTCATCCAGTCTGGCATAACTGAAAGTGAGTTCTGCTGTACTTGAGCTATTTAAAATAACTTCATGTTTTATTAATACAGTTTTTACTCAGTTAACCTCTTCTGTGCTCTCTGTTCAGAATCTCATTGTGCCTTTTTGTCCTCTGAAAGGCTGCCCCTGATCCAGAGGCAGTCTTAGCATATGGCAACTGTAGTGTGCAGCAAGAGGAGTGCTGCAGCAGCCCTGGTGCTCTGCCATGTGTGCACGTCAGGTAGCAGAGATCATGTCACGCACAGGGTGGCAAAGGGTGACTGCCAGTGCAGGGAGTTCCAGGCTGGTGTGGCCAGGCTAGTGCTGCCCTTTCTGGAGAGATCTTTCTCCCTGGCATATGGTGTGCAAAATGGCTGGCTTTTTAGTATTACCCTGCAGTAGCTGAAGTGTATTTTTTTTTTTTTCTCTTCTTCATCCACAGCATGTCCAAGAGAAACTGAAAACTGTAACTGCCTTGTGTTGTGGTCCCTTCTTTAGTCATTAGCTGCAGAGAAACTACGTTATGTGCAGAGGAGTTGGATTATTAGTGTACTAAGAAAGACTTATCATCTTAAAAATTATGTATGTTACAGAAATTTCTTAAATATATGATACATGTAACTACGTAAAAATGAGCCTGTGGTTGTGAGTTTAAAGACACTGTTGGGGTCCTTGTTCAGAAGAGACGAAATAATTTTCAGAATGTGTTTTCTCTGAGCCAGCTTAGCAGCTAGGTGTTGTGATCAGTCTGCTTTGTTTGACATGGTGCAGAAGGTGCCTAGCACACCTCATGAGAGTCTTGTGTCCCTTGGGAGGGGTGCAAAGAGAGTACTAGGGGTGAATTTTTTCTTGGATTTTAACTCAGTCTTACACTGTGATTTTGCACGGATTTTAGCCTGTTCTGTTACATCATTAGAGGCCATGTAAGAAAGGGTGTCATTTCTTCAATTTTTTTCAAGTTTTTCAATATTTTTTTCAATTTAGTGAGAGAGCATTTGGCCTGTAGGTTCTACAGGTTGGCAGTATTTCTATCTGTTGGTCTTTTTCAGAGGGAAAGCAGAAGGTTCCCAGAAAGATCGTATAGCAGGCTCCCAAGGTAACTGCCGTGTCGCAAATTGTTTATGTATTTAATGCAAAATTATGGAAGCCTTTGTGCAGATGACACAAAATGTTGGTCTTTCATTCACTAGTAAATCCCACTTTATTCCAAATATCATTTTGATTCCTTTCACTGTCTTTGCCTTGAAGTTGTAGATTGCATCCACTGCCAGGTAACCTTGGTATGTTGGATGTTTGCCCTGAACCTATTATGAATTTATATTTCCATCTGGAGCTTGGTGTTCCAACATGAGACTCTGAAGGCTCTGTTTAGCAGTTCAGTCAACCAGGAGTCCTGTAGGTACACAGTCAAAGAGGTGAAGGCACTGTGAAGCCATGGCATCTTGGCTCATGGTATTTGATGCACCCCTGTTAATACCAAGGAGCTTTTCAGGGCTGAGGATTTCTCTGTTCGTTCAGATTTTTATATTGCTTCCATGTCTCAAAAATATAAATTACATGCAGAAAGAGGAGGAAAAGGGTGTGAGAAACATTACATCAAGAAAGTCAAACCTGTAAACCACTCTGAAATCAGTCAGCAGTTGCAGGTCTTTAAACCAGATGCTGATGTGTTCCTCTATGTGTGAGATGTATGTGATGAATGAATGATTTGTGGTTATGTCTGCCAAGTTTTATCGTAGTTTCAAGAAGTTTGTGACTTTAGTGGACAATTTACAGGCTAGGAAAAGAGCTCTTTTTAGAAAGGATGCAGATTTACAGTAGGTTTTTTGTTGGGTTGGAAATTCTATCCATTTTTTCAGTTAACATATTTCTGTAAAGACAGGAACGTGGAGTTGTGATAAATTGGTCTAGGTCAGGATCTGTATTTTAGCTACGTATCACATATGGTAGCCTGGTAAAGAGTTTTCTGTAAAGAATGGGAGAAAAACAGTGGTGGTTCACACTGTCCTAGAATGGTCACTAGAAAGAGGCCTGACAGCACTACTTGATAAAAACCCTGTTTTTACAAGGGCTGTGGTCTAGGCTAATGTCATAGCTTATTTCAAGTGAAATCCCAGTAACCATGGCTTAAGAGGCTGCTGCAAGGGAAGCGTAGTTGAATTGTGTGCACTGATGATTAGTGCTCTGGCACTGCATTCTAAGACCTGTTTTAATAAAAATAAGGATCCTTTATTCCCAGATTATGTTTCATAGGCTGTGGCTTGGTTTTTGGTAATGAGATTTCATGGTCTGTATGTGGTTGAAAGGACCTCACTTTCGAGAAGCCAGAAAAGATATTTAACCTTAAGTAAACTGGTAACACGTGCCGTAGGCATGATCAGGTTCCAAGGTGGTACACTGAGCATTTTAAAAAAATTGTTGGAAAACCTGACTGGTTTTCAGAACACTGAAATTTTCTTGGCATGCTTCTTTTGCTGGAAAGCTGAATCTGACTTTCTCTCTCCCCTTGCCTTTGAACTGCACTTCTCCAATAAGTAATTGCTCCTAGTCTGCTGTCGCTGTAGTTTCTTTCTTGACTGCCTTATTGCTCATCTATCTTATTATAGTGCTCTAAGTATGACTAGACAATTTGCTTGTTTATGTGATGTGGAAATGTTTTATCTTCGCTTTATAAACACTGACAGTGCTTTTTAGCACCGGGGTTGCCAGCCAGGCTGTTATTTCAGACTCCTGGAGGCAGTAAAGTTTTGAAACAAAAGTTTTCTTTTTTCATAGGCTCTGAACTTTTAGATTATAAATCACTTTCTACATGCTAATAAGCACAGTACATGTTAACACTGTTGTACAGATGGGGGAATCAAGATAGGGGAACATTAAGAAACTTGGTGGGGGAAGTCTGTAGGAGCTGACCTTGTTCTGTGGGAGCTGACCTTATGCCATGAGAGACCCACACACCATCCTTTTTCTTGTCAGATTCTTTCTTTTCACTTACTCAGACCCCTCCCTCTTAAGTTGTTGGTACATAAAAAGATCTTTCAGATTCTATCTACGTATCTAAATTTACCTACAGCTATGGTAATTTATTATACAAAATTCCTTGGGGGACTGCACTCTTCAGTCAGTCACAGAGGGCTTTCTAGTTTTAGGAAGCAAATGCTGTGTTGCTGCTTATCTGACAAACTGCAGCTGCCCCAGGAAGTGAGTTCTGCAGGAAAGTACAGCGAGTGCATGGAGCTGACTTGCATAAAGAAAGCTTTCCTTCACCTCAGGTACCCTGCAGGTCGTGAGCCTGACTATGCTGAGCACACTCTGTCCTAGTCTTCAAATGAGGATCTTCAATGTTGGCTCACAGGGTGGAGAGATCAGTGCTGTGCCTTTCCTTTAGGAGTGGATGTGTGGAGTTGAACAGTATAGGGAACTAGACATTTACTATTACCATGGCAACTTCAGATTATGATTTATTAAGCCATAGTTTTTTCCACATTCAAGACTATGCATTTTTGTTGGTCAGGGCTCTCCAGAGACTGTTCATTGCCACTCCCCACCATGTCCTTTGCTTTGCTTTCTTTTGCTGAAGTTACAGAACGATGGAAGTGTGCTTGCAGCAACCTTTAGGTCAGGCAAAGAAGGCTTGGTACAATGATTGCTTTATTGATAATTATACTGCTGGTTACCACCTTGGACTGGGATGCAATTCCAATGGCTGGCATAGCAATTAGGAGTAAAGGGGGCACTGGGCAGAGAGGTTCACAAGTGCTAATAGAGCACGAGACACTGCAGGAAGAGAGGGGAAAGCCCTATGGCCCAGATAGGTGACTCTACCTCCTGCTTTCATCTGTGACCATCTCTTCTGCCTCTGATGCTGCAGTGGTTGTTTCCAGAATCACCCCCAGCTGCTGAATCTTTGCATTCTGAGTTCCAGTCCCACTGTGGAGCCCACCACCTGCTCTTCAGGTCTAGCTGACTGAAACTCAGTGTGCTTTGCTACATCAGTCCAGTTTTATAGTTTTGATGGATTTCAACAGTTAGGGCCTCCAGGGACTTCTCTGGTCATTATTCCATATGCTAGCCCTTTTGTATGATTGCTTTGGAATAAGGACAGTGACCATCTCTGTCCATCTCTGCACCCAGGCATATTGCAACTGTTCCTGTAATCCTCTGCATTACCAGCAAGTCAGCTTTCTGCAGCCTTTGGAATGCCAGCTACATATAGCCCTAAGTAAAGTCTCCAGATGCAAATACAAGGGACTTAATAAATTATTCATTTTCGAGCTGCGTAGACACAGTTTGAAAATCTTGAGGATGATGATAACCAGGCCCAAGCAAACAAAACAAATGGAACAGTTACTGAATATAGAATTGCAAAACGAATCCGCGGAGCTTAAAAGATCTCTCTCAAAATATGACATCTTACTGTGCATCTGTCTTTATGGCTCTAATCTCTAACAGCATTAATCTGAACATAGACATTGCTTATTTCAAGTTTTGGTGTCAATGGGTTTGGTTTTTATTTGTTTTCATTCTCTGACATGCAGGAGTGGGTTCAGATTGTTAAATAATGTAGTTGTGATACATCTTGATGTGCAAACTAGTTGTCCCTTACCAGTTTCTGCTGGTTAGTTGCTTTTTCTCAATGAGTTTTATTCATTTAGTGCTCGTTCATTATCATTTGGTCATATTTATGGTTATTCTTTTTTTTTACTTGTTTAAATCATTCATGATGGCTTTCCTAAAGTGATAATTACATAATTATGCATGTTTATGTCAGCATTGATTGCCTAAGTGTATAAAGAGCTAATGCATAGCTTTGTTCTTCAACTCCTGTATCCCTGGGTTAGCTCCACCAGTAAGCTCCACTGTCTGGGTACTTTTGGTGATTGCTTTAAAGTAATTTAGAATTGTTTTATGACACTGAGGCAGGCAGCCCTTCTTTGGGAGAACTCTCAGCCTTCCTTTTCCTCTAGGGTAATCTGCACTGTACTGTTCTAAGGCAGAGTGTGTTGTCCTGAGTTTGGTTATTAAACATATTACAAAATGTTTTTTTTTTTTTTACCTATTGTATTTATTACTTAGAAAAATAATAAACCAGAAGTAGTGTGTATAAAAGCATGATTGAACAACACAGAACGTGTTTAGGCATGTGGGTCAAAGCCTTGCTAATATTCTTCAGTATAATGATGTTAGGAAATTTGCATGTTGGAGGTTTCTGGAAGTGAATGTAAGTGTTTACAGCAAGTAGGAGTGGTTTTGGCTGAAGGACTGTCTGAAGTACAACGCCTGCTTCATTTGTGGAAGCATCACTTTACATTGTGCAAGTATTATCAAAACTTAATTGTATTTTTAAAATTTAAGACTTCAACGTGGAGGAAGAAACAACCATATTTTAAAAGTTCCAAATGTATAATACAAAAAGGATGCTGAACAGCATATAAATTTCACCTTCGCATTAAAAAAAAAATTCTTCTACCGTGCTGGACAGAGTTTATAGGACACATTTTTCTATTTCAGCTAAAAGTGACTCCTTGCTATTGTATGAGCTTGCAGCTCTCTGTCACCCACTTCTATTGTTTGACCAGTGCTGTTTTTCAAAACCAAGCTAAAATAATTCATCTTTCACTCTTCATTGACAAAACCCAGTAATATATCTCCCAGCCAGTACTCATTAATCTGCCTGTGTCTTCTGGATTCCACATACAGTAGATGTTTGCAAGTATGTGTGTTAGTTATTACTGTTGCCCCATAGAAATCAGATGCAGTAGAGGAGCTAAAATAGGATCATAGACTAAAATGGAAAATTCTTCTTGTTGTTATTAGGAAAGTCAGCACAGTATATTTGAAGTGATGATATAAAAACCCACTTTGCTTAACTCACCAACTGCTACAAGGGCACTTTCTATAATCCAGTGCCTGTCGGGCACAAGAGAGATTTGGTTCTGGCACCTATTGTACATGAGTATATATGTCTGATGAAAAAAAACCTGTGCTAAAAGCAGGTAGAAAGACAGAAGGAGGGAAAGGGACAATTCATTTGCTGCCTCTGCCTTTTATAAACCTTTTCTATTTGACAATTTGAATGGACTTCCCAGGTAACAAAAGAGTTTTCAACAATAACAAAGGGAAATTTAAAAAAAAAAAAAAAATCTTTAATAATAAAAGGAAAAGAGTAAGGAAAAAACCAAACCAGCCCAAATGCCCCAGGCTGTACATGAGCCCCAGAGAGTCACTGACTGGATTTTGCAGCTGGGCAGTTGCAGTCCCATCATTATTATCATGTCAGAGAGGTCAGTGGGAAGTGCTGCTTCAAATTCAGAGATGCTTGGGGAGAACTGAGCTAGCCAAGAAGGGAGGGGGGCAGGGGGGGGGGAAATTAAAAAATCCCAAACCCGTTTCCATAAACTGTTAAAACTAACAGCAGGAAACAAAATGTGCAGACACAAAAGGTGTTAGGGTACTTATACCTCTGATAGATTTCAGAAAGGACTGGGAGGGGCCTTAGTAATTGTCTATTCTGAGTTTGGTGTTACCCCAGCTGGGAGCTTTTGGTTTATGTTGAGTCCATGGATTTTCCTCTCCATCTCTGGGGCTTCAGTGTTGTTTGATGGAGTTGAAACTCTTGCTGTAAGCAGCACCTATGGCCACCATACTACCAGGAGATGAACAGGCAGTGTTAGGTTTAGAGGTTTAGAAAGATGGATTGCTTTAACCATATTTGCAT
This sequence comes from Florisuga fusca, assembly GCA_038090715.1. Classification (NCBI taxonomy): domain Eukaryota; kingdom Metazoa; phylum Chordata; class Aves; order Apodiformes; family Trochilidae; genus Florisuga; species Florisuga fusca. The sequence goes on along the minus strand of JAAWXA010000040.1, from coordinate 3,082,930 downwards.
AAAGCTGGAAAACCACTGAAAGTATTGAGTATAATCAAGCAATTTCACTGCAAAACTGGGAAGCCTGTATCCTACTGCAGAACCTTATGCCTTCTGTTGGAGGCATCTGGCTTTGGAAGTGTCCTCGATTTTTCTGCTGACGAGTCCACTCTTCACGAGTGGAACATAATGTCTGCAGGAGGTAGTAAGCACAGGATAAGTCTCATGACACCTTTGCTGTTTCTTTGGTGGCATAACAGCTTCGTGGCACAAAGCATTTAAGTGAGGATGAAAAGAACAATGCAGAGATGGAATAAATTTTCCTTGCCTTGGTGACATAATGTGGGATTACTGAACAAATGTTGGTGACTGTCTCAGGAAAGCATATGGGGTATGTTTACTTTTTGTGACTATTCAGGCCATCCCAAGGAATGGCACCCCTGGAGATGCTTGAAACTGTCATGACCTGGAGAGACAGATGTGTTCTGGGGCAAGGCAAGTCTTAATTCATTTCCAGATAGAGTATGTGAGTATAAAGTTGGCTTGTAGCTGTTAGCAGCTTCTCCAGCATCATCTATCCAGTTGTACTACGGGGATGCTTTTAAATCATGCAGGTGAAAGATAAAATTCACCACAGAGTTTTTCCAGTGATTGCAGTTTGGGCTAACACAAGGATTTTGCTCCAAAACTCAAAAGTTTTTTCCAGTGAAGTTAGATCAAACTCAGTCATATTAGGCTGAGAGCAATTCATAAAAGATAGGAAAGGATGATTATAACAAAAGAGAATTATTAATAGGAGAAAAATTTACATCAAGGAGATAGTGGGAGTAAAGTCAATTTGATGTTTTGAAGGTTGATTGGGTGGGTGGGCATGTTGACAATAACAAGACAATCATGTCTCCTTCAGGAACTTGCTAACAGTCTTCAAGAATTTAAAGTATGAATTGTGTGGAAAGCACTCTTTTTATAACAGTAGGAGCACAGTATAGTTTTTGTTGCCAAACACTGGAACATAATTTCAGTTACATACTGGCCTTTCAGATCATGTTATCACCAATGTGGGTCTTTTCCAACAAAATTTGGCTTTCAACATTCCTAGGATTAAGCGCTATGGTTCAATTTTCTTCTATCTGTATGACTTCAATAGCTTCAGGATAATATTCCCAATTTCCAGGAACCATTTTCCTCTTGCAGTGGTTTACATTGTGGGGCAGTCTTTGCTGTGCATGATGATCCATATAGCAAGATACAAATGCAGCCAGACTCCCTCACATTGGCTTTTTTTTGTCCTAGTATATATTAAAATTTGGTTTTAGTCTAGAGGAAATTATAACTCTTGTTTATGAAAGTGTTAATGAACAATGGTCATCTGGAAAATGACATCTGGGGAAAAAGTAGATAAATCAATGGCGTGGGCTGTTTCATTGTGCAGTTCAAATGCTCAGATGATAGGTATTTTTCTACCCACTGTGTAATCTGGAACAAGTCCTCGAGTGGATTCTGGTTTTTGTCAGTTTGTTAGCACGTACATAGGAAAGCCTGTCTCTGTACCAGGGCAAGTTCATGCTGAAATGGAACCCAGGAGGGTGGCCTGGTTGGAAGGCTCAGCAGATAAACCAGATTCTGCTCCACACAAATAGATGTCGTGATATTTAGCACGTTGAGGTTTGTTGAGTGCTATTATGATACGTGGACTTGAAAAGATAAAAAAGAAATAATAGGAAAGGCACCTAGGAGTGTATGTCTGGGAAAAAAACAGTAATAGGTCACTTCAGAATGAGCTTAACAGGACCAGTGCTGGAAGAAAATATGGGATCCAAAGCTCCTTCTTCCACAACTGTAACCCCCTATTTATGCAATGAGAGGTGGTACTGCAGAAGCTGAGGGAGCACTGGTCTCCCTCTGGCATGAGGCATAGCAGCACGTATGCTGGTCACTGAACTGAGAGCACATTTGGCTCTCTGCTGTTACTGCATCCAAGTTTCTATCAGCATATTTGTGGAAGTTTTGAGGGACCAGATAAGATGCAGACAGATCAGTCATAGCTTTGTGCAGAAAAAAGAAAATTAAGTTCTTGCTGTGTTAAATTCAAACTGATTAAATTAAATCCTAGAGAGCTTCTGCATCTGAATCTTGTGTTAAATTTACTATAAACTTGTTCCTAAACATTGAAAGGAAGAAAAAAAAAAACACAACCAAACAAAAAAAAGCCAATTAAAAGTGTTGACTGCTTTTTTCTTGGCAGTTTTTCCCGCGTGCAAATTGATAGTATCTAGACCCTTCTGTAGAGTACTGAAAAAATGTCTCTGCTTTTTGTGCACCATTTTGGTTTTTAGGTGATTTCAGTGCTAAATGGCTAAGAATAAATCTGGAGAGAGGGAAACTTTATTGGCATCTGTAGCCTTTGCTCTGATGCAGTCCACTGTGCAGAAGCTGAGAAGGCATGGAATCAGATCAGTTTAACCACTGGGGGAGTTCAGCTTGAGAGAACTGTTCCTTTGCTGTCCCTTCTGAGAACCCCTGGGGCTCAGCAAATCCAGGGGCTGAGGTGTGCAAGAAGCAGAGAAATGCCCACGGGCTGGTAAAAACTGTGGTGTGTTACTTCAGCAGCTTTCTTAGTGGAAGCCTTCAAGATAGTAATTATCCATGGCTCCCTATTTTTGTTCCAACAGAATGATTAAAAATGAAAGGCTGCATTCCCTAACATGTTATAAAATATGATACTGTGTGTTGTTTTTTTCTCAGGATGTAGTAACAAGAAGTGGAAGATGATTTTCTAGAATGAGAAAGGAAGGACTTGTATTCAGGTTTATGCTTTCATTATGTCTCATGATTTCACTACATTAAAATGATTGATCTTTTTATATAATGAGGTAATAAAACATCTGTTTACAGTATTATTGCTTCTCTATTAGTTGTAGGTTGTTACATAGTTACAGTTGTGGGTCTTTCTGCCTTATCCAAGAAGACAGTAAACATCAAGCCTGGAGGCAGATTTTTAAGGGTGTTTATTGAGAACATGCAGGTATTAATCCATATTTATTTTTAGAAACATGTTCAAACACAGTAACTCAGCCCAATAATTTTTGTGCCTCGGGAAACCTCAGAGGATCTCCCAGCTTAGAGAGTTATCCCAAGTTTCCCCACTTTTGTACAGGTCATCAGCACTGGAAGCTTTTACAGTTCTAAGCACCTACAGAGAGGAAACAGGGTAGTCAGGTGAGTGTCCATGATACTGGCCTGATTTCCTGCTGTCAGTAGCAAATTTCACAAAATTATCTCTGTTGTAATGGTCCCAGGAAGGATCAGGAGAGCAGTCATGCTTTCAAAGGCTCAAATAACTTAACTGCTGGCACTCACAAACACCAGTCCTCCATTTGGGACATACCCCTTTAGGATGGGGTTGATGAAAAGTCCTCAAACACCAAACACGTCAACTGTATATAAAAAGGAATGCTATATGTGGTTATTGCTCTCTTTGGGAAGATGTTCCTTCTGTTGTTCTCCTTTGCTTATTTTAGTCACCCATTTCATACCTCCTCTTCAACACTTGACCCTTCAAGATAACCAGCCTGTGGTGATGATTCTTCTTTTCTTTAGAAAACTTGGAGCGAAAAGACTCTTTTTGACAATGCTAGGAATTCCTTGTCTTCATTACAATTTTACCTTCATTACAATTTTTTTTTCACTACAATTTTTGCTTCATTACAATCTTTACCTTTATGTTACAGGTGTGATTCCTGGGTTTGAGGGCTTTTGAACTTGAAGCTCGTGTGCAGCTCTTCTAATGACAGAGTTTTTCATGTAGTCACAGTGTGAGGCTCAGTACATATCATTCACCAGGATTTAATCTCAAGTTCCTTCTTGCTGCTTCCTGTGAGTTCTGCTGTAGTTGCAGCAGTGGGTGCTCTAAAAGCAGCTCTGGCTCTAGCTGAGGCACATGGTTATGTAGAGTTGGTGTGAGCTGGTACAGGCATTTGACAAGGATCAAGACTAGTTTCCACACTATTTGCTAATTCTGTCCATTGGAAGAATCCATGGGAACCACTGATTCTTTATTGCCAGGTAACACCAAGAGGGGCAGAATATGAGATTAGCAAGTAGTAATCTCTTCATGCAGAATGCTCTGAACTGTTTTGCCCATTTAAGCAGAGGGCCTGTGTAAATAAACTCACTTAAGAAAAATTAAAGTTTGATGGGAAAAGACCATGTCATGCAAAGCAGACATGATCATCTCGGGTAACAGCTGACCACAGGCTTCTAGTGGAAGAGTGATGTACTACTTGCTTGTCTAAATGTGTTGGGGTATGTTGGCAACACCATACCACAATAATTCTTACCATTTTAAGATGGATGGATGCCCATGGATGATTTGGGAGGCACGTTGAAGTATTGGATAAGGTTCAGAAAGTCACCACAAAATATTGGGGGTAGGAGAAAGTGGTTGGTCTCCAACCACTTGTAGCATCATCTCTTAAATTTATTAGTGAGCAGGCAGAGTGTCTGCAGGATAACAGTGTTTGAGTCTTCAGAGAAAGCAAATACTGGGTAATAAAGGACTGTCATGAATCTAGTGCAGAGAGGCGAAATGGGAACCAGTGGCTGGAACACTGTAGCAGATGATTTCAAATTGGAGATAGGTAAAAATGCTCAGCATTGACTGTGGTTAAATTTTGCAATGTGTTACAAGGAGTAACAGCTGCTGTACCATTTCCTGAAGTCTTCAATTGAGCTTGGATGCTTTTCTCTAAGAAAAGTTTTAATCAAACACCACTATTTATGAGGCTCGGTGCAGGGGTTAATGATGTGAAATGCAGTGACCTATGATATGCACATCTTAGGATATGCAAGAATAGATCATCCCACTCATCTTTTTCTGACTTCAAATTCTATGAATTGATGGATGTCTGCTAGTGATACAGCTTGAATAACTCTTTGTACTTTGCCCTAATTCTGCAAGTCTTTGTACAGATTTTTCTCATTATAATCTTAAGAATACCTTACGTATTATTCTCTGTCTGTTAGCTACTATGAGAACCTGTGTGAGCTCAGCCATTGGTGTTTTCAGAATTACTTAGGAAATAATGATTTCCCTTTTTCCTGCTCGTTTTTAATAAGATGGAAGTAATTTTGACTTCTGTGTTCTTGAAGGCAATGATATGAATCATCCTCCTGTTTTCATAAGAAAATTATGATAAGTCTTGGTGATCAGGAAAAATAATTGATACTTACACATTCAACATCACAGAATCCAGTAGCTTTTAGCTCTTGAATTCTTCTGTTCTTTGAAGATCAGGTATTGGGTGCTCTCAAAAGCCTGGGTGATGCATGTGGACCATCCACTGAACTTAAGCTTCCTGAGTTCTCAGGATTTCCTGCTTTTTATTTCGTACCACCTTCTGTTTTATTTTCTGTTGCAGGATATGAAATGTTGTATTTGGTGACTATTTTCTAGCATTTCTAGGAAGCAAGAACAGATTATGTCTTCAAAATTCTATGTGTGAAGTAGTATTTCTCTTTTGTAGTGTTTTTTGTATTTTGTTTTGTTTCGAATGCAATGTAACTTTTAATTGGCATAAGCTCAAATGTCAATACTTCACTGTTTTACAGGATTCAGTAATACTCCATTGAGCTGCTGCATCCTGGTGCCCTGTAACACAGGGAGCCCTCAGGATTAGATGTTACTGCAGAGGCAATCAGGTAAAGACAATCTGGTGCTGCCAATCACAAGGAGGAAGGCATGAACTGCTGTTCAGCCCACCTTCTACTGGTCCCCCAGTTCTGCTCATGATTGCCTCTGCATGTTACTCAGTTGATACAGCATCCATAATATTGGATCTGGTCCTGGTTGGGGTTTAGAAGCACACAAGAAATGGTGATAGCTGATGCATTGTGTTTAGTTGTGGTATCTAATATTGCTGGAGTACTTTGTAAAGAGTCAAAAGGAGAGTCACTCTTTTGAATTGGGAAAAGTATTTCCTTTTCTGAATATGCATTCTTCCAATAGTATGTCATTGTCTCCAAATAAATAACCACTGTAGCATGACTTATTTTCTGAGTAAGGAGTTGATATAGCTGGTCATGTATGCTGCATTTTGATCATGTGTTGTGCCTATTTGATTTGATTTCATTGAAATGAAATAGTGAAGTTGAAATAATGTATTTTTTTTCGTCTGTGACAAGTCCTTATATTTAGAAGACTGAGTGAAGAGAGAGGTGAGCTGAAAGATACTCCAACAACAATGATATACTTTGCTCTTCCAAACAGTTTCTCTACAACTGGGAAATTTTTCTCTATAGCAGAGACTAAGGACTGGGCTACATCCAGTAAGGATGACTTGATTTAAGTTCTGGTAAGGGTTCTGCTAAAGATTTTTTGTTTATCTGTGGCTGACTCTCTGAACTCTTTCAAAAGATGCATGATGAATGAGGTAAATGTACTAAGTATCCATTGGAAAAAGAACTGTCGTGTCACCACTGTCTTAGTATCATACACTAAGATTATGATGTGAAGGCTTTTTTTTTTTTTTCTGTGGACTTCTGCTCTCATACTTACCTTGTCAGTCTGACAGCTCCTGCCTCTGAAGCTGGGAAATGAAAATATAAATGCAGCACAGAATTTCTCTTAATTTTACACAGTGACAGCAATTTTTGCTGATAGAATTGCAGGTTGGGGTGCAAAGTCTCTTGATCTTTGACAGTAGCTGGTGAAGCCTTCTTTTTCCTCTACACTTCATTTTAGAATAGTTTTCTAAGAGGAGTATATACATGTGAGAAAAAATACACTGAGCTCCACATAAAAATACTTTGTTTACCAAAATGATTTAACGTGCAAGCAGAAAAATAGCTTCTTTTTCCTCCAGCCTTTGACAGTTGTGAAACCTGAAAATCTTATTCTCTGTTTGGTTCTTTTAATTCTGTTTGTACACACTTCCATTACTATTTGTCATGATATTCTTGCAGTGATTTTGGTCAGCTTGGAAATATTTTATGGACTGTCAGATGACACCCGTCTGATACTCTCCTGTTAAATGTGGCAGATAAATTATGTCTTTGTGGCCAACAAGGAACTCTGAATGTGGGAGTACAGTGGTTCAGGTTGGTACAGTTCAGAGGGTGGATTTGATCAGGCTGTGGTTGTGCTTGGAAGCACCTAGCAGCAAAAAAGGTCGTTGGCACCATGGAAATGGCAGCATAGTGCCTTGTTTAGTTCCAGAACTTTGTTGCAGGGACTTCATCCGTGTTTGAAGAAAGCAGGAAGAGCTGTGCAGGGAGGTGGTGAGTGCTGCCCCACACCTCACTCGGGCTGAATTGGTTGTCAGATAGTGTTGGGTGTCCCAGAAATACAGTTGCTGATTTCTGCATAACTCATCTGCCTGCAGATAATAATTTCAGAGCGCTTGGAGTGGAGATGGGAAGATTCCATCCTTTAAAAATTAACTGTGGTCCTCCAGGGTCTGCAAGGGGGAGAAAAAAGCATCTTCAGGACTGTATTTAGTTCTCAGGCAGGTGCTTTGTCTGGGGATTAGCACTGGCCTGTGTCTGTTGCTGACAACCTTTTCTGTCACCAGCTGTGGCAGTGCTGGAAAAGCAACATGAGTAGGAAGAAGCAGAGATTTTTCTTGTTCTTCATCACTAAAACCAGGTGTATGGTATTTTATAAATTATAAAATTTATAAAAAAGATGGTATTAAAGAGTGTGTATGGCTTTTAAAAATGTTATTAAAAAAAAAAAAGAAAAAAAAAAAGTCAAATGCTATTTCTGAGCTCCAAGGGCTGACAGCTGTTCTAGTTTTGCTTGGGGACGTTTTCACAATGTGGATTAATCAATGTTATGAACTGGGTCCATGGGGTTTTGGGAATGTAATTGGTTTCAGATGACACTTTGCTAGTCAATCTGTGAAACAGCCGAATGTTGACACAGCTGAACAGTTCCAGCTGTTTCCACTCACCCCTTCTTCCCTCCATGGATGCACCAGCCTTTTCCCTTTCCCTTGTCTCCCTTCCTTCTTGTGACTTTGTAAAACAAATTTGTGATCTCAGTTTCTGTCATTTGCCTCTCCTTTGGTTTTGCTTTTTCCCAGCATGCTTTTAAGATGCATTATTGTAGCTATGTTTTTTTGATGCCCTTTACTATCACCTCAGGTCATATTTGGTTTACAGATGTTAACTTGTTTGAAGCTTATTTCGGTGTTGCTTTAAAGCACAGTTTGCAGATAATTTGAGAAGTTTGAACATACTTTGACATTTTTTGTGGCAAATCCACTTCTTCTGTCACAGGAATGAACAAAGGAATGATGATAACCAGTGGCAGGGACGAGTGGTGCAGACTGTGTAGAGATGGTACCTCAGGACCCGTTCCCCTGCTCTGGGACAGGGCTGCTGTAGTTTTGCCTTCGCTGACAGCCCAGTCTTGGTAAGGTTGATGATGCTTCTGTGCTGTGCATCAAGACCTTAATGGCACTAGTGGAAGCTATTCCCCAGAAAGACATGGCTCATAAATTAGCTATGCCATCCCTACTTGTAGAATTAATTTTTGAAACATTTTTCTCTTTCTCCTTTTTGCTTCACCATAAGCATAGATAAGCCTTGGATGTGTCACCTCACCTACATTTGGAGTTTTTAACGTGGTATCATTGCTCTTGCTGATTTTTTGCAATAAAGAAGCAAGTGGATGCAGTGCAAGACAGGACAGCATTTTTTATGAGCTTCAGAATACTTTGTGGCAACAACTACAGCATGGCTGAGCCAGATGTTCCTTTAAAACCTGTGTGCCCAAGCACCTGCACAGTTCACAAATACAGTATTTCAGGGAGTAAGCCAAAACCTCTGGCTGTGGTCTGGCTGTGTTACAGGAGCCTTTGGGCACTGTTCCTCTTGGCTAGTTTTTTAGTAGTAACTACAAATGTGGTGATTTTCTATTTTTAGTATTAATTTCCCATTATGAAGTTGAGCAAATCTCGAAGGGTATATATGCTCCATCTTGTTTGTGGGACTCATGATGGCAGACTATTTTAATAGTCTCTAGCTGACACACAAAAAATGGTAAAATGTGCTCTTTTCAGACAGAATTTAGCTCTGCTAATTTTGAAACAGCAGAAAACATCTGTGTGTTGAACCATTCTAAGTCATATCTATTGTATTAGCATAGCGTGTAATGGAATGGCTTGATGAGGAACTTTCCAAAAACAGTTGCTAATGTTTGAAATGTTTTAAATAGACATTAGTTTCTTTGGCTACTACATGTGGCCTATATAAAAAAGGAGAAACGTATGCTGGGAACATAGTAGGAAAATGGCACCTCTGTGTGTCTTTCTGAGAAGTATGGCACTGACTGAGGAAATTCCAAATTTGTGCACTGTGGTTTTCAGAGAAAGTCTTGATGTCATTAATTCCTATTTATTTTGTGTTTTTTTTAATTTTATTACTGGGCTATTCAGTAAGAATATCCTGGCCTGCAGATGTTAAGCTGGTACTGAGCAGGTCCTAGGATACTTTGTGGATTACATGTGGGGAGTGAAACTTGGAAGGCATAAAATCAGTACCTAGATCTACATGGGTCTCTTGTGTGACTAGCAACAAGCCACTTCATTTTTCCTTGCCTCAGAGGCCTTGTTTCTATGGCAGGATAAAACTTTTAAATTTTTTTTTTCATTCTTTCTGTGTGCCCCAGAGATTTTTGATTCTGACTAGCACTTCAAACCAGTATTAAAATCCTTTCATTGCCTGAGAACTAACTGACAGGGATTTTTCATTCCAGAATTTTTAGAAACTTTGAGAAATCCTGGACTCTGTCAAAGGACTGTAGCTTTCTTTTTTGTTTTATTACTGAAGACCATTGTTTTTCAAAGCTGCAGGTAAACAGTTTTTGGACTTTAAGCAAACATTTAAATGCACTTGCCACTTGTGCATGTGACTTGAGGTGTATCCCAGTGGTAAATTGGATCTTGCATTTAAACCAAATGATATTTTAGGTATTTTGGCGTTTTGTATCTCTCTGTTGTACCAGCTTATAACTAGATTGTAATAAAGCAATGTCTATGCAGAGCTGAGGGGAGAAAAATGAAAGCTAACACTTGTATTAGTTCAGAAACAAAATTACAGTGTTTCTTTAAACTGAGCAGACATTAAATGCATCAAGGACATGTATGCACTCTAATGTTCTTTTCATCATTCTGTAGAGGTATTCTTTTGTACCCTCTTTGACAAATCTTTCTTTGTATCCCTAGTTCTCTTCTATTATGCTGAACCACCAAAGGGAGTAGGTTCTTGGATAGGCAGAGGGAGTGCTCACAAGCAGCAGGGTGCAGAAAGTTTGTGCAGTTCTGTGGCTGAATTCGTGCGATCTGAGATCTGTCATGAGTCCAGATTATCCCAGTACATTTTTTGTATCCTGCTGGAAATTTTGTGCAAATAGGGGAGGAGGATTTTGGCTTTTGCCTAGCATTTGCTGACATGCATGCTCTGCATCAGCAGCAGTGCTTGCAGCTAGGCTGCCTGGCTACCTGCTCCAGTCTGCTGTTTATACCCATGGGGCTCGCGTAGAAGTGCTGTGCCTTCACTTCAGAGAATGAAGAAGAAAGAACAGAGTGTAGGAGCTATATTGAGAAATTTGAGCTTTTGGTGACACACTTACAGAAAGAAATGCATCTTAGGCTACAGTGTGTTGTTAAGTATCGTGATTTGTCAGGTTAAATGTCACTAGCTGTAAAAAGCCAGAAAGCTCAGTTAACTGACTGAGGGTTTCATGGTGCCATCTCCGGCCTGCAATAAATAAAAGCAGGTTGGTCAGTAGCACCTTCTTTTAATGTGCCTGATGTAAGACACCTGACTTCTTTCTACAGCAGAGTCTCTCTGCCTCAGCCATTTTCATTGCTGTCTCTCCTCCCACTAACTTATTTGGTCATCAAAGCCCAGATGCCCTCAAGAAGCTCCTCCAATAGAACAGTTCTTAGGAATGGGTAAGATTTCTGGAAAAGTTTGAAATGATCTGGCTGTTTCCAAGTTAGTCTTTGTAATCACATCACCCTTTACTTCAGAATTTAGGTGGAGACATTGCATCCTCAAGTGCTAGAGGCAGATTTATTTTTTTTTTTACTGTTTGGAGAGAGCAGTTACCCTTGCAGCCTGTGCTTCCAGTGAATTTGCTGGCAGAGGTGTGGTTCTGAGGAGAGCAGCAACATCCTCCATCCATACCTGCCCATATTCTGTATACCCACGGGCTGGGTGTAGCATGCAAAATGGTTCTCCTGGGTCTGTGTTTTCCTGTGTCTTTATATGGCATTCTGGTTCTGAGCAGGGACCCTGGGGACTGTCGTAGGGCAGAAGGCACCAATAATATATTTTGCTAGGGTGCACTCATTTGTGTATCTTCAGGTATCAGACTCTCAGAAGTGCAGGAGTGAGGTGTGACAGCACAGCACTGTCTGATCACACGTTCACATTCCCTGTACCTATGTGCATCAAAGAGAAGTCTTTGTGTCTATTTTTTTTTTTTTTTTTTTTGCCAAAGCAGAGGCTTTGGGGAGCAACACATTCCTGACATCTAAGTATTTTCTATATCTGTGCCATGTTACTACTTCAAAATACATTACAAAGGGTTCCTATATGTATTATGTAAGCTGTTTTATGCTATCAGAAGCCTTTCAGTCTCTGTTTCTGCATTCTGGAAAAATTCTGGTAGCCACTTGCATACATTCAGTGTCATGATGCACAAGTTCCTGCTTAAGAATGACTCTCTTTTCAGAAGCAGATCCCTGGTGTTTCTCACCTCCAGAATTTTGATGTTAGCTGTAGCTTATCGGACCCTGTAAGGCCCCTGAGCTCACGATGGCTTTTAATTACCCTGAGCAGCCTCACCTGGAGCCTCAGCTCCACCCCTGCCCAAGTGCCCTGAGGCGCCATTTCACCTCAGGTCTGGGCCGCGTCGAGAGGCCTCGTGTTTCCCCCTCTCTCAGAACTTAGCAAGGCAATTATATATAACAACTTAACAGTTCTTCTTCAAAGAGTGATAAGACGAGATAAAAGAACATCAAGTATCTACCCACCCTTGATCACGTCATCCTGCACTGGTAAGTTGTTGACACTCTGGTGTGCTATGCCGATGAAATTTTGACGCAGTGGAAATGTAGCTTGAGTCATAAACGCCTATATTCTGTTGCTTGCTGTGTTTTGGGGCAGTTTTTGTTGTACCTTGTCCTCCTAAGAGAAAAGCTGAAAAGGCAGTTCTGAGAAGCAGATAGACTAAGGTGCAATTGTGGCAGTGTGCAGCAAAAAGGGGAAAAACGGGTGCAGAAAGTAGGAACCTTGGCTGGCATTTCAGAGAGTGGTTCAGGCAATGTTGTGAGAAAAGGAGTCTGTGCTCTGCTGCTGGAGGGTTGTTTTTGCTCAAACCCATTTAGTTAATACTTAGTTCATGCTCTTAGGAATTAAGTGACAGTGAAAGCTTTGCAGGTGCTTTAATAAAAGCTCTAGATTAAAAGTTTTCAGAATTATCAGATTTCTGCATTCAAGTAGGATAAAAACTGTTGGTCTTGATCTTAAACTTGGCAGTTCAGATTTTTAATGTGTGAAACCATACCCCATGTCTACTGTGGCACCACAGACTGGGAAAAATGGTAATCAGGAAAAATCTTTGCTGCACTGAAGTTATCATTGATAGAGATGAAAGCAAGGTCATGATACCACAATGTGTGGGAGGAAGCTGGGTGAGAATTAGCAACTTCATCTAAGGCTTTATATCTCAGCTCGGTTCCAAGTTGTCTGTCTTCCTCTGTCTCTTAGTGACTGTGAAAGGTCCATAAGAAATGGTATCATATATGTAATTTTCTCTATTATGTGAGATCTCAGGATCTTTTTGAAGGTTAGTTGAAATAGATTAAAGCTTATTCACAAAAGAGGCCATTTAAGAATTTTCTGCTTTTTCAAGTGGTTCAGTTAATTTCACATGCTCTGAAGGAGGTGAGAGATGGCTTCTGATGGAGGCTTCTGGCAGGCTCTGTAAGATGCTTTGTGGAAGAAGTCCAGACATGGTCAAGCTGTGATTATTCTGTTTGAAGAAGTTGTGCATTACTTGACGACAGCAGCAAGTTGTCTCCTCCCTTCTTTTCTCTCCCTTCCCACCTCCATTTTCTGGCATGTTCTTTCACATCCTTGATAAAACACAAAAATGCCATTGAAGCTGTAAAATAAATCTCAATGTCTCTGGGTGGCTGGGTTTGTTTATTGGTACATGGGTAATTTATTTGCTATATCCTGATCTTGTTCCTCTCTGGAGTAAGACCTCTCTGTTGTGAGTTGATTTCTTCTGGATCCCATGTATTTCTGGGTCAGGTAGGAAAAATGTGGATTATTGTTTCTTCGGTGCCTATGTGCAGACCTCTGCTGCTCAGAAATAGTCTGTGACCCAAACTATAGAAGAAAATCTGGGGCTGCTATGTGTTTTGTTGGCCTGCTCTGGTCCAGAGTCATTCATTAGGGAGGGTGCTGCTCGTTGGAGGGCAGGGGTTTATGAACTCAGTGTGGTCATTTCAACTTCAGAGGTAGGGTGTCACATTTCCTGGTTTCCCACTTGCTTGAATGGTGTGCTGTGCTTCTCTTCAACCTGCGCTGGCTGTTATTTTTGTTTTGTTTTTCCTTGGCCTAATCTGGCCTTTTTTCATAGCCCATTTACTTAAATAAAACACACAAGTTGTTGGCATAAGGAGGTGCAAACTTCCCAGGCAGGTGTTATACCTGGCAAATGCAACCTCTTTCTGTCTCAGAGTACAGTGTTCTTAATTGCTTATTGCTGAAAGATGATGCAGATGGCCCTAGATTCCTCTGCAAGCTCTCAAGCAGAGCCAGGAGTACCAGCTCAGTCTCTCATAGCTGTCCTGTGCTCTGGTGCATTGGCAGCAGGAAAGCTTCTCTAAAGCACAGTGCTGAACACCAGCCCAAGCACCTGAGACAGAATGGTTTGTACAGGATGGACTGGGTTGGATGGTTTGGTTCAATAACATCTTGCTCTGTCACATGGGGCACTTCTATCAGCCTGGCATTCACTGATACTTTGCTAAAGATAATGATGAAAGCACTTGAGGAGGGGATAAACCAAAACATTTAGCAGTATTATTCCAGAAAAGAAAAACCATGTTTTCTTATGTTTGTTATGGATAGCGGTGCCCAGAGCCAGGGTCAGCAGAGTGAAAAGGAGTTATAAAAGGAACTCAGCAAGAAGGAGAACCCTCCAAATAAGCAGTGGTTATTCTACTAGCACTCTGTGTGCTTTGTAACCTTGCAGGATCCAGCAGTGCACCACTTTGACAATGTATTTCAATTTCTGTTGAGTTCAGTGGTCACATCTTCCTGGACTGGGGGCTTGGCATGGCCAGATGCACCCAAGGTGTCCTGCTGGCGTGGAGGGAACTATAAGCTGGGAACAGGGCTGCTTTCTTGTTTTGCCCAGAGCCAGGGCCAGCAGATGGTGAGGAGGACTTTTGAGCCTCAATAACTCCAGCAAGACCCCAGCCAGAACACCAGGAAAGCATTCAGTATGTTGTGCTTGGGAAGAACAGCAAGAAGTAGTTGGTGTTTGTTAATTCAGATGTTGTTGAGTTATTAGACAGGTACTGAACTTTCTCTGCAGTCTTTTCAAAGGTTTCAAAGGCTGATATTTTTTTTTTTTTTTTTTTTTTTTTTTTTTTTTTCTTCTGGTTTATTTATTGCATAACTCCAATAGAAAGGAAATCCTAAGGCAAAAGAGGAAGGAAGGAGTAAGTGGTGCCAGTTAAATTTTTATGTATTTATGTCTTATTATGGCCTGACAGTCAGAAATAATATTCTTTTCCTTTTATCCTGATTTTTCTCTTTTGACTGTATTAAAAAACCACCAGCAGTAACAAAGTGTAGAAGATTGAATTAATTCCTAGTTAGAATGACTTCACCTTAAATAGTGGAATATCTTAGATCTCATTCTCTTCCTTTTTTCTTTCTCTCTGTCTAGTCTACAGAGACTTGGCAGTCTCAGATACCCTTGGGTGTTCAAAGGTAGATCAGTCTGCGGCAGGGCTGCCTTTGATGTTTTCACCTACAAAAATGTCACATCACAACCTGCTCTGTTATTTCACATTGGATCTGAACGATTCACTAAAAGGTTAATTTCAAGTCTTGTTGAATTTTATACCATTAATGTCAATGCCTTTACAAGGATGTACCTGAGATGGTTTTAGAAGCATGAGAGAAGGGGCTGATTCTCAGTTTCTGCTGCAGCTACCCAAGCAGCTGAAAAATGCTCTCATCAGGTGCTTGGGGATGCATAACCCCTCCATGCAGTAATGTTTCACCCTCCACTCCCCATGGAGAAAGGAGATCAAGAATCACTATAAATACCTATACCAGCACTAAATCTACCAGCAATCCTTTTACCCATTTGTGCTTGAGGCCCTAATTTGGTCTGTGCTCAGTCTTGTCAAGAAAAATCTAAAGGGAAAGAAACACTCTACAAATCTAAGGGGGAGATTGTGTTAAGGGTAAGGGTAATTCTCAATGTCTGTTCTGAGCTCTGGGTGTTAGGGTTGATTTCTGGAATGCTTTAGAGAATGATTGCAAATAACTGGGTAAAATATTTTAACCTTGTTTTTCTTGGTTCTTCCACTCCCCTTCAAAACTTGCCTTTTGAAGAAATATTGTATGCTTGCAGTAAGAAGTGGTTTTAATTTCTTTGTGGATGCAATAAATTTCACTTGGAAGGCTAAATGTACTCCATTTTCAAACACTGTTCTGAAAAAGGAGTGGGTTTTTCTAAAAGATTTTTCAAGTTGGAGAAAAATGCTTCTTTATTGATAGGCCCTAACACAAATAGGGTAGAGGCAACCAGGTGAACATGATCAGGTGGTGCCAGTGAGGAGGAGGAAGGCATGAGCTCCTGTTAAGCCCACCTGTGCCCAGTTAGGGCTGGTCCCAACTGCACATGAGCAGAACTGGGGGACCAATAAAAGGTGGGCTTAACAGGAGCTCATGCCCTCCTTCTCCTAACTGGCAACACCTGATTGTGTTCACCTGCTTGCCTCTACAAATAGTGTATTGGAAAGATTACTGCATGGAGAAATGCAGGAGGAAGAGGAGTTTGGAGTCCATGTTATGGCTTAAATTTTGTTGCCAGGTGGGTTATTTTTTGAAGTTGCCAAGTAAGTAAATATATTTTGTGTTCTCTTGGTACAGCAAAATCTTCAGGTTCAGCAAGGGCACTTAGAAAAGGTGGTGATGTTTGCCCCCTTCTTCTCCTTGCCCAAGTTGATCATATCATTGAAGGGGTTACTGAGCTCCATCTCCTCACCCCCATGCCCTGCAACCACTTCTCCAAGTGAGCAGTGAGAAGTCGGGTAACTCACTCTGGTGTCCTCACATTTGTGGTGTAGCAGAGGCAGGGATTACAGGCTTTGTCAAGCTGTGTTCTTAAAGATGTGCCACATTTCCCACTGTTTTAACACGGGCACTGTCTCGGTCGCCAGGCAGCTCTGCTTTTCTGTGCATCTACTAATTGTCTGTGAACTGAAGGTGCAGCTGGGGAGCACTTCCCATGTAGTTGGTGTGTGAAAGCTGAGGGCAGAAAAAACAGGTAGGAGGGCATGGTCGACTTCAGGGCTATAATTGAGACAGAACTGAAATTAAAAATTGAATTGCTCCTCAACTGAAGTGAGCAGGATGTATGGAAGAAAGCTCTAAACAGCAGAGCAGCTTAGGCTCCCAAATTCCAGCTTGCTGTAGTAATTGGAGTCTCACCTGGGAGGAGCAGGGATGTAGGGACCCAAAGCTCATCAGTTATTCCTGATGTGGAGCTTAGCTTGGCATTTTTAGGAAATATCTGTGGGTTACTGTGGCTAAATTCAGGGGGTTATAGGACACTTGAATTTGGACATCCTGTCTTAATCAGTTACAGTCTAATGATAGCCCTGCAACGAGGAGTCACTAACTGAGCCATTCAGCTGGTTTTGTCTGCACTTAACAGCCAATAAAGAAGCAGAGGTACCATGCATACTGGAGTGCTATTTTAAATCCACCTCGTCTAGGGTTTGAAGATATTCTACAAAGGAGTTCATTTTACTGTTCAAACTGTAACATTTGCAAAGTACAGTAAGTGATTACGAGGCCATTTAAAAATCTTTTTCTTGCCACTTCTAATGATTGAATGTAGGTTTTGTAAGAATGTATGAAGACATATAACACAGCAGCTTGTTGCTGATTTACGATTTGGCTGGAGGTTAATAAACTCTGGCAAGTTCTAATGCTTAAAAGTCACAGTCTAACCTCTCAATTGTATTATGGCATATGTGGTAATGGCTGAATTCTGTCAGAGGGTGAACACTAATTGCACCACTGTAAACTGAGGTCATAGCAGTGCAAACAGGAAGGTAGTGTGTGTGGTGAGCCTCTATATGGGAGGAACTCTGGAGCTGCTCAGGAAAGCCCTTGCCTGAGAACAGCAAGAGGATGCAGTCCTGTCTGCCTGTGCTGGTAGCAGCTGCAGGAGGTTTTTAGAACATACCAAGAGGAAAAAACAGGTTAAAAGCATACAAAAATGAGTTCTAAGCAAGCAAGAAGGGCCTGATGTGTAGTAGCCAGGAAGAGATTTTGTTCCTGGATTGTTTTTTCCCTGCTCATTATCTTGATGTCAGAGACCACTCTGTTCTGTCATTTTCCCAGACATTTGCTTGTTAAGGTGGTGTGTTAATGCTATGTCCATGCTGCTGGGAGAAGCTGGGAACTAATGAATTAAAATTGTTGTTTGTGAGAGAAGTGGACAGCTAGCATGGAGAGGAGCCTAGTTAGGAGGTGTGATACCACTGGAATACTTTTCTTTCAATTAATTATATTTTGAGTGATTGCCAGCTTGGTTTCTTCAGGCTGCTGTGACTTTAGTGTCTCCTTCCCTAGGAACTTTCACCTCTTGCCTGAGCTATGGAAAAGAGTGGTTTGGGCAGTGCTTTGGTTTCTGTTGCCACAGCATGGTGTGTCCTCTGCTGAGTAAATACAGTGTTCCTACCACAGCCAATGCTATTTTTAATTTAGGTGTGTAACTATAAATGTTGTCAGGTTCTGTGGGTGAATTTTTTCATGTGCGTTCCTCATAGGGTTCTTGCTCTACACTTCATTGTAGGAGCTTTTTTGGACAAAAGGAACTATTGGTGTCCTCCAACCCAGAGGATTTTTTTTTTTTTTAATTTTAATTTTTTTATTCAGACAAAGTAGCTACTTCTTGTGTAACAGACAAACAAGCCCTGCAGCATATAAGGAGAATAAGCCAACTCGTAAATAGTTGATGGGATAATAGCCACCTTCAGAAGTAGTTGGCAATATTACCCTGGTGATGTTAGCTTAATCCTCTCTTGTTCTTGTTTATCTGGTTGCTGTTAACCCTGTGCATCTCTTGGACATTCCCTCTCCATCTCCCTCCCTGATTTCTGTGGAGCTCCAAGGCTGTTTCTGTGGCTGCCAAGGCTGGAGGAGGGGGGCTGCCTGCTGCTCTCTTCACCTGTTTGCAGCTCGGGGCATGTCAGCAAGGGCTGTGTAGCAAGCCGGGGAAGGTTTCTGAGCATTGGCTTGTGCTGAGCCCTGGCTGTTCAGCCTTTCCTTCCTCTTCCTTTGCCTTTTCCTTCCTCCCACTCCAGGAACAGTACATTACAAATATCACTAGGTGGCATAGCCACCCTGGTGTACTATGCAGGTTAAACCACGTTTGTAGAAACTGAGGTTTTGATTATGGTTGGAAGTAATTCCTGTCTAAAAGACACAATGTCCTGATCTTTACAGAGTGCTCTTCACACTGCATCACTGTCCTCGGTGGGAAGGAGAGGGGCATGTGTGTTCAGGCTCAGGCAAGGTAGAGCTGTCCTGAGGAACCTGGCCTGCTTCTCTTGTAAGGCAGTACAGGCAGAAACCTGAAGGTGTTGTTTATTTGGGAAAAGAATTTTGAAACAACATTTCTAAAGCTTCTTGAAATGTTCTTTTACCAGAGGCATGTCTTAATCTTCCTGTCAAGTTACCAAGCTCCTGTTGAAGGTCTGTTTAAACATTTTAAAATTTATTCCAGGAAATGCAGTGTATAATCCCAAGTTTAATTAAAACAGCTTATAATAGGTGCTTATGTTTTAAGCACATGCTTGAATGTTTTCACTAGAGAAATTAAGAATAGTAATACAAAGCTTCTGCTGGAAGTTGAGTATCAGTTCCCTGTATCAGTTATGTGTATTGTTGAGCTGAGACTTCTCTGAATATCTATTTATGAAACTAATTGAAAGGTATATGGCAGTTTCTGTATTCTGTTTTCATTTGGTCCAAATCGAAGTGCTGGATGGACTGTATGAGAGGTAGATGGGTCTAAGTCAAGTTTACTTTGAGTTTTCTAAAAATCAGATTGTCTTTACTCCTGAGGACTCACAAAGTTCTCAGCAGTTGATGTTTGTAAAGTTTTTAAAGTAAACTCATTGAACTGTCACATGTCAATTCAATCCTGTAAATCAGCCTGAGCTTTCAGTCACACTGATTTGTTTGCAGTGATTTTAATTGGAGTGCTATGGATGTGTCTAGGAAAGGAATGTGAGTTTAAATTTTAAATAAGCATATATGGTTTAGAAGCAATGATTTGAAAATACTGCTACCTGCCTATGTTGTGTGGGGCTTGTATTCATACTTATCTGCCTCAATTGGATGTTATCAACTGCAGTGACAGTTACTTCAAAGATGATTGCTGTTGGAAAAGGAAGCATGGTTTCAACTTCATTTGTAAGGAATGAGAGACTGGGGTAGTATTGGTGTGGTGGTGATTGTTCTTGTTGTTACTGTATTTCCAAACCTCTTCTGGTCACCTGTAAAAATCTTTTCCAGGATCCCTCATCAAAATACTCCAAGAAAATCAGAATAGTCTGGTGAAGCAGACGTCAGAACTATGGATTAAACATAAAACCTGTAGCAGGAAATGAAGATATTTTCCAGGTGTCCCTTGTTTTCACAATGTTGTATAAATGTCAGATTTATTTCCGCTGTGAAGAAAAAACACTTTCAGTGTAGCAGGAAAACTTTTGCTGAGACAGTGGGTAAGAATGTGAGGCTAGACCAGGTTTAGGGAGCCTAAGGTGTGCATCCCCTTGGGATGTACCATCCTGCATGTGGAGATCATGTGCCAAGTATGTAGGATGGACACACTTGCATTTGCTCTGGGTTCTGTCCCATCCCCGGCTCTGTGATTGATATTGCAAGAAAACACTGGGATAATCTTGGGTCCTTGCTTAAAATAACACTATAGGCTTCCCACACAGGAGAGAATGAGTTGTTGAAGGGGATTTTTATAGCTCACACTGAGGCTGACGTCAGGCTCGCCCACAGCCAGGGACTGGAGAAATCCTGAAGCTGTGCAGACGAGCGGTTCCTTCCTCTCGGGCAGAATAATCACAGGCAGGGCTGGCTCCCTGGATGAGATGCACTGGAGATTTTTGCAGGCAGAAAAAAGAGCTAAGATTACTGTGTGAAAATAAAAGCATCTTTAGTGGAAATCTTCTCTTCCCTGTGCATGTCTCTTGTATGTGTTGGGTTTTCTTCTGGTGGTTTTTTGGCTATGTCTCCAAAGAGGTGTTTTTCTTTCTGTGGTCTGTTTGTTTCCCTTTTCCTTATCACTTCTGGCCTGATTTTACTTTGAGACACTTCTGTGTGTGCTGGTGAGTACCAGCATGTAAGTATGTTGATCTTTCCTAATCCTCTCTGTTGTTGTGACTTACATTTCTTTGTTTGTTTCCCCTTTTGATTAAAATACACACAGCGACTTGGCCAAAAACATAAGACAGTGAAAAAATGTAAATTAAATATCTAGGTTGGTGGTTGTTTTGTATTTGTTTTGTCTCATTTTTTGTTTCTGTTTTTTTTTCCTACCATGCCCATTAAAAAATTTTGGAAAGAGTTTGAGTCCCTGAGATGCTTGCTCTGAAGTGTTCTTGAAGTGAGAAGAACAAACTCAGGAGAATATGCTTTGTGGATCTTACTAGCTAGCCTAAAATTAAGCCCTCTTAGCATTAATCCTGCTGGAAAGAAAGGTGCTTGCTAGAAATATGCTGGTTTCATCTTGACAGTGAATGTGATGTGAAGAAGACAGGCAATAACAAGCCCAGCCAGACATCCTCTTTCACTGGCACAGCATGGAGGAGGTGAGGACAACACCAAGGGCAAGCTTACTTCTTTTCCTTATTGCAGTAGAGAGGTCAGGTTTAGGTACACCATCTGCTCCTGCTTCTTGCATTAAAAATTTCTGTGTAGCACATAGCAAAACACAGCTATGAGGAGTTCGTAGAGTGAAAAATTTGCATGGGTGGTGCCAAGAATTGTTCTCACTTGGGATGCAGAATTGCTCACACAAGCACCTTCATAAAGTCAGTGTTGCTACCTGTGCTGAATTTGGTTGTTCTTGCTTTGACTTCCTTGAGTTCCCTGAGGTTTAGGTTGAGCGAGCTCTGATTCAGATGGGAAGGACACCAACTAACTGTCTCAGCTATCATCTCTTCCTGTATCCTTCCATATTTTTCTTGGGTAAAAAGTTTTCAACAGCAGAAGGCATGAGGAATTCTTAGGTCTTCTAGCTCAGAGCTAAAAGTCTACTTCACAAAGTAGACTTTGTTGTTTTCTTTGCTTTTGTGTGGCTATTGGTACCATAATAAATTCTTCTGATGGTGTTGTGCAGTCCCTATAAAAATACTTCTGAGCAGGGGACAGTACAATTTGAACTGGTGACATTTTGGTTGGGTGATACCACAGGTTGGTATGAGAAATAGAATCTGAAGCTAAACTAATCCAAATTACCTTTGTGAGATAAACACTGTACACACTGCCTTTTTTATTTAAGGAAAGTACCTTGAGTATCCCACAATTTGCTACCTGTCTTCCTGGATACTCTGACAAGTAGTTTCCCCTCTTGAGCCTGCAGGACAACCTGGAATTTTGAATTTCAGAATAGTCTTAATGCAGTTTTTTGAGCTGAAAAATACCATGTGTTTATGCAGAGTGTTGTGGACATGTAACTGGAGGCTTATTCTGGAAAACTGACTTATCTTTGCTGATTTAAGTTTTGTCCTGACAGGGAGATGAGAAGGACTACGAGAAAAATACAGTGCTTTGACAGTCTTTCTTTGCTTTGGCTGTGCTGCTTTTTTTTATTTTGTTCATCAACCTGGATGCTCAGACACTCATCCCATGTATTGGACCTGTGCTGTGTCAGCTGAAAATAGGGAATGCTCATAGCAGTGAAGTTCCTCTGTTAGTCATCAGCAGGAAACCCCATGTCTGTAGTGTTAACCCTTTTGAACAGGCACAGATAACATGCATGGTGAAAATAAGATGCAAAAGGTCAGAATGTGATTGCCAAGACCAGAAAAGTTGTTGTAGCTTGCACCTTACAAACTTCAGCTGGTAATTCTGTGCATAATGTCTAAAAGGTCTTGGATCTTACCACATGTGATTCTGATGCTTGGATCCTGTTAGTTGTTTGCTTCCTTTCCCACCTCTTGAGAAAAAAGTGGGATTAGGCTACTCAGTGATCCACTAAGGCCAAACATGAAGCATTAGTGAAAGCTTAAGTGTCCTAGATATAAAAGTTGATGGTGGAAATGTAACAATAAAGAAAGGCAGACTTCCTTAATGCTGATGGTTCCAAAACTGCACTCTGTAAGGAGAAATTCCTGAAGTCAGCCATAGAAGGATAACATGCAGCAGGATGGACATGGGAAGAAAAGCTGCAGTATTAGATGTTCCTAGCCCTCATTATAAAGCTATCATACTTATTTTCCATCCTCTGAGTATGCATATGAATATCTTGTCACCCACCAAGTCCACACATCTTTTGTCAGAGAAACAAGTTCTGGGAAATGGATGCTTTGAAACTGCTGCCAACACTCTTTTTCCCCTTTTACCAACTATAGCAAAGCTTTACAGCCTCTGTTGCCTATACCCTTCTTGATTTTTGTCAAAACCAGTGTGAAAATGGTCAGCTCTAACCAGAAGCCTAAAAATAAAGGAATACTCAGAAACAATTTAGAAAGCTTGTTACACCGTAAATTGGCTTCATACTATAAAACCAGTTTGAAATGTCAAAAGTGCTCTTGATGGCAGCAGTGTCACAGGGTAAAAGTTGGAACAGGTTTTTACAACCTGTGTCTGCTGAAGTCTAATGAAAAATCATTACTTGTAAATGTGAGGTAAATTAGTAGGGTTTTCTGCACTGTCATCAATTAAAAGTCAGAGCATTCAAGGACAACTTGGTTTGTTAGTCGGCTGCTACTTTTGCTCAGTCCTGTGTTGGTGGTTTTATTTCTGTCTGTTTCAGCTATATTGCATGAGGATAATAATCTTTCCTGGATTCATTTATGTGTACCAGTTCTTACTGGTATTCAAACTGGGAGGAAGACCTTTGTGCTTGAAGGCCTGCAGGGCCCACATATGGTTAAATGTGTAACTGAAACCACTTCTGGGGGAAACAAGTATTGGCAGCTGCTCACTAGGAAAGTAAGAGTATTTGTCCTAGAGGAGGCAGACTGTCAGGTGGGTTTTTAACTTTCTAATATCCAGGTTAAATGAAATAAAATGCTGTGTTACCATTTGCAGTGTAAGATACGAGCATGATGTTTGTCAATAGTGAGCTACGTAAGGAGACACAGCTAGGAGGGGAGAGGAGAGGAGGAGAAACTTGTACCTGATATACCCATAAGCAGAGGAAATAGGATGGATGGAGATGTTGTTATGAAATTGATAGAGCTGGTGGCCAAACTTATGTTGTCAGTGAAATGACAAGTCCTGTGTAAGCCCATGGAAAGGTGGGAGAATTTCAAAAGAATATAAGAGAAGAAGAATATAAGAGAAAAACCAAACTCGGGAGCTAAAGGGAGGTTGTTATTGAATGAAAAGAAACACATTTGGCTTCACTAAAGGCAGCTGATGGGTTGAAGAAAGTAACTTCAAAGTATGATTCTGACTTAGGGCTCAGAGTCTGCTCTGATGTCAGACTTGGTCCATGCGAGAGAGGGGTGATTGATTTTACACTTTCCACACTGCACATGGACAGGAGTTCCTGGCAATAAAACATCTGTGTGTGAGCTTTAGAGCGAACGTTAAGATGATGGTGGTGAATTAGCTCAGTGTTTCTGATGTTGGAAAGATGAAGGCTTGGCTTGGAACAGGCAAAAGACAAAATGAGACAAAGGAGTAGAAGTAGGCAGGAAGGCAAGGCAGGGAGTGCTAGTAAGGTGAAGTGATCAAACATTGCTGTGGGGAAAAATGGATGTATTGAGGTACTAAAAAAGTTTTAAGTTGCTGTTTATCTTTGGTAGAAAAGGAGGATATCATTACAGATGTATAAAATGGAGAGGACAGAAAGGATTGTTAGACTTGCCAGTGATCTTTTTAAAAATCGTTGAAATCCTCTGCAGAGAAACAACGGAGATGGAGAGGTAAGACAGCCACGGTGGTGATTCAGAATTCGGTGAAATCAGAGAAGTAATTGTTCAGCAGGGAAGCAAGCCAAACAGAAGGAGTGTTTATACTGGAAGAGGTCAGCTTGGGTGTTTTTTTTATTATTCCATCTGTATTATAGTAGCCAGAAGGGCATGGTGTGAAAGGGAGAGTGAGCCAGATCTGCCACTGAATCATCTCTGACTTTTCTGGTCATTACAGTGACTCAGTGCTATCAGTAAAAGGGTAGGAAAGAGAGGTCTGGGATCAAGAAAGGACTTTCAGTGTTGCTACAGTAATTATTAATTTGATCTTTCATCATGACAGAATTGTTACTGCATGTGAGATGAAGGTGCAAAGAAACTCTGTATGATGTCTTTAAAAAAACCACAAAACAAACCCAACCAGACATCTCCAGTCAAATCCCTCCCCAAAACAAAACAGCCCAAGAAAAAAAACTCTGGTCTGTAAACTGCAGCTATAGGTTATCTCTGGTGGAGAGGTTGCCCTAGCTGTGTTGGCCACATAGCATGAGGGAAATGAGGGTTGCTTTGAGGGACAAAATCATTCCAGCTGCTCTAGCACTCCTGGCTCCTACAGACTGCCTGAACATGTATATACTTTAGGAAAGGTTTAGGTTAAGTATTAAGACAAGTTTCTTGTCTGAGTGCTGAGATATTTGAATGGGCTGCCCAGGAAGGTGGTGGAGTTGCCATCCCTGGAGGTGTTCTAGAAATGTTTAGATGTGGCACTTCAGGAGATGGTTTAGTGGTTGTGGTAGCTGGATTGTGGTTGGCTTCTGATCTTGAATGTGTTTTCCAACCTTAATGATGCTACAATATGTGAGCTGAACAGAGGTGGTTCTGACATTCTATGTTAAGACCTCTTCTGCTTGTCTTTTAATTCCCCAGATGAGCTCTTTGGGCTGGAAGTAGAAGCAAACTCAAAGCTTAACAACTTTTATCTTGTGTTTGGGTCCTTAATGGGATGATTCTTACAGAGGTGTCTGACAAAAGGTTGCCTTGGACAAGTGGTTTCTTTTCCCTGACAGCAGAGCAAGTAGCCTATCATAGGCAGCAATGCATAGGAATTAACTTGGGATTTGGATCCAAATGGATCCAATTTTTGGATGCTTAACTGCATTGCAGCTGGCCTAAACTCAGAGCTACAGAAGAAGTAGGCCTTGGGGTTGACACTTGAGTAAAGAAGCCCTTGAAAAGCTGCAAGGCACAAAGTTTTTCATAAAGCTGCTAGCCCTGGTTTACATCACTGTCAGGGCATTCACTTTGCTGCTTCAGGATGAGCAAATGTTAAGCAAGCTCTCTGTCACTGCCAAGCAACTGCTGCTGTTGGCTTCTTGCTATGCTTTCTAGAGTCTGGGTCCTCTAGTAATGCAGCAGTTGGTGTAGCTCTGCTTGATTGCAGCCCTGATTTACAGCCCATGATTTCAGTTGGGGCTGATTGCATTTACCTTTTAGATGCATCCTGAGTCCTGGTTTGAATCCTAGTTGGGTATGAGCCTTGAAGTTTAGCATTTGGACGTGAATTTACATTTTATGAATACTTGCTATTGCAGTGAGTCAAACAAAAGCCTCAAAGAAGCAAGCAACCAGTACTTGCAGGGTAAAACTCCAGGGCTGGAACCATATTTTTTTTCTTTTTTATTTTTCCCCTAGAGCCTTCTGGTAGCTCGTACGACCATTTAGTTGTCATTTGCTGCTCCCTGGTTCTGCTGGTTTGTCAGTTTAGAAACAGCTGCCATGTGATGTGAATGATATTTTCAAGTCCTGTGTTTGAGTTCTTGTGATAGCAATGTGCAGAGAATTGGCAAGCTCTTGGGGGAAAAAAAATGGCATCCTTTATTTTGTCACTGGAAGTATGTTCAATCTGCTATTTGATTCTCTGTAGCATTTTGATTAAGAGTTCCAGTGAAGTTCTGTGAAAAGTGAAAATCCTCTTCTTTCTTTCTCTCCAAGAAAATGAGACATACAACATTGTCAAAATATTTGCCTAATCTTGCAGATTTGGATACTTGTTGCAGTTCTTCTGATAGACCAAAACAATGGTCATTAAATGAGAAGCAGATGCAATAAGTATGCAAGCAAGCTTTCTTGGATAGACTGAGGGGGAAGAGGGAGAAGCTGCCAACAGTACTCACTGAGCACAGGAGACTACAGAAAAATAAAATATCTCCTTGCCATTTTACCCCATAAATAATAATTTTCCTCTAGTAATCTAGGTATTGTGCTTTTCTACGTTGGTGTTTTCATATGTTCTGGTGCAATGTTGACTTCAAATCCAGATGCTTCTTTTGGCTTACTTGAATTTCTTACTTGCCAGGAAAGGAAAATTTCAAAGAAATGCTTTGGCTTGGATTATTTTGTGTTGATTTTTGTTAGTTTTGGGGTGTGTGTTTGTTTTCTTCTTTTCTGTTTCTGGTGTTGCTTCCTGCAACACCTAATTTAGGAAGAGAGGACGTTATCCAGGAAGGATCTGGTTATGCGAAGTTATGTTTACACCTTGGGGTGATTGGGAAGAAAGAAACTGCTCAAAACAAAGCCCAGAGTCTGACCTTGGGAGGTGTTAAACTTTTGTATCAAGGTGTGGAGTACGTGTCCTTAGCAGGTAGCTAGTAAAGTCTGGTTAGTGGTTGCAGGGTGCACTCATCAGGTCATTAATCCAAAATCTGCTTGGAATTATGGATAGAATTATAGCTTTCCACCTTTGCTATTGTTCCAGTAATTTACTCAAACCATATGAAATAAAGATCTGCCTTAAAGAAAAAGAACTGAATTATTATTCAGTGTTTTTTTTTTCAGTGATCTGTGTATATTCGGGCTCATCTGTGTGATTGCTGTCTGATGGACAGGGTTTGCAGAAACTTTTTCTGGGTCAGATGTCTCCTGGTTCTATGCCAGTCCATCAGTGAGCAGTCACTCAGGTCTCACACTTGTAAGGCTTCTCTGCAAAGCCCAAGCACCTCTTGCATGAGGATTTTACTTTTTTTTGTGGCTTCCAGGTGTGTTCAGGACCTAGATCTGAAAGGACTAATTGCAAGGCTTTGCTTACAGGCTTACATCACACTGACTATGGCTTGAATTTGTTTGGGTATGGTGAGTTGTCACTAGAACTCACTTGTAAGGCTCAGGAACTGTCCCTCCACTTGCCCTGTGTATTGACTGCCTTGGCCTTGACAGGCCTTGAGCCTGAGAGCTGTTGTGCAGGGAAGTGCAGTTGGCTGTAGAAAAGCTGCTCTGGTAGGCAGTGCCACTGCCTGAATTTTGTTTTATCAGGTCTGGGGAGTCGGGGGAAAGGGATGAGGCATTGCATTGCTTGATCCTTATTGCACGGAGTGCCATAATAAACAGTGATTTGCTAAACAGTGTTTTGCCTTCATTTCAAGTGTGTTGTGTTCTATGAGAGAATGAAATATTGTCAGCCTGGGGTTTGAGACACAGTATTAAAGGTTTCTGTTGTCTATTCACAAGATTCAGTGTTGCCAAGCTCTAGATACAGAAGAAATTGAAGTGTCTGCTCTTGTGTTTACTCCTGAGTGTTGCTACAGTTTAGAGTAGCAACAGTTGTTGAGTTGTTGAGTAGTTGTATTCTTTTCCTTTTATATTTTTGGTGCTTTGTAAAGGCTTATGCTCAGTGAAATATGAAGCGTTGTAGAGATTGTTGTCTTGAATTCTATAGAGATAAATATTTCCCTTATTAGTTTAATGATTCTTCTTGGGTAGGAAATACTTGGAATCTGAGAACCTGTGTGATAGATACCTGAAACAGTTTATTTTATATATCTCTCTGGAATAGGAAAAAAAGAAAAAAATTTGGAAGCAGCTAGTCAGATAAAAATTCTCTTTCTCTAGTGCTGTGTCAATGGAGAAGTTGTTCTTGTGGCCAAAGCTTAAAAACAGTTGAATCAGCCCAATACCCATGTTTAAACATCTGGAAAAAATATTTATAACTCTTGAGAGAAATACAAAAATGTTGATCATTAGCTGTGGTCAGAGAGACTTTATTCACACATGTGCAGCTCCAGTGTGAATAGATGATACTTCACTGCATACAGCCTAGTGTAAATTTTGGATCTTTGTTAGGGATTTGCAATGTGTCTGAGTCTGTTCCTGCTGACTAACTGGGGCTGAAAGTACGATATGTTCAGAAGTGAAGTTCTGCCTGCAAGTGACCTCACTCTACCTCTTGCTTTTTTCTTCTTCTTCTCCTTTTTTCTTTTTTTTTAATTTTTCTTTTTTCTTCACCAATTTCTCTTTTTTTTTTTTTTTCTTTCCCTTTTCAGTGTACTTTTCATTTTGATACAATGACTCTTCTGCTGCCTGAATTGCATAACCTGGGTTTATTTCAGGCAGCACCCCTGGATTCACAACAGAGGTAGCTCTGGGTTGTCAGAGAAATGGAGGAGCTGTTGTCCACTGTAGGGCACTCCTCATTGAGCCCTCTGAGCACAGCTGGGATGAAACCACGACCTTTGTGAAAGGTCAGCTTCATTTGATGGGAGTGGAATAATGCTGTTGCTCACCTACAGATGTTACAATATTACATTTATTTTAATGCCTTCAAAAGGAACGGAGAAATTATTGAAGCACCAGAAATTATCTGAATTTTGGTCTCAGCTTTTGAGGATTTGATTGTGTATTCTGACTTGTCAAATGCTTCTGAAAACCGAGTCAGTGGTGTACGTGCCTGTGCTTGAGCTCCTGACTTAGTCTTCCTGGAGGGGTAACTTGTAAGAGAAGGTTTGTCTTGATGGAGCTGGGAGCAGAAGTCTTACCTCTTCAAAGGACTGCTCCAACCACTAAGAACCTCCCATTCACCCTCATTAATTTCAAACTCAACTTAAAAGCCAGTCATAGTTAATATCAGAGGAATAAGCACTTCTCAGATGCTCAAATGGTATGTTTTCCAATTTTAGGTTTTCTGTACCAGCTTTAGCTAGCTTGTAAAGGGACTGTAGCAAAGCAAACTGACTTGTGTTAATTTTTTTTTTTTTAATCAGTGAAATTAAGCTGAGGGCCAACTGGAAGACTTTGGTTCTACTGGAATAACATCTCTGATTAGCTTGGGGCTAAATTACTAATTCCAGTGAGGGATTTTGAAATTTTCATTCCACTAATGTGCAAAGCCCTTAAATATTCTGTCATATTTAGTAATCTGAAATACCAGGACTGGTAGAATCTGTCTAAAAGGCTAAAGCCCACAAAAACAGTGCTACAGTTTTTGCTTTAATATTCTGAAGTAAACAGATATTTTCTTTACTGAAGCTTTCTAAACCACTACTGAGCAATAGTATAATGTTTGAGTATTTTTAATGTCGTGACTTCATCGGTGTTAAGATTTCAGTGTAGTTCAGTACCAGTGAACTTAGAGCATTCACAGGGTTTAAATTCTACCAAATTCTTTCACGTTTTCTAAATATTTTATTCGAATGGTGGCAACTTGGTGAGTTACTTATCTGAACAGCAAACATGAAATGGCATCTACTGAAATGAATGTAAATTGAGTTCTAGCTGATGATTAGCAATCTATACAGCTGTGAGCTTGAACTCGGTAAAATCTGGGACTTCACAATTCAGTAGGGGGAAAAAAGTGGACAATTTCAACAATGATAGAGGCGTTGCTAGTGAGCCAAATTAAAAGGCTGATGATAATTGTGATAGCTTACAAAGAATGATGTTATTTACTAAAGCTCCTTTTTGCATAGAATCCGATGTCTTCTCCCATGAGCTTGCTTATAATTCATATTCTGCTTTAATATGCCTGCAAAATGTGCTTTCTTTCTGTATATGTATTATTTTTAGGATGTTATGTTTCCTTGGTGCATACACAATGAGCCTGAAATCCTGTAGGAATGTGTTTAATTTGAAAGTTTTATCCTCTGGGCCTGGTTAATTCAAATAGGAGGCTCAGAGCAGTGCTGCAGTGCTGGCAAGAATGCGGGAACAGCAAATGGGCTGCTCAGGCAGCAGAGCCGGGGCAGGAAGGTGCCTGATCTGGGAGATCTTCTTTCTAAAGCTACCAGGCTCACTTCTTTCCTCTGTCTTGTGCACTGATAAAGTCAATATTTGACGAGTTTTGCTTTCCCTTTTGTCCTCAGAGTCATTTCTAGGGCGCTGATAATTAGAGCCTTCCCAGCTGTTCTTTTCTCGGGTGGCAGGGTAGGCAGCAGTGAAGGGCTTGGGTTCATTGCTGGTGATGCAGTGCTTAGACAGGATTTGAAGAGGGGTTGTTGGTGTCTTTTAAAGCTGCAAAAAAAAAAACCCAAAACAAACTGTAGCCGGTACTAACCCTGACCCTGTTTTCCTGGAGGATGGAAAGAATACACTTGCTGAGTGGGTCCTACTGCGAGAGCAGGAGCTGTGTGTGTGTCTGCAGGAATGGGAGAGCTGAGCAGTGGCAGTGTGCAGCCTGCTGGAAAGCGCTGCTGGCTCATGGGCAGCAGAGGGGAACAGGCCTTGTGACGAGGGCTGGAGGGAGAGAAATGAAAGGCATTTTTTTATAATACCCTGGGCAGCATACGCAGGATGTTATGTCTGGCTTGGACTGGGCTGACGTGGTGCCTCGGATTTTTTTTACTCATAGTGCTGGAAAAATAGATAGAAGGGAAATACAGAGATAGAAACAGAAGAAAATTAAAACGAAAAGCAAGCTTTGTATTTCACAGTGAATAATTTGCAGCATCTTTCCCCTAAGAAATTGGGCTGCTGCTGGAGAGAGGAAGCACGCAGCATCAATTTTTCTGCAGATGTATAATCCAGTTGAATATCCAAATTATTGCAGCCCCATTCTGTGACTTGGAAAAAGGCATGCTTGTGGGCAGCTGTGGGGTGGAGTTGGGTGATGCCTCCTAGCAGCCCAGCTAAAGGAGAATTCCAAGTGTTTGTTAGAAAAGAGACAGTAGGGTGGAGAAAAGGGATGTGAAAACTCTTGGTTTATAGTTGACTGAGGAACATCTCTAGGCTTGTAGACAGGCAGGAAGGGAAGGTGTTAGCTCCTTCTTGAAAAGGAGGTGTGCATTTACTGAAGAGTCGTGTGTCATGTCTCTGGAGGGTGGAGTGGTGTTATTACCTCTCCACAGCTGCTCATGACCAGCTAGAATTTAAACTTGCTTCCTTTCCAGGGAGGGGATGTGGTCAGATTTTTCTCTGGTCTCTCTGATGATTGTCCTCACATTAGCACTCAGAATGGTACCCTCCTTGGAATAACTGTGTCTTCCTTGGCTTTCATTTTGACCTGATAGAAGATGCATTTCCTTTTTATTTGAAATCTCTCTAGATAGGCTCTCTACAGTCCTTCTCCTTCTTCACCAGTTGCACCCCATAATGTAGCCTCTCTTTTTAGAAACAAAAGTGTTTAAAAGTAAAGAAGTCTGTGTCTATGTGGGGGAAATCCCATTCAGTTTTATGTTCCTGGTCAGCAGCTGTAGGCTGTCAACTGCCTCGTTTATTTCAGTATATTAATAATGCAAGTCCCTAAGGCTGATTGTTGCCTCTGGAGTCTGCTATGTGCAAGTGCTTTTCTATTCCAATGAATTCAGTAATCAAAGTCCCACTGGCAGGGCCAGTGCTGAGCAGCCCCTGGCTTAGAAAAGATAAGCCATGGTTGATGTTTTTTTTTTTTTTAATTTTATTGAGTCTGAGTCTTACCCAGCCCAGGATTTTTTTTGTCCATGCTCCTGACTTTCATATACAGTCTAGATAAGAAATCAAGAATTTTTGTCTCCCATCGTTAAAAAAAAAAAAAGAGAAGAGACTGAAATAGCCATGCCATTATATCTACAACTTTCTTAAAAGGAAAGTGCTTTATGTGAAGGAAGAACAGACAAAACATGCATTGGAGTTCATTACTTTCTTCAGTTTTCAGAAGTCACAGGGAAAGAGTTACTCCCCCTGCTTCCCTAGGAATGTACACTGGGATTTCTAGCTAAAATTTATTTTACAGAGGCTTTGGAGTCAAGTTTTGATATATTGTTTTTGATGTAGGACCTAATTAGGCCCCACACATCTCAATACTTTTTGCTACGTCTGCTTAAAGATGGCATTGCATATATTTACATGCTATTTACATTGGAAAGCTAGATATCCTGTGTGCAATAATCATTTTAACCAAGTGCTATTGACAGTCAGTATTGTAAATAAGCATACAACAAATCTGAGGCTTATGGGACTAAACAAAATTACAAAAATTACAGGTGCACACAGTCTTCTTTCTCAAACTGTCCTGAGAGCTTTGGATTAGGTTTTTTGTATCATGAGTTTTCTGGGATATTTCCCACAAATTGGTGAACAGGAGTTTAAGGATTAGAGCTCCAGCTTTAACTAGAACCTACCTGTGCAAGACTCTGTCAAACTATTTCAGTACTTGCCTAAACTTACCCTGAAGTCTGGGCATATACTGTTTGCTCTGAGTGCCCTTGTCAGTCAGGATGCTCAGATGGGGCATTTGTTTCTGGAACCTCAGTTTGGTCCCACTCTGGACATAAATGGTTACTGAAAACCAGGTATCTAGGAAGGTCTGATGTTACTTGAGTTTGTTTCTGGCATGTAAAAGATTGTTGGTTTGCAAACTTGTTTTCAGAAGTACTGCTGGTGTTTCACAGTGGAAAATCCTGAACTCTTTTTGCTATTTCCCTGTGGAAATGCAGTCAGTTGGTCAATTTTTTCAGTTCTCTCAAATCAGAAAAGGAATCTATATGTGGCAAGAAGTCAGTAAGAGAAACCAAGTGAGTTTTCCTTGCAGGGCAAAGGCTCTGTTTGTGTTGATACTTAAACCAAGCCTTCGGTCCAACCGAGAGGTGCAGACTTTAATTTTGAATAGTCAGTTTAAAAAACACTCCAGCACAGCTGTCTTGTCTTACTCAGCAAAACCCAGTCTGCTTTGTTTTTGTTTTCTTACAGGGATGGACATTTCTCACTTCATGATTATGATGATGTCAAAACCTTTTCATACCTTCTTTAAAAAAGTGTGAAGAGCTTGGAGTCAGCTGATGCTTAGGCTGGTAGAGATCAGACAGAGGCATATTCTTTTTAGACAGACTTCAGAGCTGATTCTCTGAGGTGCAAACTGGGAGTTTGACTTCTGTGCTTCAGATGAGTTGCACAAACCAGCATAGTCAAATGTTAATTTACATCTTGGCAGTTAAGTAATAGGAAAAATCAAGAAGGATTAATAAAATCTTCTGCAATCTCTCATTTACAGGCAAATAATTTTACTTCTTTGCATTTACTTACCTGACTGCTTTCATCTGTGTAGACGTTGCAGGCAGCTGAGTTTTGGCAAGTTGGGAAGCTGATGAATTAAGGATTTGATTTTGCAATATTGAAGTTAAATGGAGTTCTTCCGATGTCTTGGTCAGATGCCTCAGAAATGTGTTCCTCTGTTAAACTGGGAACAGAATGAATCCTCCCTTCTGCAGTAGGCCCAGAGAAATGGACAGGGGCTCTAAATCATGCATCCTGTTAAACTTGGTATCATCAGTTCCTTTAGTCTGCTTCCTCTACAAATGGAGCTACAAACCGAACTTTTCTGGGAAGCCAGGAACAGGTGTACAGTGTGAGATGAGCTCAGCCAGTACAGCACAACCAGTACAGCACCGTGTTTGCCAGCAGATGCCTCTTCATTCACTGGAGCTGATAATGCTGGCTTAACCACTACAGTACTGGTATCTAACAGGGGATGAGGATTGCTGTGTTTCCCATGGGGCTGAACTGGCTAGGATTCTGCCTATGCAGTGCTGTATATAATGTC
This sequence comes from Florisuga fusca, assembly GCA_038090715.1. NCBI lineage: Eukaryota > Metazoa > Chordata > Aves > Apodiformes > Trochilidae > Florisuga > Florisuga fusca. Next base: position 3,048,724 of record JAAWXA010000040.1, on the reverse strand, counting down.
AAATCCATTTCAGTCCAGTGATCACTATCATGTAGACAAAAGTACTTGGGGTTGTCAATGTTGTAAGTGTTTACATCTTAAGCACTTGCAAGCAAAGAGAGGGAAATAGTTCAGAAATACTGAAGTTAGGTCTTGGTCTGTTGAGAACTTGATTTCCTTTCTGCTCCCTCCTCTGCACTGCACTTCAGTTACTCTGCTCACAATATATCACGTGCCTGAGATGTGCAATACCTGCTTTGCCTTTACAAGGCTGGGACAGCACACAGCTGTGAGGCTTGACTCGCCTCCTGGATCTCTAAGCATCTTTTGTGGCTGTGGGAAAACCTGCCTGCAAATAGCTAGGTTTGTTCCTGAAAAAAAGTGACTGTGTTGTAATGAAATAGTTTAATACTGTATGAACTTAGTGCTTCCTGATATTCAAATTTTTTTTTCATAATGTCATCTTGTCCAAGGCAATCAAAGAGCTTTTTCCATAGGGGCCCTTTTCAGACAAAAGGTTTTCAGAGCTGCTTCTCTCTAAGTGTACCTATGAATTCTGTCAAAATAAGTTCTGAAAATGATTTTTGTATCTGGTTAGTAAAATACGAGCTTAGTTTCAAAACCCATGTACTCTGAAGTGTCTCCTCCTTAGAGAGTGCTCTTCTGAGGTAACGATTTCTTCTTTTATATTTACAGACACATTCTAATTATCTGGATGGTGGTAATGAACATGTTGCTTTATAACTTATATGAGGGTTGAAAAAGCTGGAGGGTGACTGTAGATCCTGCTTTTGTCTTAAATGATGAGAAACAAAACCACAGAAGAATGAAAAAAATGGAGCATAAAAAATTAATGTTTTACTAATCAAAATCTTCCAGATTAAGCACAAAAAGGAGAGGGGAAAAGGAAAACTCCCACAGTAAACAAGTGGTGCTAAAAAAAGTGAGAGATTTGAATCCAGCTCAGAATGCTCTATGTATAATTGATGACTAGATTTTATTTTGATTGTGCTGCCCTCTTTTCTTTGTACTACCAGAGCTTAACTGCACTGTAAAATTTATCAGGAAGGAAATGAGGGCTTTGGGATTTCTTTCTTCTTTTTTCTTTTTTTTTTTTTTCCTCCATATAAATACTAAACCTTTGTGTCTTCGGTCACCTGGGAAGCAGTTGTTTTGAATTGGTAGTTAACATGAGCTGGCTATTGCTATCAGCTGTAAGTCATGAAATACACTGGCATTTAACTTGTCATCCTCCAAGATCAGTTTCAGCAACTCCCTGAAACCAGTTAGACTCTTCATGGTCTGGAGATATTGGCTCAGACTGTCAGCAGACTCAGGTAGCATGTATGACTTGATCCTTCCTTTGCTTTTTCCTGACCCTTCTGTTCATGTTTTTAGTGCTGCAGTGTGACCAAGAGGATTTAGAAGTATAAACTTTATACTTTAGGTTTTAAGAACTATTAGTGGATCATTCAGAAGAGAGCATGGTACGATTCCCAGAAGCAACCTGAAAACTTCAAAGTTTTCACCATTGTATAGCAGAAAAAATTAAGATCTTTGAAGGTTGTTCTGTGTTCACACACAATATATGGGAGAGAAGGAGAGATCCCTCCCAACCTCCTCTCTCCTGTGGCCACTAAGATGGTCAGGGGGGCTGGAGCAGGGGCACATGCCAGGCAGCTGAGTGAGCTGGCTGTGTTCAGGAGACAGCAAGGAAGTTAGAGTGTAGGGTGAGATCTCACTGCATTCTTTGGCTTTGGCCCATAGAGAGTAGAGGCAAACTTTTCTCACATGTGTGCACAGCAAAAGCATGAGAGGCAGCAGCCTATGAGGGTGATTCCTGCTGGGTATGGGGGTGGTTGAATACTTGTACAGGTTTCCCAGAGAAGGTACTGGATCTCCATCCCTGGAGGCTTTCACAGTCAGGTGGCTGTGGCCCTGAGCTAGCTTTGAATTTAGCCCAGTCTGGCCTGTAATGAAATTGAATTTTCTGCTTACAGTTGTTATAAATGACACGTAACATTTTTCAATTGCATGTGTCCCTTTGTGAGCATAAACCACTGCTCCTTCTGCAATCTAATTGTTAGTGGGTGTTGTTTGAATGTATCCCCTAACAGCCTTCGGCATTTAATAGCAAAGGAATGTTTTGTGGCACAAGTGCTCCCCAATGTTGGCAATGTAGTGGCATACCTTTTTACAGTGCATGTCTTAAGGATTACTAATAACTTTCATAAGGCAGTATTTTGGAATTGCAACAAATTTTGTAGAGATTTTCATCAAGCTTTTGTGTTAATTTAGTGCAAAATATATGGATCACTTAGAAATGATGCTGTTGTTTCATGATTGTATTGCTTATCTGTTACTTGTTCAAACAGAACTGCTTTTTTTTCGTTTTTCCAAAACACTCCCTCTGACCTTCGGGCAGTGTACCACATGGCCTGTCAGATAGGTGTTCAGAAACCTTGAGCACACTGTTTCTAATGCAGATTGATGTGCACTTAATACTGGGTGAAAAACTAAATTTGTAGTGGATTCAGTCAATCTGTCCAGCGTGCAAAACTCCGAGAGCTGCTGATAAACACATCTGAGAAATGGAATGCAAGACCCCTGTAATGTAAAGTTAGGGAAATCTTTACAATGCTTTGCTCTTAAATTTCTGTTCTGAAACTAGCAGCAGGCTAAATGTGGTACTTATAAAACACTTGGCTACCTGTCCACTTTAAGTCAGGCAGTATTTTAGAAGAGAGTTGAAATAGGGAGGTTCTACATAGCTGTTTTCCACTTGTAGCTGTTTAATGCTCACAATTGTTTTATGGTTAGTTATATAGATTGGGGCTTAAATAATTCCAAATTTTAACACTAAAAGGAAATTACTTTACAAAATCGAGCTCAGGAATTGAGAGCACTGTCCATTTATTATGTCTGTTGGTCAATCAGGTAAACCCTCAATGTTTTTTTGTTTTATAGTGCCCAGCAACTGTGTACAGAAACATTCCTACTAAAAAGTTTCCAGGGAAGTGAGCTGCAGTGTTTGTAGTTCAGGTCTTGATTAATCTGTCTGCTTTTATTTATTTTCCTTTTCATTGTGCAAATTAATAACTAGTAAGTTCTTCATCACTGTGTGGCCTGGAGTATTTTTATCTTTCAAAGTGTCTCAGCAAATAGGCAAAAATGTGAAGTCACCCTGGCCAAGGGTGTTATTAGGCTGCCTTCCAGGAGTCTGGCTGTACACACAGGGAAGGTACATGTTGCTTTACTTGGCTTTGAAGGAACTCATTATTGATTACACACCTAAACAGCACAAAACACATTTCTAGCATTCTGTTGCTTTTGTTTAATGAAGAGTGCTCAGGAACAGACTCTGCCATGGCAGAACAGGAATGGACTCCAGATAGAGGTGGGTGCATTGGATCTGTTAAATCTACTTCTGTTCCCCATATCTTGGTATCTGTGTTGAGTCCTTTGGCTCTTATGTGGGCTTTGAGCATTGAAAAGGACCTTGTAATCAGTTTATTGCAATTATATCCTGTTATCTAAAAAAAAAAAGAGAGTAACTGTTGCAAAGGGCATGAGCTTAGCCTTGAATTTATTTATCACACTGCAGTCATGCATTCAGGAACATTTTCTGTAGCAACAGGCTGGTACTCAGGTTGTACTTCTAAACAGCTCATCAAGAAGCTGTGGATTAAGAAGCTGTCCTGGCTGCATTAGTGTGGTTCAGAATTCAGCACTTTGAGGCTTGTAGCACTGCATTTAATTTACTGGTGCCTTTTGCTCAAATCTGGATCCATGCATTAGTGTTATCAAGATTATTATGGAGCTGGCTTGAAAGGACTCTGGTCCTTGCAACTTGCATTGGTGTTAGGGTCATTCCCAAACAAATGTCCTGACTGATGCTTGTGGTATCATAATATTTTGGAATTTTTATGGTTAAAACCAAAATACAAAAAGAGCAAAGTACAAAATTTATTCAGCTAGAGACTGGAATTTTACCTCTAATTTCACTTATCTCCTAGTGTCGTTGTTCTTCTTCTTCCCTCCTCTTTTTCTCCTTCCTTGCTTTTCTTGCCCTCCCTCAAACCAAGCTGCACAGAGTACCAGAGTCATTTCATTCTGGTCAGCATTTCTTAAGGAGTTTTTGCATCTGGACTTAAAGAATGAGGCTTAAAGAATGAGTATTCTCTGCCTGGAGGCCAGATTAGGTGAGGCCTGTCTCTTTAGTTCAGAGGAAAAGTCTTGCTCACCAATGTCTCCTTTTTTCGTACTAGACAGCACCTTCACAAAAATGTTTGCTGCACAAAATTAGCAGCTCAGAGGAATGTTATATTCCAAGGGAGCAGGGGATGAAGGACTCAGAAATCCAGGCATTTGTTAAGAGCTCTGTGAGCAGATTGTTACAAGACTTCGTGAAAGGCTCATAACCTGTCTGTGTCTCTTTTTCTGCTAGTGGAAAAAGTGTAAATAATGCTTTTATTACCAGGGATTCTGTGGCTTTATTGAGGCTTCATTAGTAGATGCCCACAAAGCATGGGAAAAAGAATTGCTGTGTTTTTCAGAGTTAATTGCAGTGATGTGCTTAGTGATGCCAGAAGCCCATAAGCTTGCCTGTCTGAGTATGGTCTGTGTTGGCTACTGCCAAATGTTGTCTTCAGGTCACCAATTTATGAAAACTCACAGATTAATTTCTTCTGTTGAATATTATGAGGGAGTTAAACTGCTTATCACACGATGTCTGTCTATCTCAGAAGATTAGTTGTTAATCAGGATCTAGCAGAGATAGTCTCGTCTCTTCCATCTGGTAATATCCATTAGCAAAGTTAACTGGAATTTCCTTTCAAAAGGAAAATTGATAAGATCCATCAGCTTACGTGAAGTCCCTCCTACGGTCCCTCCTGTTGTTAGTTTGTTCTAGGCATATGTGAGTGGGGAAGATAACTGCAAATTCTTGTGCAGTTAATCAGCTTTATATGTTACATTTCCATTCTGAAAGTGGTGTTTTGGGTAAATCTGTTGGCTGCCAGAAACCTGCCCGAGATATCACCTCCAGAGGTTTTGGCTGTGGGTGCTGAGAGTCTATCTTGACAGTGGTACAGCAGGAAGGTAGACACTGTTGATGGTCTAGGCTGAGAATATTGTCATGAGTGGGAGTGACTTCTGCTCCTGTATTAGGGCAAGTGTATGTGCCAGGAGCAAATGTGCCTTTTTTCCAACTTTTCCCTTTACTGTTGTTGAATGTGCCTTTGATTCCAAAATTCCAAAGCATAATCCCATCTGCTCTTCGTCTTGGCACACCCCACCTTTTACATTGCTTTCTGTTTGGGAATGCAAGTCCAAGGATTTGGATCCCCACAGGTCTTCAGAGATCAGCAGTTATCACCTGTATGGAGCAGAGGAAGTACCTGTGTATGTAATTAATATGGATGTTCACTAACTGTCTGTTTCCAAACGTCTCTCCTTGGCTCTGCTTACAGAAAGCATTGGAATGCATTGAGGTAATGCCCACTTCTCTTGCTGCTACAGCTACTTTCAGGGAGTGGCAGGTTTCTCAAATAGGTGAATAAGAGAAGACGAGGAGGAGGAGGGTGTGTCAAATGCTCCAAGGTGCTCTGCCAATAAAGTCAAGAAAGATACAAATTAATACAGTGGAGCTTGATGTAATCCCTGTGAAGTCACTTAAGAATAGACCTTTGAGTTTCAGCCCAAATCCTCTGTCACTGGTGTCACTTTCTGCCCAAGCAGACCCATGTGATGGTCACTGCTAGCTAATAATAGCTGTTGTCTGGGCTGGGATGTGTATGGAACTGTTCCTGCTTTCTGCATTAAAAGAAGGATGAAAGATGGCATTGCTCATCTTACCCTTGTCCTAATAGGGGTAAAAATGGTGTCTTTTTATGACAACAACTACATGGGATTACTCCATTACTCCATGTAGCAAGGGCTCCCCTAGGTCAAATCAAGCCCAGTATCCTGTCTCAAACAGTAACCATATGTCTGAAGCATTTAATATTAAATCAGACATAACCTTTTTAAATTCAGTATGAGTGTTCTGAGGAAATGGAAACTTCCTCTTTATGAAACCATTCCTCTAATTCCTTTTGTGTTTGTTCTTTTAGCACATCAGAGGCTCTCTGATGTTCAAGATTAAATTAACAGGATTCCCCCCGCTGTTACTATTGAATTCAGTTAATATAATGAGTTTATTGTTAAATTAAACAAAATAAAGCCTGCCATGTGACAGAAGAACCACTGAGATCCTGTAATTTTCACCTATAACTAGTGTCTGTATTGTGGGCTTAAAACCTAAATGGTGGAGGGGACATTAACATGTCAGACATGTTAAATGCTTTTCATGAAATCTTTGGACACATTATCAGGTATAAAAGCAATGTGCCTGTTACACAGAAGCCTGTCATATTATCTCTAGTACTGTAAATTTATGTCTGTGTGGCTTTCTTACTTTACCTTTGTATGGTTAAAAATTCTCCAGGTGCTTCTGTGACTGAGATAATGAATATTGTTTTCCCTGCTGCTAAACCCAAATGCTGTTCAAGAGTTAAGGCTTAGGCTGCTGGCTCAGAGAAGGGATTCACTCTGATGCTTATGGTAATACAAAGGGCTTCTGGGAAGGGATTGGGCCACAGCTTGGGACAGCACCTACCCCTGCCATCCCTAAATTCCCAGCCATCTATACTTCTACATTATCTTTTATAACCCTGCAGTTCTGTCCTATCGTAATCATAATTTTTTGAAATGAAGTTGGTTTGGCTTACCATTTGTTACTTCTCTGCCCATATTGCTCATTATCCATAACCTCTTAAAGTTGTGCTTTTGTGTGTGCATATCTATCTCCTTTTGTGGCCAAATACAAAAGGCAGCTGCAAATGAAATGTTTGTATAGTTCTGTTAATTCAGGTATTGGAGCCCTGAGGTCCTAGGATGCTTATCCATCAGTGACTGCAATATTTGTACTGAGGGAAATGTCACTACAAAGCATTATTCTTGGTCACTTCTTAATTTAATTTTACTCATTCCTATTTTTTTTTTCCTACTGATTTTCTGTCATGTGCTTGTGAGAGTTATGAAGATTTTTGGCCTCGAGGCTTGTCCCGACCTGGAAAAATGAAAGATTTAAATTTGCTGTTTGTTTTACTTATTTCTGGTCTCAAAATGAGAGGGGCCTACTGGTGGGTTTGTAAATTTGTTTACATTTTGAGAGGATTGTAGGGCTTGGATTTTGGTCCCTCACTAATTGTAATCCAATAAAATGCAATGCCTGCTTTTGGTGAATTTAAACTGCTGTTTGGTTGGTAACTCAACTCTGAGACGTGGGACTAATGTTTCCATAAATGCTGGTAAGACATGAGCCTGTGTGGATCAAAACTCAGGATGATTGCACAAGCCTCTATGAAATGAAACTCCTGAGTGACTGCTGATGCTTACTCTTAGAGGAGAGTTTATTTAACTTAGGGAAACTAACGTGTAACTAATGTCCTTACCATTCTTTCAGGCTTTATTTTTATAAAATATATAAAAAAACCACCACACAAAAAGACCACTTCTGGAAAGTTATTTTTCTTTCCCACAAAAGACCTCTACAGGTTAAATATATTTTACAATTTTCCATAGGTTGAGTGGCACAAACTATGAAATAGTCATACTAAAAGGTTGCTATTTCAGCTGTTAAACCGTTTGAAACATAAAACCTGACACAGGAAGTCTGTTTTCTGGTCTCGGAAGTGTTTCTAAACGTTTGATAGATTTTTAAAAACTCTTAACTCTGCCCTCCCTAGAAAATCCATCTGCATGTCAGCTGCTCACAACGGTCTTTGCAATTGAGGCCTGTTTAGATTTTGCTCATGAAACCAAGTGTGAAATGTATGGCCACAGGCCAATCCCTGTCCCATAAGGCTGAGGTTGATGAAGTCTTCCCAGAAGCTGAAAGAAGATGAAAGAGGAGAGCAAGCTGTGTAGTTAAAAAAGCAGATCTCTGCAAGAATCACTTTTGTTTAAGCATGGAATATATGCAGGTCATCTCCAAGTGATAGAAATCTTCCTGCAAGGTTCTCTCAGAAGAGAGAAGAGTGTGCAGAGTCAGGACACCAGGGCTTGCTTGTACTGGTGACTTGGTCACTGATCTGCTAGGTGGCCATGAGTGAGTCCTCTTACCTCCATCTGTTTTACTCCCCCCATGTAATTGGAGTAATGTATTGTAATTGCTGGGACAGGTCACAATCACAAGTGCATGGTAAATCCCAACAACCCATGGAAAATTGTTTTATGAGGCATCCTCAAAGGTGCTTGGACTCCATTTCAAGCACTGAATGTTTTGTCTGTAAACAGGTGTTGTAATTTCTTCCAAACAGGCATTCATTCACCTTTTGCTGATAAAGTGACAAGCTCAAGTGCAACCTTGGTGTGTTACTATCAATAAGCAAGTTTTTCTAGTGCAGATCTCCAATTAAAGAGACACTCCTGAGCCTCCCAGTAAACTGGATTGGCAATACAGAGAATCTTACACTAACTTAGTACCCAGAGATTCACTTGTTTTTTATTTTTCTCAAAAACACACCAGACTGAGTCTATCAAATAGTCTTGCCAAATTCCTTCCTATTGCCATGGAAATGGTACTATTTTGTTGCTTGAAAGTAGCATACTCCATTATGTGTGGTGTGAGGATATGAGCATTCACAGAGGAAACCACCGTGCAGTCTCAGAACAGAAGGAAGTTTTGAATGGGAAATGTTTCATAAGAGCTGTCAGTATGTATGGCTGCCCCCTCACCTGCTGGGAAGACCTGGAGTTCTGCACATGCAGCTATCTCCATCTCTTTGTGAAGTTTTGGCACTTGAAAGAAACCTTCTGACCATATGGTCAGTCAGAAGTAGACAACAGGCCCATAGCTCAGTTTCCTCTTTGAAAGGAACTGTCAGGTCCCTTCCTTTTTCTCAGTATTTAAGTAGTTTTATGCTGGTTTGTTTTGTTTTTTTTTTTGTCCCCCCCCACCTTAGTCCTTATTTGTTCCTTTCCTGTATGTTTTTTTCTCTCTTTCAACCCTTCTTCCTCAACCCTGGTCAAGGATTGCTCTACGTGGCTCCTTGTACTCTGGAATTAGGAAAGGAAGAAAGGAGTCATGGATGTTGTTATTACTTTGTAATGCTTTGAACACAAGGGTGGGTGAACAGCTCTACTATAGCTGATTTTTTTTCTTTGTGGGTTTGGCGTGTTTGTGTCTCTTCCTGTCTAGGGGGGAAAAAAATTGAAATAGGTGGAGCAGCGTCAGCAGGTAAAATACTTGTGTGAGGAAGAAATGGCCTCAGTAAATAGAAAGGGAAGCAGGCACAGGGTGCTGCTTGGACTCTTCTCTGCACGCCATTCCCTGATAAGAGGCTGGTAGCTTGAATGAGGATAGACAGATGAAAGCTTTTGAGCCAAACTGGGACTCCTGGCAAACATCAGATCAGGCTGAAAATACCTCGTCGAGTTAGACACAGTGATAGAGTTGGAGGTGTGACAACCCACACAGATCAGTTTGAGCAACTGTGCTGGGAAACGTGTTGGTTTTATCTTCTGTTAAATAAAGACAACGTGTCTAGCTCTAAGACAGGACGAAGAATGGAGTTTGTATGAGGAGCAGAGGGCATGAAGAAGAAAATTCTGCTCCAAGGTCACCTTTTACCACAGGGATGGGAGACTGAACAGAACTTTCTTGCTGCTTTTGATGGCTGAGGGCTGCTGCAGTCCTGGCAAGTCTCTCAGGAATGGTTCAGGAAGATCTGCTGCCATACCTGAGGCAGACACTCATTTATCTGAGACTCTGTGCTACGACTGCTAACAACCAGCTCAAATTGGCTTATTTTTTCACATTTGTCACAGAGCCAGCTGCATTGTCTCAGCTGTGGCTCTCTGAACAGGGAAGTACAGACCCAGAAAAAGTTCTGGAGTCATTATTCTTATGCATTTCTTCCCCCTCATCTTGTCATTTTTCTTTTTTCTTTTTTTCATTGAACTATGTTTATAACCCCTCTTTCTGTGTTACCTTGAAATACTGGAATTTGTCCAGTCTCTTCTTCTGCAAATAGATGCTCTGTCCTAACAGTATCATATTATAACAGCCAACTGATAAATAGCAAAAATTACATAACTTCTTACATATACTGAATCTGTAGTATTTGCCCTTGTTCAAGTCTAATACTCTTGGGGGCACTAAAGAGGGTTCTCTGATGGAGATGGAGAGGGGAATGAGGTAAAGTGGCTGATGAATAACTTCCTATAAGAAACGTTAATTATCTTGTACTAGAGAGCATTTAGGAGATGTGATTCTTCTGGTGTTGCTGAAGTTAGAAGTCCATCAGTTTTTTTATTTCCCTCGTAGTTTGTTAGGATTTAGCTTACCTCTGGTTTGCTGATATTTGCACCTGTGAACACTCTTTGAGACCCGGGATGTCCATTGATGCCTTAAATGCTTTTTATTGATGCTATGTGGCTTGTTGCAACCATGGGAGAATGCTCACCACGTTGATTGTCTGTAAGATCCTGGTGGAGCAAACCACAGAACGTGTCTATATTTGTAGTACCAACAATTTCTCAAGGAAGAATTTGAAATGCAAAATCTGTGTTGCTTTGTGCTCTGGTTATACTTGTGGTCCCTGCTTAAGTAGGGTCATTTATTTACTGGCTATTAGCGATTAAAATCATAGCCAGCCAAAGCACATGATGAATAGAATAAGGCTTGAAAGCAAATGTTCACAGAAATGATGAAACATACCGTAATAAGATAATAAAGGAACCTGCTGTATCACATAAGTCAGTGAAAGTTAACTTAAAATGTAAATGCACAATGATTTGGAACGTATGTGGGAGAACACATGCTGTTCAAGTTTTTTAGGTTGAAGGGAAGCTTTTGCAGAGCTGCAGTGAGCTGTGGCAGTATCTGGCAGGCACCTCTTGTTTAGGCTTCCTGTCAGAATCCTGCTCTCTGCTGGCCGGGCAGGTGGGACAGAGCAGAAAAGCCTTAGGCTGGTGGGGTTCAGGTGAAGGGGAGCACACAGCTGGGTTTGGATCAGGCCTCCCCAAGGCAGACGTTTTGCTTTTTTAGATAGTGCCTTGGAGGGAACTCACTGTTCTTCGTACAGCCCTAATTATTGGCAAGGATTTGTACTATGTGCAGGGCCAATTACTTGTCTGAATTCTTTTGAAAAATCAATTTAAGCCCGCTCAAAGTGAAGTCTGATTTTGTTGTCCCTGTTGTGTTTTCTGCTGATGGAAATGAGTGCAATGTACGATTCAATACGGGGGAATTACAGGCTTTGGAGAGAGGTAAAGCCTTAGGGATGTGGGAACAGGGAACAAGTCTGTACAGCTCGCAGCACAGGCAATATACACACATGGTAAGAAGCAAAACGCTGTGGAAACAGAACCTTGGATACTCCTTACCACTTGACTCATTTCCACTCTCTTAATAATGCTATAGTAGCTTCTCTTCAAAACGACTTTATGAAGGCTTAGTAAAGAAAAACATAATTACCACAAATCTATAATGGCTTCTTGTATTATAGGCCTCTGAATACAGCTGACAGAAGCATGACCCATGTGTTAACTGGTGTTCATCGGGACATGGCAACTTTCTCAGATGTTGTTTCTAGCTGTCTGCAGGCAGTCTGGAACAGATGGGGTCAATGGTCTGTTGCAAAACATAACTAAAACACAGGGCTCATAGTGAGCTGGATGTGTGTTGGGGTCGAGAGCTTCTGCAGGCCAAAGTCATGCTTGCCAAGAAGGCTGTGATGCTAAGGTGACCAATAAAATTCACATTGTTCAAGTTTTTTTCATCATGTGTGGTGTCATCAGATGGCATCTTAGAATTGATCTTGACTCTTACAACTTTACTGTGGGAGGCTGGCACTGACCAAGTGGCTGAAAACATAACAGCTGAAGTGGTGTCAGCTGGGCCTGCTGCATTACTCAGCAGAGTAGAAGGGTCCCTGAAATCCAGGTACCAGTGGCTTGAATGGTGGAGTCCACTTTCTTCCTGTACTTTTTTCTCCTGTGCTGTGATGTACAGGGTTCTTGTCATTACGAGAAATTATTATTTGGGTAGGCAATGGGTATAGTGAGATTTACCAGAGTAACACCACTTAATGCTGCAAAGACCTTTAAAAATTTTAAAAGCTCTCCTGCAAAGTAAGAGTTACCAAAGAAAAGCAATTATTTGTAATGGATACACTTTTAGGAGTACCTACAGTGTTTTATATACAAAGAAGAGATAAAATCTGCTTCCACTTAAAGTGCCCTGAAAATAACAAGGCTGTTTTGATTACAAGCTGTGTGTGCTTGGTGGAACAGTGTTTTGTATTTTCTTGAACATGTGAAATCTGGAGGAAAACCTTGAAGCCCTGTAGCCTAGCCAGGCTACGGGCTACAGACTTTTGGAAGTCTGGCTGTAAATAGGATTATTTACCCTTTCCTACCTCAGAGGAAAGAGTGCTTTTCAGAGCCTTTGAGGATGTTGTATCTTGAATAGATACTGACTTGATGTGTGAAAAAATATCAAACTGTGACGATATAAGCAATGTGACCTTGAACTGCCTTTGCAAATGTAGCAGTCTCTGGGAAAAGCTTTTCCTCTTTTTTTTTTTCTGATTTTAGAAGTAATTTGTGTAGTGGAGCTATGTTGTAGCATAGATCACATCAACATTTCAGCACAAGGATGGTTCAAGCACATGCTTTCACCAAACGCACAGGAAATGAACATTTACAGAAGAAAGGAAGTGAACTGAATATTTTTCACCTCCTTCTCTTTCAGAAAACAGATTCTGGCAATGAGTGTACAGCTCTGTATAATCCCACTGTTCTGTGGTCAGGATGTCAGCTGCAACAGTGGCAGAAGGGAAATTTTAAATTCTTGACAATGTTTGCTAGAAAGTCGTTTTGGAAGACTATTTAAATATTATTTGCTGATCATTAGTTAGTGCCTGGTTTATGAATTATTTTTTTTAATAATTTTTAGCCAACCCAATCAATCAAGTTTTATTTAGCAACATCACTCAAAATATGAGTTTCTAAAGCACCCAGTTAAGCAGTTCTAAAGGTGTTTGGGTTTGTCTTTAACCATAAGAATAAACATTATTTTGCAATGTAATAAATAATGTGGATTTATAGTGGTACTCCTGATGGTAATACTGTTAGTGTTCAACCAGCACAGCCAGGCTTTTGACTCCACTTTGTTCAGCTGTATTTCTTCCCATTTATAGGTCTGCTCTGCAGAAAAACATGCATTATAAGCTTTCTTAACCTTACCCAATCCGAGGTATGAAAACATCTTGAAGTATTAGAGTAAAAGTTTTTCTCCGCTAAAATGGGAATTGGATCCAAAATTTGCAAAATTACTCCAATAAACAAAACAGATCTCATCCTGTTTGCCATGTAGAACACAGGAAGGACTTGCAAGGTGCAACATGAGTTGTTTGATAGCCAGTGGTAATAGGGTTTGGATGCAAATGATGAGTTCTCCATGTTAGCAATTTCTATAAATTACTAAACTCAAAGTGTTTTTTATTGTTAATATTACATGAGACAGCTTTAGAATTAAAAACTTCCTGCAAACATGTGATAAAGGAATTGTTGATTTTTGGTACATTTGTTTGTGTTGGTTTTCTATAAAAATGTATCAGTAAGAAAGAACCCAGGGTTGCCACTATTAGAGCTTGACTTGTAACTGATCAGTTTGAATGTCATGTTTACCACCACTTTTACCTTTAAAAAATACAGCCTAAAATACATGTCTATTGCACATTTGGACTAGTATCAGATACCCTGCCTGCTACAATCTAAGTAAGGGGGAACTTACTTACCATTTACCAAAATTATTTATTTACCATAGTTTATTTTTGATTACCAGGATTAAGGAATACTATGTGTGAAGAACACTCAATTTCAGTCAATCTCAAAATGGGCTGAGCTGTTAGCAGACCTTCAGCTTGTTCAGAACCAGAATCCAGCTCTGCATAGATACACAGCTCTTCCTAAGGTGGGATCAAGATGCTGTAGGAACAACTTGGCCGTGTTGCCAAGACAGATATGCCTGGCAGTCTATGAGTGTTCTTTATGTTTGAGTTAGTTTTAGTGTCACATTTTTGGTAGATGGCTAGAGATAAGAGCTGGGAGACCCTGTTCCTTCAGGCTAAGGGATGCCTGTTTCCAGAGAAGTTTCTTGATGTTTTCTGAACACACCTTTACACACACTTCTCATACCCTCTTTTCAGACCTCTTTCATGATGTCATGCAGAACAGAAGGTGGGTTTTGCCCATAGTTGGAGCAATTGTGCACTTCAACCCTGATCTGCTATTGCAGGTGCTCTTTGTCTGTTATACAGCTCAGGGTGGATTTTTGAGGGTACCCATTCTGAGTGCTTCAAAATGTATTTGAATTCAACCTTGATTTAGATGGTTGCTCAGCATGCCTTTAAAAACAGCTCTGGCCTTGATAAGAAAGGGTGGGGGAAATAGAATCTTTTACTCTGGAAATTCCTGCTTTTCTCTTAAATATAAGCACCTTGCCTCAAAGAAGGGAAAAAAATTAAAAACAAACAAAGCAAAACAACAGGATGTTTTGGTAAACCAAGCCTGATTTATGGTAGTGGCTGATATTGGGGGGGGGATCCCTGGCATGTTTTTATAGTATAAAAAGTATGCGAGCTGCATCAGTTTTATTTAGATTTTTTTACAGGTGCATATAGCTCCTGTCTTTATTAATATGTCCATTAGGAAAAAAAAATCCCTTGATTCTCAGCCTATGTACAATTCAAACAGACTGAGGGGCTAGAAGGGGCTGGGTTATAAGAAATCAGTGTTGTGTTACAAGAGGAGGAGCAGTGGAAGGGAAGATACAGAGCACCCCTGTATGCTGCTGAATACCATGGGCTTTTCATGTTGTTGTTTTCAGATAATCCATGGGCTTCAGAACTGAAAATATCCTCATTTTGATTGACAAAGCTAGCTTAGATGAGATGCAGAAATTTCTGAGGTGGGTTTTTCTTTATGCAGAACTGTTGGTAATTAAAATGTTTCTTTTCTAACTGAAAGAGAAGGTGGTTACTAAAACAAACTTAATAATTATGTGATATTTATGGAGTAAAACATTATTTTCAAATAGCATTTACTAAGATACAGCTTAACATTGGCTGTTTTTGATAAATAGTCATTTATCCTCATGTGACTGCATAAGCAGCTATAATTTTTTCCCCTGATGGAGATGAGGGTGGTGTGAAGACATTTCATGCTGTTACATTGAAATTGGAAATGTGACCACTTCTCTTAGGAAAGCGTGAGTGATCACTTGTGTCTGAATCCAGTTGTAATTTGAATATTTATTAGGAATATGAAGTCATTAGCAATCTGATCCTTTTCGAAGTTAACATTTGGGGATGAAAGTCTTTGCTTACATCTTGGTTTGTACTTTACTTGATGTTATAGTGTTTCAGCATGTACAAGCCTCACACTAGTTCCAGTTTTGCCTATTGTGTTCCTCATGGTAAGTGGCCAGTTTGACTAAGGACAAGACTCAGAGTCCTGTGGCTGTGCATTGCTTCATATGTGCTTAATTAAGTCAAGTGTAAATGGGTCCGAGTGGCAGGGAACTGCCAGAAGTCCTGCCAGTGCTGGGCTAGTGCTGGTTCCAGCAGCTGGCCCACCTGCAGCTGCAGCAGGGGAGGAGGTGGCCATCAGGGCCCTCTTACTGCAGTCACCCCCCCTCTGCGTTCCCCTCCCCACTTAATCCAGCCATGTGCCTGCGTGCTCAGCAAGGGGGATTACTTTAAGTCTGCATATTTTCATCTTTCCTGGGTCCAGGTCAATTTACTGGCTGGGCACTGTGAGCCAGAAAGAGATTGGTGTGGTGCAGAAGGAGCCAGCTCAACTTTCATAAAACGCAAGGCATTCAAGATGTTACTGTGTTTACAGGTTATCCTGGTGGATAAATCACAGGGAACGCAGGCAAAATAAACTGGTTTTTGTGTTGTTTTGTTTTGCTTTGTTTGTTTTTAATTTTTTTTCCTTCTTTGAGGCAAGGTGATTATATTTAAGAGAAAAGCAGGAATTTCCATCTTTCCAGTGACACCATATGAGAACCCGCTTAGCACTGAATAGTGACAGCAAATGCTGAAGTGGAAAAAATATTTTCATCCATCTGCACTAATCTTCTTTTACTCCAAGATTTAAGAGGGGGAGGGAGGGCAGGGGATTGAGAGAGAGGAATCAGAAAAATCTTAAAAGCTTGGCTTAAGCTTTTAGCTTTGCCAGCTCATTCCCTAGTCAATGAAGAAAGTGCCAGACTGCTGCATTTGTGGTGGGGATTTTATTAATTTCAACAGTGATGCCTGCAGACTTTATTGCCAAAAATAAATAGCTAAATAATGGCCTCCAAATATAAAGAGAAGAAGGAAAAAGTCATAGCTGGACAGAACTGATTGTTTTTTTAAAACCAGACTGGAATACACAGTGTACAATTGGAAAAAACCATGAATTAGTAACTGGCTATTGACAAACTGTAAATGTATCCTCGTTAGTTTTGCTGTTATGTAATTTGTGCTTGTGACTACCTGAACAGCTCAGATCTCTGCCTCCAGAGCCCTTCTGTACTGATAACAATTATGGAATGATTTAAATGTTGTGATTTACTCTGCCTTTGCTTTTACCTTGGTTAGAAATCACATTTTAAGGGCTTTTTCAAACAGGAAAATCTGGAATATTTTACTCCACTAGAGCATTGAGTGAGGTCTGAGTGTTTTGTGCATGTTTGCTCTGTCTCTTGTAGACCAAGGGGAGGCCATTCTTGCAGACACAAAGAAATGCTACACTGTATAGTGGGGTATGGAAGGTTTCTCTCAAAGCTGCGACTTCCCATTAACAATCTTAAGCAAAGATACTGAAATCAAAAAAGAATTTTTAGAAAATCTGCTGATAAGTATCTTGTTGCTGTGATATATCATGAATGGCTAACAAAATTGCTGGGGAAAAAAAAAAAAGAGAACAGACAAGTTTGCAGAACTCAGCCTCTCTTCTCCCTCAGGGTGGGTCAGCTAAAAATACTGCCATGTTTTTCTACTTAAAGGAAGGCTCAGGCAAAGAACCAGAGACAGGACAACAGGAACAAAAACATCCTTTTGAATTAATCTTTGGCAAAATAAGCCAGCCCTCCATATAATATATTTTAAATGTTGTTTTAGTTTGGATTTTTTCCTTTTTCCAACCGTTCCCTTCTTTATTTATGTTAGCTAGGGGGTATTTTTCTGCATTCCATTTGCTGTTGTGTGCATTTCACTGGATGTGTCTTGCCTCCTCTTTCCTTATTTTCTTCACCTCTGCTAAGAAGTGAAGTGATGGCTCAGGTTTGATGGAACAAAATAGCATAATAGATACATCTATTATGCTACTGTGACAAATATAGACAGAGATAATAAAGCTGCAAGGCCATGTAACAACTAGCCATGCTTTAGATAGACACGAAACATGAATTGCAGGAAAGTGGAATTGGTACTGATAATTTTTGTGATAATTTGTTTTTCAAGGTAATTGTCAAGTAGTTGAGGAACAAAACTCTTATATTTTCCCATGTGCAATATCTAATTGAGCTTGAGGATCTTTACATCTAAAGCCACAGCAGGTTGTGTGTGTATGTAAATAAATTAGGTAATATTTGTAAAAATCTTTTTGTTTCCTGTTATTCAGTTTATATTTATTTTTTTTATGTAAAACAAGATCATTGTTTTAATAAACTTCACTAATGTAACGTGTTTTAGCAAAATAATGTAAAATTGTTTATGGACTAATGAAATGGGCTGATCTTAGCTCATTTTGAATTCCCAGGAGTTGGAGATTTTGCTTTCTGATGACAACTCCAATCAAAAGGGATGCTCCTATGCTGCAGTGCCTGTTGCAAAACAGAGCCCTGGGACCTTGCTGATTTTACTAATACTGGAGATCAGTTTGAGAATTTGCCTTGTGCCACTGCTAGGATGTACACTTTCAGGGCACAAAGCAATTTTTTGTTGTTGTTGTTCTTTCTGTGCAACTGGAGATACAAGGAAACATGTCTCTTTGTTTTCATGCAATAACACCTGCTGTTCAATTTATCTTGGCTTCACAAGTGTCAATATTTAAGTGCTGTTGGCATCTGACCCACAGTTGGTGGGCTGCATTTTCCTTCTCTCTGTTGTCATATTGTCTGGTGCAGTAAAAAATCATAACTAACATAGGACCTAGGATTACCCAGTGTTTCCCTTGATCTCGTTGCTTAGTCTATCAACTGGTCCTACGTATTGTTTTCTAAGAATGTTAGAATTAAACTGTGTTCCTTTGAAAGCTTGAAATGATATTTTTGTACTTACTTTTTCTCTCTGAAAAGGAATGCAAAGAAAATAGTCTCGAAATTCAGTTGTGAAGTGCCTGTACGCCACCAGTAAGAGGTGGATCATACACCTAAGGGAGTATTAAGCAAGACACTTAGGATGTATCTGATTCCTGTACTACTTTGAATAGATTGCTTGGTGAGGCTCTGGAATACTCATCGGGGTTTTTGTGCCTTTCCTGCAAACTTATAGCAGGTGAAATAATTGTGTGTGTGTGATATCAACCAGGGAAAACAATTGTGCTAACAGTAGCCATGTTGTCTTTGATTAAATCAGTGTTTTCAATATTTGAGTGCTTTCTATTAAGGGTTTGTGAACCTATATTCTGGTTTCTTTTGGTTCTAATCTGCATCTTTGTATTTTGGGGGCAAAGAGAATCATGGCTGATGTTTTGCCAAAACGAGCACTAAAGCACACTTCCAAAATGAATTAAAATAAAGTAATGAAAGACACTAAGCTTCTGAATGAGGAGTCTTACAAATATTGCAATGATGTTTAATACATAGTAATTATCACTTTAAAGTGATTTAATTTGACTTGAACAAGGCCATGCAGACAAGCACCAAGTCCCATTGATTTTTTGCAGGGCCTTGAGCTCTTAAAAAAAGTACTTGTGTAAATGATAGAGTGCATTTGAAACTGTTGACTGCTCTTGTCCTTGACTTAAGAACCGCCTCAAAAATAGTGTATTTAGCTTTCATAGCACCTCTGACAGGTAAGCAAAACCTAATGGGAGATTTTGTTTCTTGTCATCACAGGACATGTCATGGTCACTCAGATGCTGGTGATGCCATCAGCTTGGAATTCAGCTCCAAAAGCTGTGGTCTCTACATAAAAGGCAGTTACCCTTCATAAATTGCAGGAAAAAAAGAACATAGGAGGGTGTTGGTACATTTTCATTCCTTGTGTTTGTAAAAATTAGCTGATTTCTGCTTGGTTTATTTACACTATGGGTGGAGAGAATTCTCAGCTGATAAATGTATTCTATATCTATTACATAGACATTCTCTCTGCTTTACATTTGCATGGTTTGTAGGTGCATGGAAACTTTTTTCACTCTGTTGCTACTGTGAACAATCATTCAAATGTCTATGTAGTGAATTTTGCTGGTTTAGAAATTTACAGAGCTACAGGTGCTGCATGATAGAGTAAAGAGGAACCAATGAAGGAGCAAGTGTAAGAGCAAAATTAGTTCATGGTATTGTGTTAAGACAGAAAATATAGTTTGCTGACAGTTGGTCATGGATAATTGTATAATGAGCCTTACACAGGGCTGGAATGCTGATTTCTTTCCAAGATACAAAGCATCTGCTTGCTTTATTTAGTTTTAGTCATCAGTGGTTGACAGAACACCTTCTGGGTTGTTTGTTTTGATCCCTGTGATACTTACTGAAGTAACTTCTGTTCTAATAAACCATGTATTTGGATACAGTGGCTTGAGGATTATCTGTAGGTTATTTCTGTAGTGTTGCTTTCTCTGGCTAACACAAAAGGTAATAGTGAATAGAACTGGGAGGCGCCTGGAGAGGTCACCTTAGCCCTTCCTGTCTCTGCAGGTATGAGCTTTATCTGGCAAGCATTCCTGACAGACGTATGCCCAGCTTAACTCCAGAGTTCCGTAATTGCTCCAGAATTCCATAATTGCTCAGATAATCCATGTCTGATATTAGTGATGTCTGATCTAAATCTGCATTGTTGCTGTTTTAGTTAGTCTTTCAGCTATCCTGAGGAGTCAGGGATGATGATGATCACTCCTCTTTCAGTAACCTGTAGATTCCTTTGTTCAGTATTCTGATATCTAGACCATAAATCAAATAGGTTTTTTCAGTTGCTTTCTTATGTCCATATTATGCACTTCTTTGAGCTCTGCAGCCAAGTAACACATTTCATATGCTTAGAAGGATCAGATCCTCCCAGAAGAGTTGCTACCCATCCTTTCCCCATGTTTCATGCAGTCACTTAGCATCACCCACACTGAGTATTTTGCCTTTGTCCTTGCTGAACTACCATTTGTTTCATACTCCTCTCCAATTTGAGATCACTTGAATTCTTTTCATTCATGCTGTTTGTGACCCCTCCCACCTTTAGACAGTTTGCAAAGTATTTTCCTCATTGTGAAATACTGCTAGTAAACACTGCTTGTAATGGCTGTTTCCTGACACAATATCAATGTGAGATTGGTCCAGCTGGCAACAACACAGCCTCCCAGCGTGCCAGCGTGTCTTTCTTCACCAGAGAATTGTTGTCTTCCTATTATGTTCAGGCTTAGATGCAATCTGATCATTCTGACCTTTCCATGGGTCTGGCTCTATGTGTTTGTCAGTGGCCTAACAGGAGCTGGTGGAGGCTGCTCTTGACTGGAATAGGCTTATAAGCCAGTATAGGACGGGGACATAATTTATGTGCCAGGGACTCTGTCTGGTTTTGGTGTGTCTTTACTTGTCTTACTGGTAATGGTTGGATTTATGGTTAGATAGATCTGTCGAGGGCTAAGCCATGTTAAGTCATTGGACCTTACTTTGTCTACTCAAAATAATTTAAAGTCTATCAGGACGTTTTTGCCCATTCAAGGTACTTCTCAGTCTTCAGTTCTGGGAGTCCTGACGCATACTTGTCCTGTTATCACTGCACTTGTTACACTGACAGTAGTCCTAAGGGTAATGTACCTGTGTGTTGCTTCTCAAAACTCTTTCTTTAAATATGTTCTGCTCCATTTTTTGTCTCCTGCCTGGTACCCTAGAAGTCATTTAGGTAAAAGATGACTTTCTGTTTCCTTGACAGTCTGGGGAAATTGTCTTTAGGAAATGACTTTCAATTTGTAAGCAATTGTCATGTCTTAACTATTCCAGGGGAAAAATTTAGAGATCTCCCTTACCACCACAAGAATTGTTCCCTGCCAGCACAGTTATTCCTCAGATTGCACTGAGCTCAAATAGGCAGAGAGTGCTGGGGGCTGGGTGATCCCCCAGCACTCTACAACTCTTCAGCTCTCTACAGAGCATGAGAGTAGGAAAAGAGAATGCTTAGGGGTCTTCAGTTAACTCCAGGCTGATGGCATGGCTAGAAGAAAGCAAGTGACCATGACCTACTTCTGTGCTTCACAAATGCAGCGTAGCTCAAATTGCTGCTTTTTGCCCATCTTAATTCCTTCTTCTGTCAACCTGATGATTGAAAGAGGCACAAGTAAACTGAGGTGGAGTATGCAGTATACTCTGTGTACTTAATATATAGCATAAATCCAGATTGTTACAAACCAAATGAAGCATTGAGTCCAACTTCATGGCCTTTGTCACTTAGAAATCAACACTGGTGGTAGGGCATAGGGTACATTACTTGATTACTGGCAGCTTATAATAGTACAGGAAAAAAAGAGAGATATATTGGAAACTTGCAGCTGAGGTTCCTACATTCAAGAAGTAATTAGCCTAGCAGCTGATAGGTTTTCCCACAGCTATGTATAATTTAGTGACCACAGACATTTAGATATTAATGGCATGGTTTATGGCTCATCAAATTTTGGATGAAGCTAATAGTATTACAAGGAAAACCCCACATGTTCTGCTGTGGTAATTCTAGTAATTAGGTGGGAATTCAGTTGTTAAACAGTTACTAAAAACTTGTGGCAATGTGTTCCAGCTCTGCTAGCATCCAGGACTGCAAGGAATAATACGTCATCTCCTGCGTACACATCTCGATATCAATTTAATAAGATCCTTTATAGTTCTGCAGAGCAGTTTGGTGTTCTTTTAGGGCCTTTTTGGATACAGCAGCATGCAGGCCCTAAGAACAGAGGGTTTCCTTACGGCTTAGAGGAAGGGTTGCCTTCTTCAGAGTGCACAAAGTTGAACTGGGAGTGGAAATAGAAAAGATAGAGTCTATGGGGCAACTTAATGGGAAGTGCTGACTTGAATCATCATCAGCATTGTCACTTAGAACTGAAGGATGGTCTCCAGAAAAGCTTCCACCCTGCTGCTATAAATTCACCTTAATGAACAGCAAACAAAAGGTTGCAAAGGATGGTTGTGACTGATTGCTGACAATACTGCAATGTTCTGCTGCTGGCAAGGCTCCTGCTGGCAAAAGGCATAATTTGTATTGCTACAGGTCACGGAATGGTAAATGAACAGTTACTGCCTCTGTGGCAAGTGGATTGATTATTGTGTCCACCCCCAAACAGGTCTGGCTTTGTTTTACAAGTAAATATATTTACCCCTGCTGTGTTGAAGTCAGAAGATGACTTCAAATATACAGAGCTCAAAGGAAAGATGGTAGTGATGTGTACAGGAGTTAGTTTCAGCTTTTACCAAATTATCTGTGATGTGTGTGTATATAAAAATAAATGACTGTGTATAAATGTATTCTTTTTCTTGCAAACATGCATTTATTTTTCACAGGTCAGTTTCCCTAGAATGTTTACTCTGAGATAACACAATATTTGATTGCCAGACACTGACTTCACATTGTATGTTGATAAATACTGTTTAGCTTCCATAATACATTGTCAGTACATTTAGCTTCCTCACTACACTTGAGAAAATTACAAGAAATTTTTCAGTTTAGAGCCTGAGGTACAGAGCTTGTCTTAACTGAGGTGCTACATCCATTGCCTAAAATGGGAATTTGAATCTTTCCACAAGGAATATTCACTGCTGTGCAACCAGAAAGAGAGGAAAGACCCTGTCACCTGAGGAGGATGGCCAGACAAATTTCTGGGGTGTGGGAGAGAGGTGTGCTTACTTTGGCACAAGCTCTGGTACCCCTTAAACTCGTTTGAAATAATGATTAATTGTTTTCTAGGCCAGATATAGGTGTCAAATAACTCTCTAGCTCATAGCCATCAGAGAACTTGCTTAGGATGTGGGATGGTTAAGCCCTAGTTCTAGTACTGCCTTACTTGGCATCCTTGTCTCAGGTAACTCCTTAAGCTGCTAGACTGCTAACTGATCTAAGAGAGCTCTTTTGCAAAGTTCTCAAGGCTTTCATCTTTCTCCCATACAGAATGGAAAATATTTTCAACTCTTAATTAAATACAGTTTTTGTTTTGATGCCAGCTGCAACTAACTTCTGGCAAGAGTCAGTTTGGACTGCACTCAACACCATGATCAGGCAAAACAGAGAAGTGGCCTAAAGCTACTTCTGCCACCCACCTCCAAAGCTGTGTCAAAGCATGCTGAGACCTAAGCCCTGCATGTGTTGTGCATGTGCTCCCCTTAATTATATTTGACAGGGGGATAAGATATACCATGTTTTGGTGGAAAATATTTTCTTGGAACACTGATACTTTTTTCTCAGTTAAAGGTCTCGATACCCTCCACACGTTTATTCATGTGCATATATACTTAATATGTGTCCTGCAAATGCAGATCTGTGTGAAGAGATTGAGTCCTTGAGTTGTTTACATTGAGGGATTATCTTTTTTTCCTGCTTTCTCCAGAAGCCTATGCTCAGGATCCCACATAATGCTGTCATATGCTAAGATGGAGCATATTGCCATGTGTAAGTATCACTTGGACTGAGGTGAGAACAGCCTGGCACAGAATTATCAGGGGTATATAAGCAGCTGATGCCCTTGCTGTGTCAACAGAAAGCAATTTTATCCCAGAAATTCAGTCTGCCAGGTGATTTTAAAATTGCATTAGGGAAGAACCACTAGCTACACTCAAACATCTTGGATGTAATTGCTTTCAAAAGTATTTCTAATGTGTCACAACTCCTGCAGTATCTGTGTTGTAGGAAACTGGTAGTAAATGGTGTGAGGAAGTGGATGCTGGAACAGACCAGGGCAACCTTTAGAACAAAGCAAAACAAAACAAAGCAAAAGCTTTCCTGGATCTGTGTTGGTGGGAGGCCTCGGTGACCCTACAGCAGTTAATTTGGTTAGCAGATTGCTGGTGTTATGCTGATTAGGTACTTCTTGAACCAAAAGACTCTCAGTTCTAAGTTTCAAAACTTCTTTTTCTTGAAAGAAAAGGAAAGAGAAAAAAAAAAAGGTTATTTCTAGCCTGCCTGTGTCGTTCTCTACAAAGCTCATTTTAGTTTTTTGATATGAAAAACACTGTGATAGCAGTAGGTCAACCTCAAAAGCACAAATTGTGCTAGGTAATAAAGTTACCAATGCTTAAAAGAAATGACAGTTTTGGTGAGGAAGGACCTATCCTCACAAGCTGCATGGTGTAAGGAGACCCTTCAGAGAGGTGGAAGAAGGGCTGTTATGCTGAAGCAAATGCAATTTTCAAATCTGTAGGTTAGGTTAAATAAATCCTAAATTGATTTCTGTTGCTAGCAGGAGTTGAAGGTTTGAGGGAGATACCAATTGTGATTTGCTATAGAAGTGTGTCTATTCAAAGAGCAGGATGATATTTGTGTATATGTATAACAGACTTGGTTTACTAGTTATGAATATTCAGCATGCTGTGCACATAGAAATTGTAATTTTTAACTCACCTGTCAGTTTTAACAGGGGGGTAAGTAAATTACTCAGTGAAATTGTCAAAATCTGTGTGATTTGGTATCCAGTGACTAAATAATTAGCTAAATAATTAGCTCTGTGCTTAGAAATAATCTCAAGAAATTATAATGACTGTCAAGCTTGTCTTAAATAGCATCTCCCTCCTTGCAAAAGGGTCTTTGTTTTTTGTAGGTTTTTTGTTTGTTTGTTTGTTTTTTAATATACTGCTGTTGAGCTTCTCCTCCTCTATCACAGTCAGAAAACTGGCAGGCACAATACAAAGATTGGAGAAATTGGATATGTTTGTAATATTAGTACTCTGTAATGGAATTACTTTCAAACTCAGTCCCAGTACTGGTAGAATTGGGCCAGTTTGCATTCAGAATGTCAAGTGTAGTTGGCAGTGGTAAATCCTCATGACTGGTCCAGACTTTTACAGACAGCATGTGCTCCTGTGGACATCTAATTCTCAGGGACAGGTGGAATTTGCCCTCCCTTCTGCATGCTGAAAATTTCTGGTTTGGCTCCGTGAGTCTCTACTTTAGGTCTGTCAGTGTTGTACTTTGTATTTGTCAAGGAAGACAGTAATCTGCATTTACCCTTGGATGCCTAATGCTGTGGTGGTGTAAATCTGGAACAATGCAATAGTTTTAGCTTTTTAACCCAGCACAGCCTCTGTGTGCTTTTCTGAATCTTACTGTTTTAGATAATCTCCTCATACTTAGTGTACTGTCTTATGGTGTTCTCTCATTAATTTGAAAATGGTTTTAATATCTTCATACCCAGTTGGGTTTTGAGCTGGTGAATCTTAATTTATGCAAAGGGACTTGGCCATGAGAAAAATTTCCTCCATAAAATGTACTAGAAGCCATCAGTTGCCCTATTCATTGAAGGCAAGTGTGAGGCAAAAATGAGGCTAAGTAAGACTGCAGTAGTAGCAATTAGCTAGGTCCATGTTTAACCATGCAGCAAGTAATGAAGTCAGGGACTGTAATGTCACATCAACTACATTACCTCATTTTCTTCTCTTGCAGATACAGGGAAGTTAAAAATAATGAGCCTGTCTGCCTCTCCCCGTACCCCTGAGCACATTGAATCACAAGCACCTTCTTTCTAAAACAAATTTATTTCTTGCTGCCTCCTTCCCAACAAAGACTTGCCTGTGATGAATACCAGACTTCACAGCATATTTGTCAAAGTGGTGCACCTGTGAGGGTTCCAGCACAAGATAAATTTTGGCAGGCCAAGGGAGTAGAGGGAGGTACTAGGCGAGGAATAAATCTTTGTGTGTTACGCCAGACTGCGAATGCATTCTCCTCCTAAGGATCACCCCTCTGACAAGTTATGATAAATTACACTCTTTGTTGACACCTTCATCGTGTTATTTATGGCTCATTAATTGAACCAAAAAGGAGACTTGTAGCTCAGCAGGGGTATTGTACAGTGCTTTTTCAGTAGGCTGCAACTTAAGCCAAGGAACAAAAAAGACAAAGCATAAGACAAAGTAATATATGTATACTCTTCACTGAAAAGAACTAACTGCTTTGAGATACCAGTCCAGAACTACAGCAAGTGTTCTCAGTCCTGACAGAACTTTCATTTCAGTCTTCCTGGATGCCCTAAGAGGAGTGTATACGCTCGTCTGTTGTTTTTGTCTTTGATTTCTTTTATCTCTCCTGCTCTGTGTATTGCTGAAGTGTGTGGGGTTATCAGTCCCATATGTAGGCAAGTGTCCAGCTTGCCTTTCTGGAACTGGCCATCCCTCCCTTTCCTATGAGCAATGTTCCCTGCTCTTTTCTAGTACCCTATTGTCCAGAGAGAGAGATTATGGTATGACAGTAAGCAAAAAGGAAGGATGCTGAAGTATACTGTGACATAGAAGCATAGCATTTCTATACCACCACAAAATTCTAGTCTTGTGGGGAGATACATGCCTAATTCACTGGTGCAATAATTGGGGGAACCTTTGTGGATCCTATCTGCCACTGGAAAAGCCAAATCTTTTGAGCAAGCATCCTACTGTGGCAGTTTGGGTGGGCATTTTCTCTGAGAATAAGTACTGTAAACAGAAAAAGGAGAGGTACAAGATCTGAGCAGGTGGCCATCTACATTTGTTATGCAAGAGGTGTCAGCAGGAAACGCAGCTAAAAGTAATTGTGGAGGATGAGAAAAGAACAAAATCTTGTTCAGTGGATAAATACTGAGGCTTTTTTCTATGAAGGAATGTAGATTTGATGCCAACCTATTTAAAATCTGGAATTGTTCTAACAGGCTATAGCCTAAAAGGAAATTAAATACTTGCAGGAGTCAGATTACTTACCATGCATGAGTATTTCGAGACAGGAGTTACCTGCAAAGCCTGGCCAAGAAAGGAGCATCTTTTCCTGTAAAAGGATTATCAAATAACCATTTAGCTCTTTGCTGGAGAACACTGTGTCAAATTCTCCCATTTCTGTAACAGTATTAGCAGCATTACTCACGCATTTGCTTTTTGGGTTCTCTTCCAAAGGAGACAGGCCTTTCTGCAGTGAGAAGCTTGGGACTTTGTTAAATGAGTTGGTGGTAACAGGTCTCTTAGTAGTGTGGTCCAGAAAAGGGGAGCAGACAGGCTGTGTTTCAAGAGAGATCAGAGTTCACCTCTGACATAGCTGCTTGATCAGCTTTGTAGACACAATGAAATGTCTTGAACCTTACAGCTTTGGTGTGTCTCTCTTCTTGGGTGTGAAATAAAGCTTTACTTTTCCCTTAGAAAGGGGTGGAGCAAGTGGTTCTGCAGGGGCAGAATTTAATAATTTAACACCGACTATGAGAATGAATTGCTCTTCTGATAGCTTTCTCTCCTCCTAGGTGAAATACAGGTGCAGTTGTTTTATGTTCCCCAGTCATGGTTTCCTGGGTACAGGGATAACCTCTCCTCTGTCTCATTCTGTCAGCGGGGAAGCCTCCATGTTTTGCCAAGCTCTTGGTGGATGATACACAATCCCTATGCATTCAGCTCTCCACTGCTGCTCCTTGGAAGGATGGTTATGTCCCTGAAGTGAGAAGTGGCCTCTCTGACTGGCACTGTGATAGCAGACTCTGTAATTTCTGTCCTAAGTGCTGTACCTTCTGTGCATCCTGTGAGTTCACTGAACAGTGAGCAGTTCAGTGCAGGGAGGCCACCGCTCACTGAAGGGTGCCAGAACTTCGGAGCTACTTTGGAAACATGAAGGCAGGCTGGACGAGGTGCAGAGCCCCAGATCCCACTCCCGGCTGGCCTTTCTCTATCCCGGAGCCTACTCGTTTCTGCAGGGCTGCACAGTTCCCTGTGCCGGTGAGGAGAACAACACCGGCGTTTCCCCTGAGTCTTGTTTTCCTCTCTCCTGCTTATCCGTGATGTTCCGTGAGACTGGATATTCTGTACCAGCACCCTGAGTAGTGCGAATATTCTGTCTTGGTAGCGCTGCTCTCTGTCCCAGGGAATATTCGTCTGCACACAGGTAAGAAGTCCACAAGAAGCGGGTCGGCGCGGGCGCGATGAGGCGGTACCGGTCCGGCCGCCATCGGGCGGGCCCGTGGCTGCCGAGGCATCGCCCAGTGCTCGCGCCCTTCCCGCCATCGGCAGCAGCAGCCAATCAGCGCCCGCCGTTCCAGCGCCTCAGCAGCGGGAGGCGCCTGAGGGCTCCCCTGTCCCTCACTCCGGGCTGAGGGGAGGGGGCAGCCTCTGGAGCCGCCTTCTCCAGCGGGGCCGGGATATGGTTGGTGCCTGCCTTACAGCTTTCCTGAGTTTTTAATTTTTTGTCTACAGGTATGCCCAGTAACAGATGCTGCTGTTTCGTTTCCCTGTAGGTTTTTTTATTTCTTTCTACTAAGGTTGTGTAAAAAAAAAATAAATTAGTTAACCAGGGTTCTTACCCCCTGAGCTCCCTCTGTCACTCTGGAGGAAAACCCTGAGGGAAAACCTGCAAGCACCAACTTGCTTGGATTTGCCAACTTCTAGTAGTATTTCCACACTGGATAGGTTAAATGTTTAAATATTGAATAATGATTTACATTCTGTTCTGAGCTGAAAAGTAATCTGGAAGTTTAGTAAACTGGTTGCTCAAGGATCTGTCCAGTGCTGGAAAACATCATGCCATGTTCTAGCTCACTCTTCCTTGTCTTCTTCCTTATGTATTAGTTTAAATATGAGTGCTACCTAAAAGCCTTTTTTTTTGTCCTTCATCTCCAAGGCTATATTGCCAAAATATTAGGAGCTACTTCTGCAGCTAAGAATTAGAACCTTGCAGGCTGAGTATTAGCAAGGAGAAGGAAACTACATAGGTAGGAAAAGTCTGAGAGAAATAAAGCAAGTAGGGAAAAAATTCAGGTATGGGCAAGTTTCAACTTTCAGTTTTGAGGAAAAAAAAAGAAAAAAAAGCTGTAACTGGTGTACATCACTAGTTACAAGTAGAGCAAAACCATCTCCAGTATAGCGTCTTTCTCCTCCATCTTCATCCTTTGATGGGGAGCTCAGTGCTTAGCAAATTCCCTTTTGTTTTGTCATTTTGTAATTGTGTCCTTCCTGTAGCATTTTCTTACCAGCCAGCTGGCTTTCTATCTCAGTTACAAGAGTATGTGATTTATTTTTTTTTTTTCCTTGTACAATACCAAACAAATATAGCATTACACTATTTTTCAGAGTATTCCTGACACGTTGTCTTTCATTTTTGCTTTATTGGTCATATTATTGGAACATTTGAATTGATACTCTGCATATTTGCATGTGCCCATTGCTTCATTTCCAGATGTTGATACAAAGGCTTAACCATCGCAGCATGAGAAGACAGCACCATCTCTTGGGCTTCAAATACTGTAAACATGTGAGTAGGCTTCCCTGAACTAATTTTCTAAAATGAAACCCTGAACTGTGAACTGAAGATAATTCAGAAAAAAGTTCACAGAATTTGCATAGCATAATGTGTCTTTAATTTATGGACCGCTCATAAATAAATGAGGCAGATGCACACCTAGCAACTTGTTAGTTATCTCAAACGTTGAAGATGCTTTTTTTCCACAGGCTTATGCAGCTTTAGATGTGTTCTTGTGTCTGCCTCTCAAGTCAGAACCATATTCTGTGTTGTAATTAATATGTGGGAGACAAGGGTAGCAGCACTGGTGTCTGTCTTCAAATTGAGCAGTTAAGGTTCAAAAGAAAAACAAAAATATTTTTTCATCCACTTAAATGCTGTGGTGGAGAGGGGGAATATTTGAAAAATTGTCATCACTGGCGACAAATAGGAGCAGACAGAATCAGCAACTGTAATCTGCTTGTGGGAGTAAGTGCCCACCCACACCAAAAAATGTTGGCTTCGTTCTCCAGCTTTCTGCACTTTTGTTCTTTGTCAATTACAAAGCCAGAGGAGGAGGGAAAAACAACCTCCTAGTCAGTCTTACATAATACTTTGTTTTGTAAGGGCTCTACTAATCATGTCAATACTGAGCCTCTAGTTTTTAGTAATTACATTGGAAATGCCCAGTTTGTATATAGTAATTCCAACTATAATTACCATGAAATTATATAACTACAAATTACCCTGTCATGTGGATGGCCTAAATAAGCATGTACAGTACCTGCTCTGTGATAACAAATTAGAATTACATGGTTGGTTAACTAGCAGTAATATGAGATTTTTGAAGTGGCCAACCTAGCTGGGTAGTGGTGTGGGATTTTCTTCCTGGTGCTTTGTTTAGATTTTCAAATAATACATTGTTTCTTTCCTGATCCTTCTGTATAGGGAAAACAAATTCTGACTTGGGGCTTTTTTTAATGGACATTTATATTGTATTGAATCATTTGTTTGGTCACTGCCAGCTGCTGTGTTTGTTTGCCTGGGTGCCTGCTGCTGCTTGTGGTACATGGCCTGCTTGTTGCAGTTCTATATTTAGTGATTTTTGTAACTGTATGTGTTAGGAAAGATTGCTTTGCTTTTTTAATCTGAGACCATTTTGTCCAGTTGCATCAAAAAAGTTGCTGAAGAGCTGGAGAGGTTACATACTGGCACAATCTTTTCCTTTCATTAGGTTTTATTTGAGGAAAGGAAAAATTGTCTGAAAGTCGTATACATCACAAAACAGGCCATTCATTGTGTCAGAATCCCTTTTCAAAATTGTAACTCTTTTTTACAGACCAAATAGATCTTTCTCACTTGCACTTAATCTTTAACATAACACTATCAGGAAGAAAGGCACACCTACAAACCAGAAATGGTAATACTGGGTCATTTGAAAGCCAGGCTATTCCAGAATTGCAGCACCTCAAAAGACAACCCATGACTTCGTGCTTTGAGTAAGGAAGAGGGCTAGTGTTTCTAATAGTCTTTGTTTATAGTCTTCCTTTATCATGTGAGCAGAAGTGCAAACTTGACAAATATCAAGCTGCTCTTACGTAGTTTTCAATGCCAGGAGAGGTGGTGTACTATTTGTAGGCACAGGCAGAAACAAAGATACTACTGAAAATGGCTTTTGCATCTTAGCAGACAAGGTATGGAGGGGAGAGAGGGAAGAGAACAAAACCTCCGGATTAGTGTGGAACTCTCCAGGGGAAGCAATGTAAAATCTCGACCCTCGATTTCCGTTTTTCCTACGTGCGGCTGGTGTTGCCACTGCAGCCCACCAGGTGGCAGCAAGAAGAAGTTGTAGTTACCTGCGGGGCCGTTTGTCTTTAAACTACATTTGGGTAAGGGGTGATTGGCCGTGGAAAAAACCGAATTGCTATAATCACAACACGTCGAACGTGTTTTTTATTGTCTGACTGGACCTGTTTTTGAAACCAGGGTGGGAGAAGATTTAATCCATCTCTTTAATATACTTGCTTCATTTTTATTTCATTGTTTTTAATCTCAGAGTATATACTAACCTGACCATAGAAAACATAATGTCACTTATGACCTAAAGTTCTTCTACTGAAGCTTAGATCTTCCTCCTCTTCCAATACTTATACTTCTTCCAGTAGTAATTGGGCAAAAGTCCTGGCAGCTTTTCTTTTCATCTGCAGGAGTCACCACTGAGAGCTGTGTATTTGAGAATAAAATACTTTTCGCTTTTTAGTCTAAGCCATTCTAGCAAAAATTGAGCTTTTTCTCATTGACTTCAAATTAATTATCATGCCTTGATTTTTGGTTTCCTTGGTGGCTACCTAATAAGTAAATAAATTAGCTGGCCACCTGCATGGGAAAATTCTCACACGGGTTTACAGCCTCAGGTCTTTGTTCCTATCTAAGTTTTTCTTCTATGTTTCTTGCAGAATCTCTTCCTTATCTCTCCTCTTTTCTGAGGGATACATGTTTAGAGAAGCAAGTAGTTCTACCTAAAATTTGCTCGGTTTACACGCAATTGCAGCTTCAGATGGGTGACTTGACTTCACAATAATTTGTTTCTGACAGCCTTACTTGTTAGTCAGTAGCAGTAACAGCAAAAAAAGCAGTAGTAACAGGGTTACCCAGTATCCACACCAGATGAGTAGTGCGCTCTGGACTAATTTATTTTCAAATTCTCCTTTTTTTCCTGTCATCTCGAAGGAAACCATCTTTCAGACAATGCTGACTGGGAACTTAATAGAAGAGCAGTTTCTCATAACTGTTGTTTGGTAATTGGAACATCTCAGAAAGCTTCTGTGAGAGTTTGTGGTAATTTTGGTTGCAGCGAATGAAGAGAATTCAACAGTGAGCCATTTTTTTTAGTTTCTAGGTGCTTAAACTCTCAATAAGGTCAAGGCTTGAATTTAAGTAGTGTAAACTTTTTTTTAAAAAAGCATAATTAGTAGGGTTTTGAAGATATCAAATTTTTTTTTATTATTCAGGTTGTTTGAGTTTTTTGTTTGTTTGTGAGGTTTTTTTGTTTTTTCAGAGCACTTTTTTGTTTGCCTGAGCTATACTGAAAGCAGTTAAGAGGTATAGTAAAAAGGTAATTCAGGAATGGATTTTCAGTCTGGAAGATGGTGGTGTTTTTTCATCACCTGTTAGTTTGTTGTGAATTTAGCTGGTGAGGCATTTTTTTCATTTACAAAACTATTGTGTTCCTCTTACAAGCAGAAGATTTCCGTGTGAACATACCTGTTTTCACTGAATGTGTTTTGAGGACACAAGCTCTTAGTCACATTTGCTTAACCTCAAAGACTTTGCTATATGTGTTCCTCTAATCAAGATCAATCTTTCTGAGAGAACCAAGGTACTTGTTTAAGAATACAGGATTTTGTGTGGTCATTATCTGAAGAAGGTTTTTGAACCCTCTAGTCTTACTTTTTCAAACTGGTAGCATGGAGTTTATCCTCCACGGAGTTAATATTCTAGATTCTGGGGATATGTTACATTAGCTTGCTATACCAAAACTACTCCAGATTATTAATAAATAATTGTGCAAAACACCCATAGATTATTAATCTGGAAGTAAGTCAAGGACCTAAGACTTATTTCTCACTGATGCAGCACTTTTTTTTGCCAGATGTATTCATCATGGTGTAGTAATTCTTTCCATAACTTCAGTGCATCAGCAATCCCATTAACACAGGTAATTCTTATTTAACTTTCCTGCTTCTTACTTTAAGACTAAATATCACCAAAGCTAGAAAGTTACCTTGTCCATTGAAATTTAGTCAACTGAGATAATAAATTTGTAGGTTAAATATTAACAGGGAACTTGGGAAATTAGAACAGACATAGTAACTGATACTTCAGAACACTTCCAGTTGGTGTGTTTCAGAGGGCTGATTTGGTCCAGGGGTAGGTATTTATGTTCCTTGATAATTTTGCAGTGTGTACCATGCCAAGATCATGAATCGCTCACTTATTTTCATGCTGGATGAGAACTATAAACAGAAAGCAACTGGCATTCTTAGTTCCTTTTGCAAATTGGTGTAGAGTCTGAAGGTCACTCTCTGCCAGAACTCTTGCAAACAGCTTAAAGAACAGCAAAATAGATGTAATTGTCACAGGAAGAATTATCAGTATCTGGCAATACTTAGATTGTTTCTACTGTGCCGACACTTTTTATGCTTCTCCTTTTTTAGACCAACAATGATACTCTGTATTTATTCTAATAGTTAATTTTTTCAGTTTGTCTCTGTGAGAACCATTTTGAAACTCCGACAGGTTTCTCAAAGCAGATGGAAGTGTTTAATGTCTACAAATACTCATCATCTGTTATATTTCTTTACCACAGTGGATCTGTGAAGGCTGGCATGACTAGGTTCATGGCCTCGATAGTTAGTAAAGCTTTTCCCAGCTAAGAAGCTTTATAAATATAACCAAGAGTTCTAGCTCAGTATGTAACTTCGTTGTTTCAGAACTCGCTAATGATGTGGATATATTGGAGGATTTAATTGAGATTCTTCTCAGTGTAAGCCTCACGTGTGGAAAGTCTTGAAATTATTTCAAGTTCTTAGTTTCTTATGGTGTGGCTGTACTTTGAATTCGTATGCTTTCTTATTTGGGTTCTTTTCTTATCCCTGTTCTTTCCATGAATACAATTCACTCTGTTCATTACAGCCACCACCCTGAGCTAGTGTGCTGATTGAGTTAGAAAGGAAATGCTACTTTTTTTTCCGACAAGTAACTAGATCACTTTTCAGAGAGCATGGAACCTACCTCATACAAGCACGTGGCCTAAGGTAGTGAGAAATAGAACAGTCTCAGATTACTGTAAAGCTATGAGATGTACTCCTGGAAGTTACAGCATGACAAAAAACTAGGCAGGTCCTGTAGAAAAAGAGACACAGGAACTTGAGGGAGTTTTTTCGAGGTGACAGTTGTACCTAA
The DNA here is from genome assembly GCA_038090715.1 of Florisuga fusca. NCBI lineage: Eukaryota > Metazoa > Chordata > Aves > Apodiformes > Trochilidae > Florisuga > Florisuga fusca. Next base: position 3,014,120 of record JAAWXA010000040.1, on the reverse strand, counting down.
TTCAAGGTAGCTCTTTGTTTACAGAAAAATACTAATCATTTGAGCTAAGTCTATAATGAAAGTATATTCTAGAAGCTTGAAATTGAATAGCTGCCTACTGATGAAAACAGGATTGTCCACGTTTAAGGCTTGATTTTTCTGCACTAACTCACTATGCAACATTAGATGTTCAATTAAAAAACTGGGATAGTGGGGTTTTTCTCTTTAAGGTCTGTGATAGGGATTATATCACTATTAATGCTCCAGAAAAATATCAAATGTTCCGAAAAGTATCTAATGATGAATCAGAAAAATATCAGAAGTTTGTGACTTATTTTGCAGACTTAGGGTCAGCTTATGGCCTTACATGAAGGAGAAATCTCTTTATTTAATGTTTGTAAGGTAGTTTTAGAATAACCAAAAAATTGTCACTGTTTCAATGAATGCTATTTGAGTCCTTTACAGTTCATACAAGTCAACCAACCAGTTGCTTTTAGGGCTGTGTGTTGTCTTGGCAAGCATTCAAGCAATCAAGATTAGGTTTTTAAGCATATGGTATTTTGAAGTATCACCTCAAGGAATCATGTCCTCCAGAAGAACTCCTAACTTCTGAGTCTTAAGTTAGGGAACTGATACGGTTCTACAATTAAGTATTTTAGTAGCAGAGATTTTGAAGAGAAAATGGGTGGAAAGTTAGAACTTGGGACTTCTAACTGTCCAAAATGTATGTTGTTAACATCTTTAACCAGTAACATAAGCCTTTAAATTTGATTTCCTGTAGGGATGCTTGAAGAAAAACACATATTAGTTCGGAGTAGCGTATAGCACTTCAAATGCATGATATGAATGGAAGTAACTAGGGAATGTGCATTGCTTCTAGTGGGGTCCTTTTGAGGCTTGGCATCAGACTTCAGTTTTGAACTAGTTTTGTTCTAATTGTAGTGTTGAAGGTGACAGTTTGGCATTCCTGTTGGTTACTTTTGAATAGAGAAGGATGCTTACACTTTATCAACTTAGAAGTTACTAGTTAATTGTCTTTCATCTGTTAGAAAATTCTAAGGAAGTTTAAGGATTACAGCTGTAGAATTTGGTTGCAAAAGGAGTTTGCAATGGTACATATTGATTAAATTGTTTTTCAAAAATTCAGCTGACTTCTTAGTGAATGATACATCATAAAACTTTTTTGAAAAATAATATATATAAATGGGACAGCTCATGAAAATATCTTTACAATTTGTCTTTGACTAAATACTTAGGCAGTAGTACAAAGAATTCTTGAAAGCATGCAGGTTAAGGCAGTAACTGCTAATTCTTCACATTTCTGAATTTTCTTTTCCAGTAGTGCTCAAGCATATGGCTTGGTAGAGCAGCCAAGATCCTGTAGATGTGTCTGAGTTGAGCTTGTTCCCCTGCAGTCTCTAGAATCAAGTTTTTTCCAAGGGAGAGCATCTATGTTTCTTGCTCATATAAGCTGTTAGAAACAGAAGCTGCAGGGTCTGAAGTTCATAATTCAGTTCTTCTTATTAACCAGATTTTGGTATTGTATGCATCAGTATTTGCAGCAGAAGTAGTTGTATATGTTTGAAGATGATCTTTTACGTGGTTCATCTGTTCCAAAATTGCTCAGTGAACCAACTAATCACCAGTGTTGAACTTGGTCACCTGTTAGATGTGATCAAACCATAGATTTTTATTTTTAATAATAAAAAGAAATATTAAGAGGTTACTTCTGTTAAATTGGTTATAAATTGTGCATTTTTGCTGGTTTGTTTGGGGTTTTTTGTGGTTTTTTGTAATTTTTTTTTTCCTATATTGAGCTCTACATTTGAAAAGTTCTGCTTTCCAGTTTGGACTCTTCTGAACGTTCTCAGATGCTAGTGGTAAGAGTAGATTGCATGATATGTTTAGGGCAAAAACCCCTGCATTAACGTAATCTTTTGGATCATTACTTCAGTCATCTAAAACTATTAGATTAATGCCTTTTCTTGATTTGATGAATCAGGGTGTGATGGCATCTACAAGCTCATAATGTAGGTGAAGATGGGTACAAAAATAATCAGGTGTATGGCTGCTTTGTATGGTGAGCTGCTTTATAGGTGAGTGATAGAGTGCAACAGTGCAGTGGTAGGCTGGCTGCCTGCAATGGATAGAGGCTTGACATGTACAGCAGCTAGTCTTATAGAGTTTCAAGATGAGACTTCCCTTTCTACTTGGGAAATGCTGCCAATTCTCTGATAAAGGAAAGGCTTTGATTCATTGAACAGCGTCCCTTTTTTTGTTTGTTTTTTTGTTTTTTTCTCTCCCTTTTGTTTTTTTCCCCCCACCCCCATCACTTGTGACATAGAAACAAAACTGTCATTTGCTTTTAAGTTACACCAGCTATTCATAAATAGTTGTCATGGTACAGAACTTAACAACTTAATTTTTGTAAATTTTGTTTTGGAAAGCAATTGCTGTGATGAAAAGAAAAATGAGTGCTGGAAACTATTTTGGTATTTGAAAAAACATAAACATTGGTCTTTAAATAGTGGTGTCTGTTCATAATCAAAGCATATACAGGATTTTCTGTCCTGCTGTTGATTATTGCTAAGGGCATTCAATCCAGACAATCTTGGTAAATTCTGCTCAGAAAAGTGTTTGGGGAAAGCTTTCTGTTCCAGTGCAGGAGGTGAATGTGAATGTGACTGTGTTGGCACATACCGTTGGTTAATTCTCTGTGTGTGGAGAAAATCCTGTATTGTTTCCAATGTTTATCAATTGCAATTATTTATTACACAGTAGCTCAGAGTGAGATAGATGCTGCATTCTGTTGGTAATGTGAGTGACAAGTCAAAATAAAAGACATGTCCAGAATACTTTTAAGACAATAAACATGAGGGCTTCTCATTGTCAGCATGTTAAATATTAATTTCTCAAACTGTGATTTTGAAAGGTATTGACGTATGTCAAGAGCCTATTTAAAACCTATCTTCCACAAAGACTTCTTAAATTTCTGAAAAAGCAAATGTTGAATTGTATGACAAGCAAATAAGACTCTGCAGTCTGTCTTTATGTAAAAAAAAAATAAGAAAATCTTAACCCTCGGTATATTCCCCAGATGCAATGTGGGCTATTATTTGAAAATATGTAGCTAGCTCAAATTAAACCTTGTTAATTGCCTTTCATTCACTCTAGGCAAACATTATTAAAGGTAGTGTCCTAGCCAATAATACTACCAGTGAAATGAGGAAGGGAACGATGTTGCTTTAAATGACAAATACTCCATTTGTTGTGTAAAATAGAGCATATATAAACAAAAAAGGGAAGAAAATAGAATCTGTGCTTCTGAAGAAGGCAGCACTGTTCAGATAACCCTTCTGAGAGGGAGGAGAGTGTATTTTCTGAGATCTGATAATAAAGCACTTCTGTTGCCATTGAGAAAAATCTCTCAGAGAGGATTTAGCTTCTGCTAATCCTCAAGGCACTTGTTTTGACAGTCTTGATAGAAAATATTTTTATTGAGAATCCAGAGACAATACCTGAACTCTGTCGGTTTCCCCAGTTATAATCATATAGGCTCTTTGGCTGTGTACATGGGCTCAGTTTATAGAATAACCTAGGAAATTAGGGCTGGGTTACTAATACTATGTGGGTCTAATAAAGAGGTGTCACACTGTTTAGCTAAAAAGATTTTGAATCACATTCATATATGATTTCTCATTGCTCTCCTGCCAAACTGTCTCATCCCTGATCTAGAGAAACTGTCAATGTGGTTGACACTGCAGTGAATTTCTCTGTTGGCTTTGCTTCAGAAAACGAGTATGGCTGTTAACTGGTGTTAAAAGAATAGTTTTTTTCCTAATCAGACTAAAAACAAATATTGCAGAGCATATGGGAATGATACGAAAACTATGTTTCAAAGGCAAGCCTGACCTCTAAACCTCTAACCTATTTCAACTGTCTGTTTTTAAGTATTTTCCTTAATTGTAATTAATGTACTTAGTCTAAATCAGCACAGTTTTTGCTTGCTGGCAAACTATCTGCATCATTTCAGTGGCACATCACACTACCATCTGTCAAAAAATAATGTAATGTTTGTATCTTGGAGCACAGTGTAATGAATACCATAATAGTAGAGACATGCAGAAGAAGTACATACCTCTCTCTAGTTAATTTCTTCTATAATGTAAGAAAAAATACCCAGTTTGCAGACAACCCAGAATGATAGCTGAAATCATGTTCAAAACTTGGATTTGTCAGTGAACCAACAGGTGCTTACTGTAACAAATACTATCCTGTTTGAATTTCAGGTCTGGAAAGAAAATAGTTCTGTTTCAAGAATTAGGATGGAATCTAAGTAGAGCTGTAGATGTGTTACCAGCTTTTTAATAAACTGTCATGTGCATAACATAGTAGATTCTAAGTTACTTGTGGTAGCTTCCAGTGGTACTAATTAATCTTGACCCATTTGTTTTCATTTTATCCAAAAGTTACACGTGGCTAGTATCTTGGGAACAAGTGAAGAAAGTGAAGCCTTCCTTTGTCCAGTTACAATGGTAATATGTGAAATTATATTTTTAAAAAGGGAAAAATTGTGGAAAATTGTGAGGAAGAAATGCTTGACATGTATTATGGCCTCTGCAATGTTATATTTGCTAGAGATAATTTCTTGCTTTATGAGCAATTAATTTCCAGCTCATTGACTTGGTCCATAATCTATTACTTTAAGAGGACACAGGCTGATAACATGGGACAGTGGTAGTAATTGGGCCTCATTGGGGAAGTAATGGGAATTCAGGGTAAGGTCTTCAATGACAGAAAACACTGTAGGTGTGTATCTTACCCAACTTTTTCTGGCTTTTTTTGTCTTGTTCTCCTAAGAACTATGCCTAGGTGAAAAGGAGGTGGAGTACTTGAAAAAATGTGAGTTGTAGTGGATAAATGGTATTGGATGTTTGGATGGCTGTACTGTCTTTAAAGAAAGCAGTGTTCATAAAGCATTTAATATATCATGTAGATCCAGCCTTCAAGAACTATGGACTTTGTATTGTGAAGTGAATAATAGCTACAGCTTGCTAGGGCAGCAGTTCAATGCAGGTCATGTATTTAGAGCACATTGCACTTGAGAGCTGAACTCAAAAGCTTAGCAGCAGACTTGAGTGGCCTTGAACAATACTGAATCAAAACTTAGAGCTCTTAGTTTCAAAACTTTTGTACCTTACAAGAGCTCTATGCTTCTGAAAATAGAATGGAGCCAAAATTGTCCAGGTATTTATTGAATTGCCAGACATCCCAAATTGTTCCATCCCTACAAATTACTGCTGCTGGGAGCGTTGTTACAAGGATAGTCAGTACACCAAACAGCTGAGGTATTCTATCTGGTGCTTTCTGTAAGAACTATTTTGAAACATACAATGACACAGGAATAGTTACTTCTATAGGTATATTATTCTAAAATCTGTCCATGGAACATTACAGGCATAGAACTGCCCTTGTAGGTCTTTATTAATTTGTTTCATGTTTGAAGTATGAATTTATGGCAGCATCCCAGTCATTCTTGCTTATCTTTGGTTAATATAACTTGAACTGCAGGAAATGACTGCTTCCTCAGAGTTAATTTGACAGGAAATGTCTAGTCTTGTATTTTTTTTCTTATAGTTTCGAGGTTGAAATGAACGCCTACATGCTTATCATTTCCCTTGTCTAATCGTATAATTACCTTGGTCTAATTTTGAAGGTGGCCAAGTGTAGTGGGAGAAAAGAGAGTTTCAGAGTACATATTGCTAGTTCTGAAGACCGTGCTACGGTTTTGATTTTAAAGACTAAAATATATGGATTATTAGTAAAATACATAGATCTGTATGACTGCACTTAGCTTTTATAATGCAAAATTATTTGGCAGCAATAAAGTTTGAGTAAAAAAGCTACTAAATTAAAAGATGAATTAAGTGTCCCAGGTACGTGAGTGTTCCTGCCTCCTAGTGATGGTGCCCCTGAACATTAGGAACAAAATCCCAACAAAACCTAGTAATATTTTAACTTACTTGCTCAGTGTCATGTAATTTACATACTTTAAATAGTAATGATAAATACAATACCTCGATAATTAAAGTGGTGTTCTCTTTCAGACTCCTGAAAATCTGAGTAGATTTTATAAGAAAGGGTAATTTAATGCACAAATAGAACGAGTTTTTTAAACTTGTTTAGTATAAACTTAAGTATAAAGTATAAAAATAATGCAGTTACTTGAAAGAGTTATAAACCAAAACAATGAATAAGTTGATGTTTGCTGAGTGTTTGCAATGTTACTTCTACAATGAGTCTGAAAAATCTTCCTGAGTAATTAGCAAAAGTAACAAGTCTGGACAAACCAGTGACAGCCTAGTGCAAATGGGGTATAATTTTATTATTGTCACACAAGAATATATTTTACAACATGGATGAAGTCCTATGTCCTCCTTCTTCAAACTGTGTGTTGTAATGGGTGCCACAATTGATGAGATAAATATGCAAAGTATCTGTTCATAAATGGCACGTGTATGCCATGACTGGGGGAAAAGGTTCTCAGGTTGTAATGAGTATGTTATAGGATGCTCCAGGTATGGAATGTTTTTTGGCTTGATAAAAAAGGCTTTGTTTACATATCTGTAGTACTTTGATCTGAATACAGTGTGAGCAGATTTCAGCTGAAGATCTTTCAACATATATTGATCATCTATGTCTTATAATATGTTTTTAATTTTATTTGTGGAAATTAGTGATATTTTACACAGTACTATGACATAGAGCCTGGTACTTGAGTTTGCATGTATACGTTGTCTTTTCTGGCAAAGACTATTCCTGTTTTAAAGATTTTGTTTCAGTTTAAATCATGCTCTGAGCACTGCTGATCTGAACGCATTCTTTCCAATCTGCATGTTTCTAGAGTGCCTCTGCATAAATCATCTTTAAAATAATTAAATAGCATCAGTACCATTGGGGATGCTTTGCTTGAATAATCCAAGTGCTAATAACTGGGTTTGAGAGGAAAACAGATTAGGCAGTAGGCTTGTATGTTTCTTCATGTACATATAGTACAATAAATTGAGCTGCCCAAAAGCAAGGAAATCTGTTCTATTTTTTTTGTCCTTTGCTAACCGTTGATTGTATTTGCTGTTGTTAGTGAGTTACCTGCTGAGAATCAAACCAAATGAGAGTTTGCTGCTCCTGTCATTTGTAGAGCAAAGTTCTGATCCTGCAGTCTGGTTGTGTCTAGACAGGCTGCCACAATCCTTCTGAGCCCCACAATTTTCTGCCTAAGATAAACTGCAGTGTGCAGTCTTGCTGCTTTTAAAATGCGCTATTCCAAAAGGCTGAATTTCATTAAATAGTAATAAAACTTGGCCTACTTAAATTAAAGGCATATCTCCTTTTTTTCTTTAAGCAAACACTTGCTTTCAGGAGTATGCATGATGAATATTAAATTGTCACAAATCTCCAATATGACTTCAGCCTTTTATTTTTGTCATCTTACTTGCTATGGCTGTGGGAATATTGGTAGCAGTACTGGTTGACCAGAGGTTTAATGCAGTTACAGAACACAGGTTTATTGTCTGGATGTTAACAAATAAAAGTATCTATCTTAAAATGAGCTGACTTCAATACAGGAGCTTTACAGGCTAATGGCAGAGAAAACTGAATACTACTCGCTAAGTAAAATTTAACTTGGGAGAGCTATTTTATTTGGAAAATTAGTCACAGCAGCACATGCAGCATATTGTTATACTGTTTAGCTCCTGAGGATGACAATGTAAAGTAGATGCCAAAGGACATCTCATTATTGTGAAACAGTGGGCTGTTGTTTCTGGGCTGGCTGGGTTTTTCACTGCAAGCAATAAGGAGAGGAGCCATCAGAAGTCTTACTCCGTTGTAATGTGAAGTGATTAAGTATTCCCTGCTGGTTGTTCGTTTCCTGGCTAAATAAGTATGCTGGGCTCATTTCTTATTTCTCCTCAACTAGCCGTACATCCATTTCCACCTGCCTGAAACCTTTTACAGGTCCAGGGACATATAAATCACTTTTAGTATATTCCCAGGACAGTCTCAACTAAAAAAAGGATACCAACATGAAGGACAATTGCAGTGTTGAGCTGTCATCCAATCCCCCCAGGTACCATGAAAAATTACAGCCAATAAAATAACATTTTTCAAACTGTGACACTACTCTTAAATTTATCTTCCGCAATAAATGGGTTCTAGAGAGAATTTCTGTCCACTTGAGTACAAACTATTCTTCAAGTGCTCAATAATAGATTATAAACGAATTGTATTATTAATTTTTAACGGAGTAAATGTTTTGCTTCAGCTGTCACCTCCAGGAGCTCAGACAGTAATTTTCTCTGCTTTGTTATAACCTTAAAGATAATTCTCAGTAAAAAAAGAAAAAAGTTCAGGATTGAGCTAACACTGCCCAAGGCCATGACATCTGATGCTTAAAGAGAAATAGAAGTCTTAATTCAGCCTGTTGTGTTAGTGAATGGTCAGTTTATGCAAATCTCCCATTGTCTGAATGTTCCTTAGAGAAGACCAAAGCACTTTAAAAACTTACTGTGCTTGTGAGTGCCAGCCTAATGATTCAGAGATAAGTTCTTTAACCTAGTTTTCTAGATAATTAACATAGGTTTAGTATGAATTTTCTGTGGTGTTGCTGAAAAGTGGTTCAAGAAAAACAAAAAATGCAAGCCAAGTGTGCATCTGCAGTTCCTAGAATTTGAACATGACTTACTTATGCACTATTTATGCATGTGTATCCCCTGACAATGTGAACCAAGAGCATCATTAACTTTAAAAGGCTTTGTATTCCTACACAGAGAGGTGAAAAGGCTGTTCTGTGAGGATCTACTAGATGATTTTTTTGTCCCACTAGATTAGTTTTGTTAATGGACTCAAATGGACAGACTGTCAATAATTTTTATCCTTCTGTGTTAGCCGTAGTTGCAATCTTGTGTGTAAATCAGCTGCTAAAGGCTTCGTTGAAGAGGTTTTTGGAAAAAAAGTGACTCCTGCAGTAAGTATTGGTACAGCCCTTCAAGTCAAGGATGTTCTGCCATTGCTTACTGTGGCTATTGTTAACAGTCGCTGTAGGTCTGAATAGATTGCAAGTCTTAGTGCTGCACAACATGCCCTGGTACTAGAAATGGAAGAAATGGCCACCAAGAAGAACGTTCTGAGTTCTTTCTGTGCAGCTTGAGGTCTTCCTGTAATGGAAGGGATGTAATGAGGCAGACCTCAGCGTCTGGTGTAGTATGTCTGAGTTAAGAGGAAGTACATTGGTGCCACTGGTGTGCTACTGAGTTCTTAAGTAAACTGCTGTACTTCAGGTATGACAGTCACTAAACACATGCTGGTGGGAGGCAATAGTAACCACCACAGTGTAGAAGGAGAGCAAAACCTGAGAGAATGACACATGACATTGAGCTGAACGTTAGAACATGCTGCTGTGTTCAGCAAAACGGGAATGTACCTTGGAGTGGTTAATGGCTAACAACTAAGCAGTTTGAGATCCTGTACAGAAACAACAATTTTCAGCATTTTAGAAGCATAGAAGTAGTTTCAGTTGTTTTAAGAAATCTGGAGACATTTTCTGTCTTGTCTCCCTGCTCTCATCTTTCATCTGTAGTTTTTTTCTGAGATTTTTTGCTACTTACAACAGAATATGCAGTGTTTGGCTATTTTTTTGTTTTCACAGACCCCCTTTTTTTTTAGCCATATAAACTAGTTAGGTGCAGTCATTGAGGAAAAGTGACCTGTCAAGTCACTTGAGGTTTTCCTTATGTGTTTCTGCAAAATATTCTGCCATTTCTAAAGGCAAATAATATAAGGTGTGTGTGTGTGTGTGTGTGTGTGTGTGTTTTAGGATAACAGGTGTTTTGAAGGTAAAAACTTTTTTTGGGCACCTGAATAAAAGTGTCTGTGTTACTTAAGCTGCCTCTGGACCCTGAGAAATTGAGCCATTAATCCAAAATTCATTGAGTTTAGAGGTTTTGTGTAGGATGGGCTTTAAACCATTGTAGCTAATGTGTTCTGTTTCTTGGGAGTTTGACTCTGTGTTGTGAAGAGGTACATATGTGTGTACACCTGGCAATGTGCTAGACAGGTCTAGGAAATGTATGAGATTTGGAACATCTTTTAATTAAGGGCAGTTAAAGAATGTGTGCTACAGGTGTTGCCAGAGCAAGGTGTTCATTTAGTGCAGGATTTATTTATTTCTTTGTAAGCATGTACAAAGAACTGCCACAAAAGCAAATTGGTGCAAAAGATGGTGAATTTTTGCAGGACCTTTATGTCGAGGCCCTTTGAATTTCTTTCTCATTTATGTGTTTGTGTGGAGCATAATTTTTTCACACAGCATAACTTACATGTGCAAACACAGGACTTTGCATTTAAAAAAATCTTGGACAACCTTGAAGGGCTAAGTAATAGCATTGAAGCAAGTCATCACAACGTGGTGAATAAAAAAAATTGAGAATGTGGGAAAAAAAAAATGTTTCCGTTGATAGAATGAAATGAAAAAGATAACCCAATGGTTAGCTACTTCCAGGACCTTTTTGTATCTTACAGTATGTTGCCTCAAACCTGCCCTCATATGCATAAGAAAAATTCCTTCTGAAATTGCCATCAACTTATTTCTAAGTGGTAGTTTTACCAGTTTTAGGTACCAGTTTTACTGGTAATGTCATCACATTTCAGCCTATTGTACAACACAAAATTATTAGTTGGACTGGGTTACTTGTCTACTGTTTCCCAGGCTGGTATTCATAGGGCAGTGTCTGCTTTCTGTTTGGCTGAACTGTTGTAAATTTTTATGCTGAAATGATGCCACTGTTCCTGTTGGAAATAAATAGCAATAGTACAAATTAAATACAATCATAGGTGTCAGTAGTAAGACCTAGTGAAGTGTTCCTCAGGTTTGGAAGTCATGCTTAATTCCTTGTCTTTGAAAATATTGTAGCAGAATGGTGACCATTAATACAGATGGTGGATTTGATACAGATGGTAGGTGACGCGAAAGCTAAATTTCAGTGAAGGTCCAAGGTTTTACCCTGACACCTATTTTGCTGGATAGATACGATTTTGTTAAGTTACCATGTGTGGAGGATTTAGAAAGGAATGCTAGGCTGTTGTTCACACCTGTGGTGGATTAAGTTTGTAGTATGGGCATAGAATCCTATCAGCATTTTTAGTGGAGAAACCAGGTACAGACAAACTGGTCATAAGTTACGTGACCTTCAGCAAACTTGAGAGGTGTATTGTATCAGTTGAAAGGAAAATCAGATTTGCTTTAGTTTTTTTATATTAAAAATCTGTTATGTACGTTTGCTAGACGTTTTGGGCATGCTCAAAGATACCACAGGTTCACTGATGTGCAAGATTGTGTTTGTGTGCCAGAACCCTCAGTTTCCAGTCAAAGTACAAACTAATTAAATATCATCGTAGTTACTGGTGCAGAGATCTTCATCCCTTCCCCTTGATGGATGAAAGGACAGAAATGAGAGCTAATTGGGTATTCTGCAGTTGAATGTGTCTGAATGAAAGACACATCATGCTGTGTATTTTATGTAGTGCCATAAACAATCTGAACATAATGTTATCACCACTTGTTTCAGGCAGTGTTATTTAGTGTATGATGAAAATATTCCAGAGGACTCTCAATAAAGGAGTAAGAGGCACCTTGACTTGACAATGCAAGTGTACTAAGTGGATAAATTGTGAGACAACCCAGGTTATTGTTGAATAGAATGCTTAGAAGCATGGGAAATTCTTTGATGAAAGTTGTACCTTTGAGTGACTCAGTGCAAGTGCCTTGGGACATGTGCTTGAAGGCTTTTTGAAATGGCTGCAAGTTATGCTGCAGCTCATGTTCAAAAGGGAGTAGCATGCCACTGTGGTACGTGATTTCAATTGTAGTACTTTTTTTTCTTTCTTTCTTTTTTTTTTTTACTTTTTTTTTCTTCTTTATTCCTCCATGTAAAAGCTAGAAATTGTTTTAACAGTGAACCTTCTCTGCAATGGGTTTGGTTGTTACTGTGTTGGAAATGCACAGTGAGGGAAAGCAGAAGCAGTACCACCAAGGTCTAGTGACTGTTCTTGTACCCTGAGTATAAATCATTCAGCTCTAGTGAGAAGCACTATTAGTTTTTGCAAGCTGGGCAACAACCTGACTTAGAATATAATAGTTCAGGTGGTCTGCTTTGTCAAGCCTTAAAACTTGGTTCAGACACCCTAAGGATGTGAAGAACCACAGTGATTTTTCGGTTTTTATTTTCCTACCTCTGATTTTTTACAAAATAAAATGAAGTAGTAATTTGGTAATGAAGACTAATACTTGTCCCCTTATTGAATCATAAGTATTATAGTATATTTCTTTATACAAGTAGGTTGGTACACTCACTTTAAGTATGAGAGTACTTTTAGCTTGATTGTTGATGTTTTCCCCAGCCAGTCTTTCTATAACTCTTTCTACTGCCTATGCACATAGTGCATTTGGTGAACTGTCACTGTTTCCTGATACAGTAGCTTAGTGGAAAGTCTCAGTAAAACACTGCTGAGGGACCTGTGAGAATCGACATAACTACTTCATACATAGTTCACATTTACTTAACAAATTGTTTATACATGGCAGATTTATCTAAAATATATAGCTATGCATATATTTTAGTGTTCAGATTATTGGAGTTGAATATTTAAAATAGATGAACACTTTTGTGAAAACTCCGGGTTTTATTTCCTATTTTCTAAGGGTAAAAAATTAAAATGAGCTCTTTTGGTTTTGTTTCCTATGAAAGTGTTGTGAAAATTTCTGGTAATATTGTGCAAGTAAGGTAAATTTCCTGCATTTTCATTTGCAGCTGGTTTGTGATACAAATACAAGTTCATGTGTTTATACAGTTACTGTGCCTGTGCAATAACCACTGGCTTTGAGGGGCTGCTCTTTATCTTCTCAGACAACATGAAAGGAGAAAGTGTTGTTCTTAAAGCACTGTTGTTTTCCTTTGATATAGCTTGCTCCAGGGAGCACAGAGGAATGCAAAAACCAGGTGTATCACAGATTTCTCTAAGCATTCTCCTTATATTTTTTTGGCTCAACAGATGAGTTCCAGATATCCCTAAAGCTTAACTCTTTGGCTGTGATCTAGCTCAGAAGGACTATTGCACTGAATAAGATAATATTCTATGCAAAATGAGTCTGAAGATGAGATATTTGTGTATACTAATTTTCTTCTTGCATTGGAAGGTTTCAGTATTCCAGTCCTGAGTAGCTTTTGTTTAATAGTTTGTTATATGAGGGAGGAAAAATGACTGAGGCAACTATTGTGATAGTAATTCTGATTTTTAAGCTGCACTTTGTAGAAGTAAAGTTTTGTGCAGGTTTTTCAAGCGTGACATAAAGCAAATGGGAGTAGTGGAGGAGGAGAAGGACTTCTTCGAAAAAGGTAGAGTCTTTTCATTAGACTATAGAGTAAACTGAATCTCTATGAAGCATATAATCCACATATGCCACAGGGAGAAAGAGGTGACTGGAAATAAATCAGTAGCAGAAATGTCAATTCGTTGCCAGCCCTAGCTTAAGTTCAAGCTGAGTAATACATAGTACAATGGCTATTGATTGTGGTTTTCTTGAAAGTATGAAATAAATATGGATCTCACAAGAGTGTTTCAGCATAGGTATAATCATTATCCTGCCCAACCAGCATGTAAAAATGAATCATGCAGCCAGCCTCTGTGGATATCCTAAGTCACAGAGCATGGAGCCAACTTGATGTAGTTCTCTTAAAGTAAAGTAGTGTGGTCCCCACAGGGATGCAGTTTGGAGTACTGTGGAGCTTATTGTCAGCATACTGCTGAGGACAGGGATCTGATTTACACTTCCAGGAAGTCCTGATGTCACGATTGTTCCCAATTTCCTTATGCATGCCCTGTGCTGAAGGGGATATAAGCACACGCTTAAAAGCTGTGAGGAACTCCCACACTAAGTAAAAATTCTGTCATGTCCAATTACAATGTAAAAAACCAGGATCCAGCAACATGATGTTGAATAACACATTACCACACACAGTGGGGAAAACAAAACAAAACAAAAAAACAACCCCAAACAAAAATCAGTGCAGTCAGAATCATTTGCATCTATCTTTATCAAAATCTATTATATTGTTCATTTGGTTATTCAGCAGACTTTGTTGAATTGCACTTCTGGGTAGTCTGATCATAGAATCATGGTTTACCTCGAAAGTTACTGCCTCCCACATCATTAGTTTTGGGTGTATTTAATAAGTAAACATTTATTTAGTACTGTTGTTGTATGTTCCACTAATTAATTCTGGGAGAAAGTGTTTGTGGGTGTGAGAACTATGTGGGTGCTTCCATGTGTGAGGTAAAGAATGCTACTGAGATTACTTATATCTATTGCATATGGATGTCATGCATGTAAAGATGAAATATGGGGGTGTGTGACAGTTAAAAATCTGTCTGCTTTCAGAGCCTGATGGCTGCACTCAAGAAAAACCACTGGTTTCTGGTTCTCTGGGCAATGTGTAAGTTGCGTCTGAGCTGAGTTTTTTATGAGTTTAGCTCTTTATTTGGGACTTGGATTAACTCCAGAATTCTAACATTCCTCAAGACAGCCATCGGTTTTGTTCATTCAGTGCTCAGAGCTTTGCAGGTTTTCTGTAAATCATTAAATAATTAAAATCATTCTCAAAATCATTAAAAGCCTGACTCCAGTCAGGCTGGTAAATATCTGTGTCTTCAGCTTTATGATGATGTCTGCAGCCAAGAAAAGTAGTATAGTTAGAGATGCCATAGATAGTTGATAAATTCCAGTTTTAAGTTAATTTAAATCCGTTGTAATTCTGTACTTGTAACAAACCTTTATCCTGTACATAGTGTGCTTGATTCTTACTAGAGCTTTATAGAGAGGGGGGGCTTTGAAGCTTACAGTAGGTAAAAGTCCATCAGATTGGTTCACGCTGAAAACACTTGCCTTCTGAAACTGAAATAGTGCAGAGGCAACTGCAGATCATAGCACACTGCCACCAAGATGCCAGCCAAACACTAACAGTCAAGGAAATGAATGGTTAGTGGCCTTAAATGTCTTACCAGATTACCTTCTTGTCTAGTAGTTGAGTACCTGGTGTAAGTTTTACAGGGAAATCGTGGTACCTGATTGTAACTCATCCAGTTAGACTTGTACAAGTCTTTGGAGATTGTGCAAATGTCTTCGTTTACATTGTGTGACTTTGATTTATGAAAACAAAAGAAACCTAAGTGAGAAGGTTGAAGTCATGTGTCATAAGATTATTGACCTAACATTGTATGTGCCTTGACTGCTTTAGATGTCAGAGCTGCAGTAATTTCTGAGCGTCACTGGAATGCCTGACTGTTAAAACTAAAGCTAATGGCCCAAGGTCCAGTATAGTGGGCCATTTAGTCTAAGGTGGGTTGCAGTTATTTGTTCTGGGTGACAGGGTTTCTTATTCTTTGCCATGTTTGTGGCTTAGGGCTTGGGTTTGTGTTTTTAAATGGCCAGGATGTACTCCAAGTTTCACTTACTGTATCAGTAATGTGAAAATGCCTGAAAATATTGATGTTATGTAAGTGTGCTTGCAGATTATAGGCTTTTCCATCTGCCCTTGCTTGCAGATATATGGCAATAAATACATGGCTTAATTGTCAGCACTTACTGTAAGAAATGAGCTCCACTTGTTATGTGACAATTTTCTTTTCAGCTGCAAGCTCAAATCAAGGGTGGATCGATTTTATTATCAGCTATGTTGTCTATTCAGAGTATTATTTGGTTTTGCCTTTGGGAAGTTTAAGCCTACTCTACTGTTCCCTCTATTTTGTTGTACTTCCAGTTTTTAAACCCACAGATTGAGTACTCGTCAACTCTGCCACAACTCCCTGTTCTATCCCCCCCACCCCAAGGAAAATAAAAAATAAATTAAAAAAAAATCTACACAGGTTTCATCATAGTGATTAGTTTCAGGTTTATAGATAAATATGTGTAGTAAGAAAAATAATAAATAGTAGGGAGATTACTTTAAAAAATACATTCATGCTTTATAGAATAGGTACTGTCCTGATCTGTGTTAATATAACACAGAATTGCAAATCTGACCATGTCTAGTATATCTGAAGGAAGGAAATTTTCTTTTGAGGCATTTTATGGAGACCTCTGTAAGACATGACACTAGACTTCTGTTATCCTGTCATTTTACAGTAGAATAGATAACCTAATATTTTCAAATTAGATCTAATTTTTTAAGAATTGCTCTCAGGAATACAGCTAAACAAATATATATCTCTGGTTTTCTCCTGAGAAGAAAGGCCAAATCCTATCTCATGGTAAAAGGCTTGTTTGTGCTGTTAGATCTTCTCATACTGTCCTGGTCCCTGCTTCTCTGCTGCCTTGCTGACTACTGAATTTCATTGACATCTTTTTCCTAAGTGTTCATACCAGTTTATTGTGTTATGAGAGAATCTAAAGACTGGCCTAAAAATGATAACTTCTGAAAATCTGGCAAACACTGACTTAGCATTTTTTTCTACAATTATGTTTTTCTTCCAGCCTATCATGTTTCTTCAACCAAATGGCAGAAATACTGAAGGAGGTGATTCTAGTGTTCATGTAGCTTCTGCAATTAGCTTTTTGAAGGTTTGTGGTGCTTGAGGACTGAAACAAAGAAGTACCTCTTGTAGTGCATTTGTCGTGTAACCTGTGAATCTCTGTCACGACAGAAGTGGAGCTGA
Organism: Florisuga fusca; assembly: GCA_038090715.1. Lineage (NCBI taxonomy): Eukaryota > Metazoa > Chordata > Aves > Apodiformes > Trochilidae > Florisuga > Florisuga fusca. The sequence continues at coordinate 2,997,374 of JAAWXA010000040.1, read as the reverse complement.
TGTGAGAGCTGTAAAAGTATGGAGCAGGCTGGGGGGGGAAAGGTTCATCTCATGAACCTTTAGATGCCAGCACTGTTAACGTTTACATTTTAACTACTTCTATAAATTTTTCTTCGTGGTCAGCAGAAACAAGTAGGCACTTCTACACCATAATTTATTTCTTCCACTGGTAGACAATTCAAACAAGTCAGTATAGCATATTCTAGAAGCCTGTGTTACTTTAGCTAGATCAGCTGAAGCCTTGAAGGCTGTTAAACTGAAGGCATTATGAATTTCTAGCCTCAGGGTTTTTTGTCTGCATTTACTTTTGCAAAACAGTTTTGTAAAACATGAGAACTGCATTCTGGATCAAAAACGGAAGCTCCCTTACAGTTTTGGTGCAGGCACACTGTAAGTGCCTATGGCAAAGAGAGTTTGCTGATCTGTGTTACAGATTGTTTGCTGGCATAGCTTCATCACCAAACCCATCTGCACTAACTCCATTTATGCAACAAAAAAAGTGTTTTTGTTGCAGCTTCTGTCAGCTACCTGAATACAGTAAGCTACAGAAATGAAAATACTCATGGTGGTGTAACTACCTCTGTGCTATGGTTTTTGCTGGTATACTGCTGTTGCAAAACAAAAAGGAAAAAGAATCACACCTCTAACCAGCAGTGATGTATGGGCAAAATTTTTTCAAATAGGCCTGGACTCATTCGGGAATAGGTGTAATAGAAATCTCACAGTATTAGTCATTCTTCAGGTCTTTCAGCCTAAATTGAATAAAGTGAAAGTAACTGAATGTATTTCCACGAATCACCGTCTAAATCTAGTGGGAACAGATTATGATAATTTTACATCATACACACAGAGAGCTTTGGTCAAATCAAAAGATAAATCCTTTCCCTCATTTCCAAACTAATCTACACCACATGTATCTATGATTTTTTTCAGCCCTCTTGCAAGCCTCTTTCAGTTTAAATGTCTTCTCCTGCTTTCCCTGAAATTAAATCAGAGCGTTGCACATGAACTATATAACCCCTGAACATTTGTTTGTACCAGCACACGCTATCCATAGAGTGCTAATGGCCCTTCCAATAATGCTTTGATACCACACAGTTCGGGTTAGTTGTGGGTGGTAGTTTTTATGACAGAGCCCTGTAACAATTATATCCATGGGAGTTTTGGTTTGTGGTTGTTGGAAGAGAGCTATTGGAAGGGATGGATGTTTCAAATTTGTTGAATATGTTTTTCTTTATCTGTTCTGTTCTGATTCACAAAAGAGCCCAGCTGGGACAGAGATACTGAAAAAGGAAAGACCTCATCTAGATTATCTGAACTTCTTAGCAGCCAGGAGGTGGCACAGACATCGTCTTGGTTATATTTTCAACAATACATTAATAGATCATATTATAGTGCTTTCTTCAAAAATTTGGCCTTTTACTTGCAGCTGAGAATTATGACATAAAGCCATTTCAGTCTGAAAGCAAATAGCCATCTAAAATGGTACTTCTGATATTGTCAAAAAGTTACTTAACAATTTAATCAAAAACTTCTGCTGGCTTGTTTCAGCTAAGTTCTCAGTGGCTCGTATACGACAATAGCAAAAAAGGTGTTCTGCTGTTTTCTGGGCCACCCTGGCTCCTGAAATTACACTTAAACACTATCTAGTCAGCTCTTCAGCCACAAACATTCAATAAAATGTTAACCTCATGGTGTCTACAGTATGCTAAAGTATATTTCATGAGAGTCATGCTTCTCTAAGCCTGGTCAGTTGTAGCCACATGGGAATTTCAGTGGCAGGAAAACCAAGACATAAGCAATCTAATTTTTACATATCAAATGTATACAATGTATGAGAGGCTAAGTTCAAAACTTTTTTTGGTGCTTACTTTTACCCAAGTATGGCATGGTGCAGCTCATTGTTCTTATCAGTGTTTCAGAGTCCTGCAATCAGTTGTACAGTCCTGCAGAACAGTATTAAATTCTAACTGTTGTACTCCTTGGATGAAGGGCAAGAAACCCTTCTTTTTTTCCCCACCACTTGACAGCTATCTGGTGCCAATATCAGTGTACTACATATCTGGTAGAAACAGCCAAGCTTTCATGAAGGTGTTTGTCAAAAAAATATTTATCTGACCTTGTTGTTATCGTGACATGTGGTTTGTGGTTTTAGGGTCTCATACCAAAAAGCAAGCAAAGAAGCCTTGCATTTGCTCCTGTATTCAAACTCAGTAACTGCAGAATCTGTTGTCACACTTCAAAATGTCCTCAAAGGCTGAAAAAAAGAAAATCAACAGTAGAGAAATTAACTTAAACAATAATAGATTTAAACTCAGTTTTAAGAATTCCTTTGGTCTTATCAAAGGAATGCCTATCCTTTGGTTTAGTTGAGAGTTGGAAGTACCTTGCACTTGTGCCTGTTTATATGTATGTTAGTCTGGCATTTCAGTAGAAGTGTAGGAAAGTGTAAACCTAAACCCCTTGCTTCATCTTCAGTGCAGGAAATGTTGCTGTTATTCTCATCACCAGTTGCTTAGGATATCATGGAGATTAAATGGTGACAGTGTGCAAAAATGAAGAGAATTTGGGAGGCTTGGATAGGAATCAGAAATGCTGCTGTTTCATTCCAGATCCAAGTAATACACACAGTTGTGTGTGTAAACGTTATCCTAAACAGTGCTCGGATATTCCCATTAGGCAGCCCTGCATGAAGAATGTTGAAGCCATGTTAGTGATGGGAAGTGCAAAATCTGTTCATTTCTAGAACACTGTGAAGTCTCATCTTAATCCTTAAAATACTACCAGGATGTTCCGCGAGGTAATGATTTAGCCTTTGAAGAAAACAAAACAGTTTGAATTAACGATTTGCTTCCTCCCAGACACAGTAGAAAAATAGGATTTAAGCTCTCCAGCTTTTCAAACATGCTCCACCAACTGTTCACTGTAAAAGAGAGAATTCACCTGTGTTCTACCCAGAGCAGAAAAGAAAACAACACTAAATTGATACACTGTGCCTGAAAATTTTCCTCAGAACATATGTTTCACAAAAGTAGTTCACCTTCTGCGTTGTAATTTTTCTTCCATGTATTCTGCTTTTTTATGTGTCAAAACCAGCCTTGCAGTGTGGTAAGCACTGCATACATGGATAAAAGAGAGCGGTTTTCATTGTGAGGAAGGATCTGAGTAGAGGTAGAAATGAAATGCTCAGGGGTCACATTGCATGGAGTGTGGTCCGGAGTATCCATTTTTATTAACCTTTGCTCCCATGGAAAGCTTTTGACTCTCAGGTATAATATTAAAAAACTTTTTAAGGGTGACAGGAATGACTAAAAGTTAAATACCCCTGTTTTTCAAAAATTAAGATTTCTAAGTTGTTCACTGTTTTGAAACTGTGGATTTTGAATTTTTTTTTTCAGATAGTTATATGTAAGAGATAAGAATATGAAACTTATATGCTAAGATACCATAACAATTTCCATAGGATTTCTAAACCATGTCTGTTTTTCTCAGCTGAAACTGACAACATCAACCTTCTTCCTTATATCTTGGCAGCAAATATCTAAAGTTACTATGGGAATCAATTACTTTTTCCTATATGTTTTCTTGCAAGAGAGGAAACATAAAGGCTTTTCTCCTGTCTCCCGGTGTTCTTTATCCTGCCAGCATCTCTTGAGGTCTATTCTGCATTGAAGGTGCAAGCAAAGCCATAAAAGCTGCTGCCTCTTCTTCACAGTGCATATCGTGTGTCTGTAAGTGGATAACTTTGGTTTCTTTCTCTCTGTCTTCTTAGTTTTTGCTTGTGTTGGCAGACTGCTTTTCAAGCACAAAAACACTGAGTAGCTTATTAGGTTTCTTTCAGTCAATAGTGCAGCACTAGGAAGCAAACTGAAATACTTGTGTAGGGTGGAGGTGTGAGTAAACTCTGTCAAAGCTTTAAATGGGCTTTGCAGTGCCATAGAGGCACACAAATTAGCAATTTTTTCCCTTTGCTATCTGCAAAGACTAGGATCAGTAATTAATCACATTTCGTAAGCTTCTTTCCTCCCCAGTTATTTTTGGGTATTAATCCTGCTCTGGTTTTCTTTGAATTTTTGGTATTGTTGCAAGTTCTGGTTGCATGAGTTCATGGTTTTTTTGGTAGGAGGCAGTGGGGAGTTTGAATTGGAGAAACAAAGAAGTTTCTCATTGGTCTTAGAAAATGTAACAAGGTAAATGTAAACTTCAACCATACATCTCTCTCTTCCCCTGTTAAGAACTGTTCATAATTATACCAATAAGACAAATTTGCTAATTTTTTGAGGTGGATCTTACGTTCTGTAGTTTCTTAGATGATGGATTGCCTGTTTTCTTTTGTTTGTTCACTGCCTAAACAGTAAGGTTACAAGTAGTAATCAGTTGAAAACAATTTAAAAATGGAGCAATGTCACACATTTAAGAAAGTGTCTGTAAGGGAGGAAAGACAATCTGTTTTTAATTCAGTATGGGCAAGTATCTTCTAAAATGTCTGTCTTGATGCTGTATGGTAGCCCACTCTGAAGAGGGAGTCTTGTAGTTAGCCCTGCCAGAACTGTAGGCTGCTGACAAGGAGAACATGTTGCAGTGGCAACTCTGCCATCTAGCAAGAATAAAATATGCTCACTTTCCGTCCTCAAGGTTGGCTTATGCCTATGTCTTGGACAGCTTTCTAAATCTCTGAAGAAGTCTTGTTGCATACTCAGAATTTCTGATGAACGTTTGTGACTGGTTCCACTGGGGTAAGTAGGCTGTAGAAGTGAACAAAGAGTCTTTGACCTGTTCCTTCATTTAGCTAGCAAGAAGTCCCTAAAATTCTGAAACAGTCTAGTGTCTCATTGAGTATGAGATCCAGCCCTGGGCAATACACTTCCAGCCACAGTATTTATGTATGCTATACAGCACATACTGACAATCAGGGAAGCTACTTGCACTTTCTTTCTGTGCCCCTTGTTCTTTGGGATTTTGGCTCTAAATCTACTTAGTAACTTATTAGTTAAAGAGTAACTGCAGGATTCAGCTCTGTGTGTTTTAAAGCCTGGGCTTCAGCCTCCAAGATATTAATATAAATCGAGAGCTCTTCTGTAAACTCAAAGATATGTTCCAGACTTTTCATGCTGTGAAAGATTTCTGATTTTGACCTACATGGGTTTTTTTAGTAACTGTTTCTTTAATGAGGCTTCTTAGAAGTCTTTTCTAACCTTAATGCACTTTGAAACCTAGAGAATTTATTCTTCTAGGGGAATAATTGATCAAACTTGGTTTATTATCACAATTGAAATTCCTAATTAAATCTCTTAATGATCAAATGTGCTTTACTTTTGTGGCTGTTTACTCCAGCTAGCTGAGATTTATTAGCTGGCATCTGGAGATGTGGAAGAGCCATTGCATTTGTAGGCTCTGTATGGCTTTGTTGGTTGTGGGGTTTTTAGCTCGTTTGTGTTTTTATATTATAATTAGAGGATTGTGAGGTGGCTTTTAAGGTCAATTAAACAAGAAGTGCTATTGTGTTTTCAGTCTTAAAATACTTTAATGTTTAAGACCAGGTAGCCCAGATCTCGTACAAATGAACCCCAAGGCTTTGAGTTTTCTAGCCTGGGCCTAAAGGAATAAAACCAACCTCCTGCTCCTCTGCCCCTCCTCCCACACCACCCCCCTGCCTTCATCTCAACTTTATTAATATTACTTTATTAATAATAAGTTAGTATTATTCTTTTTATAATAGATTAGTGACTCAGTTGTACTAAATCACTATGGGCTGAAAAATCCACATCCAAAATCTAATTAAATATTTTATGTCTGATTCTGATTGTACTTACATGATGTGAATCTGAATCCATTGAGATGCATTAAACTTACTCTGGATTTATGACGCCAGAGACTTCGGCCCGTTGTGTAAGAGAGCAGAGTGATGGTTGTAGAGGGAACCTGTGCTTCCAGATTCATGGGTGCTGGTGCTTGCTAAAGCACTGGCATGTTGTCTGCTGTCTGAATCACTTCAGTGCTTTTCTTTTATAAAGCAAGCATGATGATACAGTAAAACCTGAGAGAACTGCAGGTTGTAATGGATTAATCTGTAATGAAAGCTGTTTGATCTGTGAAACTGAAGCATTGTAAGGGTTAAATGACTTAAATTCAACAGAAGAGTAATGTCTGTGTTTGCAGTATAATGTGAAAAAAAAATCATTTTGGTGGTCTTTTTTTAATTATTGTGTCTGAGCCAGGAAAGTATCGGACAGTTTTCAACATATTAGGGAATGTTAACACCCCCCTTGGCACTGATGTCAAATGAGGGTTAGTATCGAGAGCAGTTAAAAGAGAAGCCAATATTTTTTTTCTTTTTCTTTCGGTGTAGTGCAACAAAATCCCTTGTTTTCTAATATGTAGCTGGTACAGGGTTTAGAAGACATGCATGCTGATTGCATCCAGATCAACACTGTTAATGAGCCAGAGCCCTAGCTAATCTGGGTTGTAATTTGCATCGCTGTAGCTGTATGTTTGTACTACTTGCCTTCTTCATGCAAGTCTAGAGAGAAATTCTTCACCAGGGAGGGAGCAGAGACTCAGACAAATCTCCAGGTAGTCCTAATGTCATGGTCAATATTCTTTAATTTCTACTAGTCAGGCCCTATTTCAGTTGCACAATTTGGAATGGTAAGCATCTGTTTTATGTTTCGGCATCAGGATCATTGTTTATGGAGGTGAATTCTGGCTCTTCACATTTGCATATGAATTGAGGGACAGATGGGAGTTTATAATTCCTGTATTGTAGCAATACCTTTAGTAGTAAGCTAGGAATACGGAGTAATAAAGAAATAAAGGAATATAAGTACGGTACTTAGGTAATTCCAATTCATTTGCTAACTTACCTTTTATGTGCAGAAGCCTTAAATATGTATCAGAACCACTGTTGTTTTTCTACAAAATAATAGAATAGGACTGTTGCCATTACATTTCCTCAATGATTTGTTTTGCAATAATACATCTATGAAAATATCTGATGTAATAACAATTGTAGCAGTCTTATTCCTTAGATCATATTTATTGAGATCTATTTTCTACAGATTTGGTTGTAAAAGTTTGAGTGGGGTGGTTAGTGTAGTGATATGTGCAAGTTTCAAGTTTGACATTTCACACTTGTATGTGAACAGTGTAACCAGAAGTTTCTTCAGTACATACATTTAGATGAGCATTGCTTTGATCTTACTTCGGTGTATGTGGGGGACACTAGTTACTTTTTTTTACATAGTAGTGTTGTGTGCAAAGGTAGGTGTGAAGAAACATGCAGGAAAAACCTTGACTTTGTAGAAGTAAAATCAGATTTGAACAGTGTCTTGACATCTGACTGCCACATTTTTAAAAAAAGAAAGAGAATGAGAGTAATGTACAAAATTCTGCATTTCATCCAGATGCAGAATGGCTTTCTTCTTGTGAGTTCATTAACTGGTCGCCAAAGCCCTGCCCAAAGCCCAGCCCTGCTTCAGTGAGATTAAGCATTAGGACTCTGTGTTTTAGCAGTCAGAGGAACCGAGGGCCAATCTGCATTAGAGCCCTCTCAGGCCTCTTAGTGCAGCTCTTCCAATTTGGATAGATAATTGATTGCTAGACTAGGGCCTTTTATATGCCAGTCTGAAATCCTGTGCTTTAAACATTCAGTCTCTCTCCCAAATAGGCATGCATCAGTTTGTGTGTTTTATCTGTCACCATTTCACAGACATTGCAGTATTTGTCTTACACGCCTTTCCGCAAAATCATGTCCCCTGTATGTTGGAAGGCTGGGGTAGTATTGTCATTCTGCTTACGCTGAAGTCTCTTTAGACATTTTCTTAATCAGAGGGACCAAGTTCTGTGCAACTGTTAAGTGCAATATAGTCTATTTGCAGAGAGATGCTTATGTGTTGTTTTGTACAAATTGCCTGGTGCTGGAGCTCCTCATTGGAGTGTCAATAGGGACACAATAAGCATGAAACTGTATATTATATGAGAAAATCAGAAGTTCATCAGGTAGTTTACCATACATGTAAGCTGCAGGAAGAGTGTAATATGTTAATATGTTTTGTCCAACTGTGGGAAAGCAAAATACAGTGATTTGGTATGACATGCAAGCTTTTCCATATAATCCATGGAAGTGAGTGCTTTTACAGCGTTAAGGAGAACCTGACATTCTTCATCCTCCACCTTAACATATCACTGGTGTAAACAACTGCAAAGTCAGGATGCTGGTGGTGTTGGCTTGTATTACCAGAAGCTCCTTCTTCTCAGCCGGTTTCATCTGGTTTCTATAAAAATGGCCTTACACTCATTCAGTATATGTGTATCTGGACAACTTCTTGATGTTATCAGTATGTCACCAAATGCCATGGAAAAAAGACAGCACGGGTCGCTAAGAAAAGGGACAGAGTCAAGAGAACAGGGAGACTTTATTTTATTCCTACGTGTAAGGCCAGTTTCTGTGTGAACTGCAAGAAAGAGTATAACCAGCAGTGCAAGAAAACAGTTACTCTGTAGCTTTAAATCTGCATTAACGCTCACCGTTCTGAAGCTTACCATCCTTTGAGGTGTTCAGAATTAAATTAAAAATGAAGTATCTCCCCAGCTGGGGCATCTGTACCCAGTAGAGAGTAAAAAGTGACAAGTAGGCCTTATAGAATGCTATAGAACCACAGAAGACAAAGTCAGTGACTTAAGAAAATACCTCTGTGCCAGGACAGTCTGTAAATTTCTCTGGAGAAATCCTACAGCCCTTCAAGAAAGTTGACCTCATTTGCATGTTTTGATTAGATAGCTGTCAGGCTGCTTCTGACTTTCTATAAAGAAGAGAGAAGTAGTTTTCTGAACAAATCTCGGGAACTTTTTAATGTCAGAATACATTCCTTGTAAATACTTGAAAACTGAAGAGTAAGATTTTTTTTTTTGCACTATATCTACGTCTCTAGGGAAAACATGTCCAGAGTATGTTTTATTCTAAGGAGAAATGCTCTCCATCTATAGTCTATATTACGGTTTAATGAAATGATCCTCAATATTGAATGTAAATTCCTGAGTATATGTTAGTTGACTAAACCTCTGCAATTGTCCCCACTGGAAAATTATTTTTTTGAAGAACCATAAGTGAAAGCATAACCTGGGGCATGTTTTGCAGAGATATAAAGCTGTGTGACAACTATACGGCATACAACTATATGCTGGAGAACCTCTAAAAAGGTGAGGGGAAAGACAGAAAGGACGAAGTCTTACGCTTCTAAGGATGGAGAAATTCTAGAGGTAGAAGAATGTGTGACACCACCATCGAGGTACAAATATCTACATGGCAGAATTTGGCCATTTTGAAGAATGCAGTTTTCACTGCTCTTTGATAGGTGCCATGAGTGCCTTGAATAAGGATTAGGAGAAGGGTGTGCATGGAAACATTTAATACATAGAGAAGCCTGAAGAGAAACAGGACAGACTTCCTATAAGATACTATAGTGTCTTATTTGCAGCAATCTGTCTTGATGCCTTCATTCTTAATGTTAGGGTCTCCATCGCAGCAATGACAATAAATAATGATGATCTTAGAAGATGTTTAACTATAGCAATGAAGTCCCATCAGATCCTTAACCACAATCTATCATGTAGAAGGAAGTGGCAAGTTTAACAGTTCTCAACCTGCTCACATATCTGTATGCTATCTAGAAATATGTAACAGATGACAGCTTCTCTCCAGATTAAACTATGGAACCAGGAGGAATGGGTGTTGAGAGGGAAGAATGTATAACTATTATGTAACTCTAATCCATTTCCTTATATTCAGGCTGCTTTCCTATTGGATTTAACACAGGCAGGCAGCTGGTATTGTAGTTATTGCCTAAGTATTTCCAGTGAATGCTTCATACACTAAAAAATTGGGCATGTTAGCAAATATTTTTCCATTTAAATACTGTGTCTGCTTTCAAAAATAATACTGCTGTGTACTCTTTCTAGTTTTCTTTCTTTATTGGATTTTATTTCCTACATTTGCATTTTCTGAAATGCAGCATAAAAGTACTGTGATAAATACAAGAGAGGTCTTGTAGTGTTAATTAAATGCAATAGCAGGAAAGGGAATATTAAATATGAGAGAGAAAATGAACTGAATTCCCACTTCCTGCTTTATTTTGAAAGACAACCAAAATTCTTGACCACCAGATTCAGTATGTCAAGCTTTTTAATACAGAAATGTAGGAGAAATTGACTTCACTTAATTGTAATGATACCTTTACTTAATTTTAATTATGTATTTCTTTTAAGCTTTTGAAATTCACTTGTTGAGCTTGTCAAGAAATAGAGATACGTAGAAGAACAGTGAGTTTCTAGTATTCTTGCTTACCAGAGTATATATTACCTAATTTTGAAGCTCCTGGTTTGTAGCTCAGGATGATTTACTGCAGATAAAGCTTTATCACTAATTAGTCGGTTGCCATTTTCCATTGGAGAAGCAGTAATCACAATTACTTGTGACCTGACTGAAATCAGGGCAAAGAAGAAGGGGTTTTTCCATTTTTTTCCTTGCTTTATTTTTTTGTTTTTCAGCCCAAGTTCTTCAGTTCATCCTTACAATGCAACTTCAGAGCTAAGTATAGAAGAATGGTTTTGCCCTGTTCAGAAATTCTAGTCACTGTTTCTTTGAAAACTCTTAATATTCAGTTCTCCAAAATAGGTACAGTGGCTGGCCTTTTCCTATCATTGTAAAAATTAACTGAAGTGTTTGTGAAACTGGATGAGGTTTAAACAGCTTATTTTTCACACTTCTTAAGTTTTCATTACTTGAAAATGCTACTTTAAAGTATCCTGTTAACAGGGAAAGCCCTTGTATGTTTGCTTCTTGTAATTTGTATTATTTTGGTTAGGGAAAATCAAGTTATAAAAGCACATAGTGAGTTAGGTGCTACATTAAACTTGAGAATGGCTATTTCCTCTTCTTCCGTGCCTTAGATATATATTTTTGCTTCTTACAGTAAGAGTCAAGAGCAAAAAATTTAGACATCTGACAGCTTTTACTTTTCTAAGAAAAAGGGAAATGTTCCAAGCAGTATTTCACCAACCATATTCAAGATGCATTGGCTGTACCCCAGGCTCTTTTGAGAAGAGCTATAAAGCTCATAGTTGAAATACTTGTGCAAGTTAAGGTAAATGAATTATGCTGCTTTCCACTCAGTGTTAGAAGAGTCTATGGTTTATCTTGGCCTTCTACCATAAAGGGTGGAAATCATATGGAATATAGAATTACTTTGTTTTCTACTTCCTAATTGGCTTATTCTTCTACTTCACTGTTTCAGTGCTGGGGGGGCGGGGAGGGGAATGTTTGATTTTTTTAACAGGAGAGGTCTTCATTTGCTTTTATAAGCTGTAACACAGAATGTTGGATTGGGCTACAAATAGATGATTTACGATTGAAGATCCTGTTGCTTATTACGGGAATGAGGTATCTTTGAGTTGTTGTCAGCATAACTCTGAGCAATGAAGAAATTCGGGTGGTGCTGGGTGTTACCTTGGCTCTTGGAGGCAGAGTTTAACTATGTTAGGATGAATCAATAGGTGAGCTGGACAGCCTCACTTGCATGTTAGATTATATTGAAGTAATCATAATTTGAATGAAATCCCAATTTGAGCCATGTGTTGGTTTTCACAGGCAGAGAAGAAGTGTTCTCTGATGAAACTATTTACTTGACTGCAGGTGGACTCCTCCTGTTCCCACCTGTCCCCGAATACGTACACATATGAAAATCCAGAGGGCAGGTCAAATGGTAGGGGGATGGGGAAATTGCTGGTTAGTAGTACTACTTTTTGCAGTTAGAGGTTAGTTAAAACCTCTTGTTATCCTAATGTGTTGGAAGATTTGACTCTTCAGTCTCATCTCAGTTTCACCAAGGTGAAAGCAGCAGTGAGCAAAGTGCAAGGCATCCTGTGGCTGGTCATTGCTAAGAAGACAAGGAGCCAGGGGTGTTCCAGAGCTGTAAAACACATTCCCAGTGACTCAGACCACTTTTAAGAGGGTCATAACCTGTGTTGTTTTCTTAGTTTGAGGTAGACCTGCCTCTGCCATGCATTCAGTCATGCATAGTGTACATTCAGAGCTGCAGTCTCTATTCACTGTCAGTTGGAAAGAATTATCAAATCACAAAAAAATTCAGTACTGAAGTGACTCAAGCTATAGTGTGATACAGGTTCCTTTCTACTCCTGGAAGCTCAATTTTTGTCCTTTGCTATTTTTGTTGGTATGAAGAAAGATATTCTGAAGCATCAAGTTGGGGATAGAAAGAATTGGGTATCGGTTGGAGGTAAAAAGTGATAAATTTCCAGCAATACATATCACTGTGTTCAGAAGTATTGGTCTCCTCTGAAAAGGACAAGCAAAGAGAAAGAGATCTGGCTGAGGGCAGGCTCTGCCATGGGACCTGGACAGGCTGGATTGATGGACCAAGGTCAACCATATGAGGTTCAACCAGGCCCAGTGTCAGGTCCTGCATTTGTCACAGTAACCCCAAGCAAAGCTCTTGACGGGTGAGCAGCTGGAAAGCTGCCTGCCAGAGAAGGATATGGGGGTGCTGGTTGACAGCCAGCTGAACACGAGCCAGCAGTGTGCCCAGGTGGTCAAGGCAGCCAGTAGCATCCTGGCTTGTATCAGAAATTGTGTGAGCAATTTCAGGACTCGGAGGTGATTGTTCCGTTTTACTTCGTGCCAGTGAGGCTGCACCTCAAATACTATGTTCAGTTTTGGGCCTCTCACTGCAAGAAAGACACTGAGTTGCTGGAGCAACAAAGCTGGTGAAGGGTCTGGAGCTCAGGCCTTAAAAAGAGCATTCCAGAGAACTGGAGTTGTTAGCCTGAAGAAAAGGAAAATGAGGGGAGACCTTATTGCTCTTTACAACTACCAGATAGGAGGTTGTAGTGAGGTGGAGGTTGGTCTCTTCTCCCACGTAGTCAGTGATAGGAAGTGAGGAAATGGACTCAAGTTGCACCAGGGGACGTTCAGCTGGATATTAGGAAAAACTTCTTACAGAAGGAGTGGTCAGACATCGGAACAGGCTGCCCAGGGAAGTGGTTGAGGCACTATCCCTGCAGGTGTTCAGAAGCTTATGTAGCCATAGAACATGAGGACATGGTTTAGTTGGCTGATGATGTTGAGTTGGTGGTTGTACCTGATGGTCTTAGAGTTTTTCTCTAACCTTAATGATTCTATGATTGATTAAATGATGTAATTTTAACAACAATTTCTTTTAATGCTCTTCTCTTAAAATAATTACAACCAATTAGCTTGGCTTTTTACTAACGTCAGTAACTCTTCCATGAAAAGAAAAACAAAATCAAACTTGTTCAACGTAACAGCCAGTGGTAATAATGGAATAAAAAAATTGAATTTTGTACAGGTAGCACGCTAGCTTTGAGAGCTATGGGCTGTTCTGCTCTTTTGTAATGTCAGAGATGAATTTCACCACTGGAAGCCTGTATTTGCCTTCACTATTTATGCCCTCTCATGTGACAGGTGTCTGCAGTAGTAAACAAGGAAGGACATCCTTAAGGATTTTGTCTTGTTTTTCAGTGAATATAAGTGCTTGTTGTAGGGGGTTTTGTGGTATGGGGTTTGTTAGGGTGGGGTTTTTGTTTGGTCGGGGGTTTTTGGTTGGTTGGTTTGGGGGATTTTGTGGTTGGTTTGTTTGGTTTTTTTGTTTGTTTTGGTTTGTTTAACAGCTGCCAGTGAGCCAGTCTTTAAATTTTTAAAGGGTGGAGGAAGATGCTGGCATGTTGCAGGGAGTTCTTGTATGCCACTGGGGGTACTGATTTCTATGTGCCTGTTGTTCACCTGTTTCTCTCAAATGCTATACCTTGTAGAGAGAAGTTTGCCAGGGTTATAGAAAACAGCTATTTTTAACACATGCAGTGGGCTTATTAACATGAAGGAGCAGTTTTAGATTCTTTTGGTAAGATTTCTATGAATGGTTTTAATTCCCATATATAAAAGTGAACTTCAAGAAACAAACACACTATCTTTCAATAGGCTGAGAATAGGGACATTTAAGGTCAGTCTCTTTCACATCTTTATGCCATTAGTCTTAGGCATCTGTAATTCAGACAGTCTTAATATCCTTTGTGTTATTCAGTTTTACATTTTGGCATCATATGCTGAGCCATTTTACAAAATGCTAAAAGAGAGAAAAATAAGACTTCAGAAACAGTACTACAGTTTTGCTGAACTCCAGGGTCTCATTTGCCTGGAGAAATATATAAGCACTTAAAAGTTTTTCCTCTTTTGATGGCGTGCTTCACTTTTAGGACAAGTCAATGAGAGTTTTTTCTTCTTGCAAATTATAATATTCAGAACTTCAACACGCATCAGTTATCAGGAAGCCTCTGACTTTGGTTGTTGATGAATTTTGTAGTACAGTTTGTCACCAGAAGATTGTTAGAAATTAAAAAGCGAATCGTTTTTTCTTTCATTAACTTCATGCAGCCTTAAATAAGACCATTTATATCATAAAAAATTAAGTTTCAGAAGTTGAAATGTACAGAACATGTGGAAGGTATTTTTTAAAAGGGGTGGTTGCTCCTCTGAATTATAATGAAAATGTATTCCTTTTATTTATCTAAGTTACTGTATCTAGCTGGTATACTGCTTCTGTTCCGGGTGGGGTTTTTTTGTAATTTATTCCATGATGTTTTTGTCAAAGAATTTGCATTTGTTGTTAAAATGTAAAAACTAAAAGGAGCTGCATTTCTTAAGAACTTGCCTGTTTGCCAGCTAGTCTGCGAAGGCAGTCACTGGTTTTATTACATTCACAAGGGCCTAGCAGGCACTGAGGTTTTCACACAACATCATTTCAACATGAATTTAAGAAATCAAAGCTTTCTCTGAAAGCTTCATATGATTTTTTAATTTTTTTTTTTCTTACCCTGAGCAATTATGAGGGTACCTGCAATTCAAGAATGTTGAGTTTTCAATATTTGCTTCCATCCAGACCCTACTGTGCCCTGACACTGAGTCTTACAAATTCTTCCTTCTCTCTCTTCCAACACTGTGTCATGGGCATGCTTGTCACTTCAGTCACCAGGAGGCTGGAGCCTCATTGTAAAAGAATAGTGACAAAAGATCCGCCCTTAAATGTACCTTGAGCTGCAGCTCCATCCTGACCATAGCTGCGCATCATAGCTCTCAAAGCTGAACAGAAGTGTTAGTTTGGTTTCCTGACCCTCAGTCCTGCTTGCAGGAAAGCACGAAGGATCTCTTCCCAGCTCCAAATGTGCTCCTGGTCCCAGCTGTCGTCGTATCTCTGTAAGACTGAGCAGGACAGCAGAAGAATTAGAGCTTTAGAGACCTTCAATTTGTGAACCCTAGAATCTAAAAAAAAGTGTATGTGCTAATATTCAAAGGCTCTAATCTTCTTCCTGAAGAGACTGAAAGCTCACTGCTAGATACAGTGGCTGTTGTCTTTAGAAATACTTGTGATCCCTGTTGAAGAGAGAGTCCAACCTCTCAGGCAGATGGTCACATTGGTCTTGTTTTCTGTCAGTTGTGTTCCCATATGACATTATATATTAATGAAGCTGATAAGTTTTGAAAAGTTTTCAGTGTACCACACTGAAATTCATAATTAAGCATCAGAAGAGGCAGTGGAGAAGGATTTCATTGCTGAACATAAATATGGAGATGATGTGTACTCAGAAGGTCAGAGAAAAGAAAAAAAAAGAGCCATGTTTGCTTTATATATTACGTGAATATTTTTTTCATGTAAAAAGTCAGACTCCTAGCCATAAGGAGTTAACATTCATGAAGAATGTGTGGAAACCTTACATAACTCGTTCAGTCTCATCTCATGGGTGTTTCTCTGTACACTCTGCCAGAACTAATTTCACGGTTTTAAAACAACTCATGGTACAAAAAGAATACGTAATGAGTTGCTGCGAGATATGATTGTTTCCCATTTGAGAGACAGAGAGACCTGTAGCTCTCCAGTACTTATTAAGAATCATTTCTCAATTAAGCATGGGATGTATAGCTTAACAAAGGTGATGTGATTCCTCTTGAATTCATCAGGGTTGGCTGCAGAAAGCATGCCCATCACAGGAACTGGAGATACTCTTCCCCCTCCTTCTCTCTAGTGTCTTTTCCTCTGCTAGTTTATAAATTCAAAGAGACCGTAAGCTTGTGTAGACAAAAACACTGACCTGGCATGGTCTGTCTTATCCTCCATTCTGAGTTCCTGTCATATCTTAGGGTTTGAAAACAGACAAAGCTTTCTGGTGCTGTCAAAAAAGTCATCTTTGAGAAAACAAGCAGCATCCAAACTGTCAAGACCAATACTTGCTCCCTCTCAGCCCGTGACATTGTACTCCTGAAGCTTGCATAGCAATAAACTACTTACTTGAGTTACCAAAAGACTTAGTCTACACACACAAAGTGCTGGCAAAAACAGAGTCCAGGGAAAGAAAGTTGGATGGAGTGGGGTAGTGAAAAGCAATCTGTTCATTTTAAGATAAAGTATTTATGTGCAGATAAGTTAGGTTCCCTCATTTCTCATCCCAAAGGCAGAAAACATGGTTATTCAAAACTGATGGTATACAAAATGGGTGAATGCTTTAGAAAATATGACTAGGGTGGAAGCCAACAGTTCATGCACAGCTGGTCTTGGCTTCAAAAAGTGTGTTTTGGCTAACGGAAAAAAAAAAACATAAGAAAAGGTTGATTGTTGTTGTAGAGACAGTTCAGTGTGGACTATAATGTAGCTCTTCCCATCTCTACATTTCAGACTGATTTGAAACAGTTTAATTTTAAAGTTCAGGCCCCATATCACTTTTTGTGGGTATGAAGTCAAAGGGGAATTGACTTGCTATCGTTTGCCCAGATCTTTACAAGCCATACAGTGAGATTTATTTACAAGTGTAAGAGCTGCTTCAGTCCAAAAAGTTAGTGAAGCCTTAAATGCTAAGAGAAATTAATGAGGATCACTGGACCTCCTAAATACTTCAGTAAAGCAGCTGGGACTACTACTAAAATTTCACTGCCATAAAAATGGGATTTAAAACAGAAACATGAATGGATTGAGAGGGATCACCTCCAACATGGTACATGGGGTTACTATATAGCTGTGAGACCTATGGTTTTAGTTATCAGTCTTGACTGGAAAATTCAGTGTGATGACTCACTGTTTTCTGCATCTTTGTGTGCTAAGAGACAAGGCAAAGCTTCCTTGATCTTACTTGCCCTGCAGTTCCCTAGAGACAGTCATTATGGAGATTACTTCTGTGGCATGAGAAGACAGGAGGGATTGATGGGATGGTGCACAATTGCATCCTTTCTCTATCACCAGGTACCCATCTTAGCCACAGGGTGAGGCGTACGCTGCAAGGCAGGGTTATGCTGCTCTGTCTGCTGGGCAGAAGTGGCAACATGACAGATGACGTGGTGATTGCATGAAGTGATTCAGATCAACCTCTCAAATTTTCTGTAACAGCAGTGCTGGAAGTCCTGCAAGTTCTTGGAAGAACTCCAAGAAAAAATTTCCATGCTTCTAATCCCAGATGCTCTAGTGATGAAGGAAATTTTACTTCAGTAAAAATAATTTGTATCCCAATAGGAAATAGTACCTTTTTATAGGAAAATTATTTTTTTTCCACCTGCAAAAGCTGTCATTTTTAATGTGGGGAAGAACCAGAAGATGTGAGGCACAAACATACGTTGATACTCTTTTTAGAAGACCAGTGAGAATAGGGATGCAAATTAGTTCACTGTACAGATCTAATTAATCAGCCTCTCTTCTCTTTTCTTTATTCCAGTTACCTTGAATTAGAAGTCATGTTATCCTTTGGGTTCATACTGACTTAATGTTTTAGAAAACCGCCTGCTACTGATCTGCAAGGAAGTAAGAAAGGGTCAGTGCTCTTTGTATTGTAGTTACTCTGAAACAATGACTGATTTCAGGTAGAGTGGCATTCTGGGGCTATTTTCCTTCTCATATCAAAGCACAGCTGAAAAGAAAGCAAGTGTGCTCTGAGACACTAACTGTAACATATGTTGAGGCAATGCTGTATGAAGATAAACAAAACAGTTCCAAGCATTATCTGAAGATAGAATCTAGATTTGATTATGATTTTTGGCCCTTCCAAGATTCAGAGATGTCTTAGCCTGAGGGGTTTTTTGACAGTCTGTTTTGCAGGAAAAGGAGGAGAAGGAAAGATTGTGGTAGAGTAAGCAAAAAAAGTATTCAGCATTTCCCTGTTCTGAGGCAGAGTTAGGCACTAAACTGTTAAATTTCAGGCAAATCTTCATTGCATTTATGTCAGTATTGTAAATAATTAGGATGACATTAAGTTCATTTGTTTCTCAGAATAGCTGGAATGCTGCAATAAACGGCATTACAGTCAAGAGAAAGCTGTGGTATTACAGCTTGGTAAGTCCTGCTTGGTAATGATTTTTCACTTACCAGTCAAGCTGAATATTGGTGCTTCTAGGTAGGAGGTCATTAGGTATATTTTCTCTGTGAAGAGAAAACAGTTCCCCATAAAGGTGACTTTGACAGCAACAAAACATTTCACAGCAGTAGCCAGTTTCCTCAGGGAACAATTCCATGATTGCCCAGTGTATTGTAGATTTACTCTTCTGCTCACTTGGAGGCAGGACCCACGGAAGCACAGGAGGCCTTGAGGTGGGAAAAGCATAGTTTCCAGTGTCATGAAGACTTTTAACTGTACCAATGCCAACAGCAGTTGTTCAGGACAGGATAGCAAGAAGACCTAGCAGCTGGATGGGCCCTGAATCCTAACTCTCAAGCAAATCACTTGAGAGCTCTTGGGTTGTACAAAGTATTTTTCAGGATTTTTCCTTCCGGAAAGGAACACTGCACTGTACTGAATAAGCTATTCAGTACTTCTCTAGGACCTACAAGTTCTCCTCCTTGCCTGCTTACCTGGGGAGGTACTTGTGCTGATAACCTCATGAACTTTTGTGTGCAGAAACCTTGCTACAGTAGAGTCATTGCTTAGTAATTAGAATGGCTGACGAACCAGAAAAAATGCACTATAAAATCATTGATACACTCGGTAACACTAGCTCCAAGATTCAAAAGATTACATCAGTCTCCAGACAGAAGTGGAAAACACATCCTTTTTTAATTTTGCATGTTTGCTAAACTCTGTGATATTTTTACAGTGCAGCCCAGCTGGACTTGCCCAATCTTTTAACTTCAAAGCAAGGACAAGATAAAGCCCAAAGGAAGATGTATAATAAAAAATGTGTACTTCATTATGAACTTTAGCAAATATTTTACTTTGACCAGTTGAATGGAAGACAGGATCATTTTTAATTTTGGAGATCATGTCTTTACCTGACTACTGTGATGCACCATTCTGGAAAAGCTGGGAGTGACTGATCTCCATGGCCAGCTTTTTTGTGTCGAGATTAGCTCAGGTGGGCGCTCGCTATTATGGCAACTCTAAGGTCTCAGATGGTTTCAAGTGTCCCTGTAGGATTACTGCTGGATTCTGAATCAAATCCCAGGCTCCCAAGATTTGTCTGATATATTTTTATTCATGTACTAGAATTCCAGGTTCTTTCATGCATTCTACTTCACAAAAAGTGGACTGCTCAGCTAAATTTAGCGCAGCGAACAGGAGAATCATTTAATATGTCTTCTCTAGCAGAGTCACCATGTCCTGCCCTTCCCATCCTCTTTTTCCTTTTCTTTTTTAAATCGTAAGAAACGTTACCATCACCTCTAACTTTTCTTGACCAATCAAAGAACAAGTTTTCATTTTAATGCCCCTCTCAAGTGATAACATTTAAGGCAATACTAGTTACAAAATGCATATTTTTTTTTTCTAGTTCTGGCAGGGGGAAGTAATTTATCATTCTCTTTTTCTTTTCCTTTTTTTGCTTTGGGATGCCAGTCTTGCAAATCAATATTTCATTTTGAAGGAGCCATGTTTGATGCCAGCTCTACTTATTTGCTTTGCAGTCACTGCAGTAATGCTTTGTAGCTCTGTCAGTATGTAAATTAAACCAAGCATAGATAGCTTTGTGTTGCTTAATGTTCAGCTGATAAAAATTAATGTGGTGTGAAATGAGCATTTTATCTGACTGCAGATACAGTGCCGGAGTTAATTAGACTGGCAGAGCAAAATGTTATTAAACATACAGGCCCGTGATCATCAAGAGCTGGGTGAACCTCAAAAATGTGGGTTTGGGTGGGCAGTGTAATGTAAATTGACTGAGGCAGGCTCAAAGCAAACATACTGAGAATGGTGCTCTCCCACAGCAATAAGACATGACAGACTGAGCAATAGTGCTGATGAATGCATGCCTTGGGTGCACAGTGTAAGGTACAAGGCAAGCCAAATGCTTCCAGCACGCTTGGGAAGTGCATTAATCAGCATTAACACATGATCTACAGTGTCTTATTGTCATTAAATATTGCCACTTCTTAAGTTCAGAATTTGGTGACAGCTAAATGATCAGTAAGCCAAATCAAATAAAGCAGCAAAACATTTAATTCAGCATAAGTTATTTCAGTAAAAGTATTTTCATACATTTAGTTCTTTTGGCAGATTGCCTTGCAGCACTGGTGTAGTACACTGCTATTTTCTGCAGTTGAAATGAAAAAACACTGCCAATGATAGCTTTTATTCTATCAAGTGAATATATCCCATAGATGTTGGTTCACCACTTCTGTTGTCTGAATATGGACTCTATTTTCATATTCCTTATCCTCTGTTAGTGCAGCTGGATAAATGTATGGAGAGAACGAGATACATTAGAACACTATTATGAAAAGCTATGCTGGATACAACCAAACATGCCTCTCACTTTTGATGCTGTGGATAGGTGAGTTTGAGAGACTAGTATCGAAGTTCTCCAATATTACTGCCTAGGCAAGATGCCATGAATTTAGTGGTTTTAGTCAGTGAAACCCACACCAATTACCATTTTTTTGGAACACAAGATTTGTTAACATAAAATTGAAGACTTCAGGCTTTGGTGTTTGCATTCAGAGATGGGATGCCAGAAGTCATTTTTAAAGATACAAGCTAACACTCAATTTCAGTTGTCTCTGGATGCTTATGCAGTCAGGCTTAAAGGAGTCTCTAGAGGCAGAACAGAAGACCACCTGAGAGAAGTGTAGGTTGAATAGTTTTCCAGAAGGACCAGGTGGCCTTGGAGGATGAGGTACACAGAGGACATAGCTGGGCAGTGAGAGCTCAGAGCATACTTTTCTGCCTCCTTGTTTCCTTGAGCTCAAGAATACTGCTGAACAACCTCGATTTTACTTCCTAGAAACCTCTCAAATAACCTTTCTAAGCCTAGGAGTCTAAATTACTTTACCTAGGACTTTGTCTTCTCAGTACTCTGTTAAACAATATTTGTATAAATCTGATATTTATCTACAGTCCAGATGGTTATTTTTGTGCACTTTATCTTTTACTCCTTTTTACTTGGCTTTTGATACTTCTACGGAGGTTCATGCTTCAATGCTCAGTTTTTGAAAAAACAGGCCTTTTTCTACCAGTTATTACTTTGGGGTTTTTTGTCTAGATATTTCTCCAGGTTAGTGGTACTGTTTACCTCTTAGCCCTGGCATATTGCAAATGGCTTTCCTGGGGCTTGCAAACTCCTGACAGGATAGTGTAATGCCACATCATTGTTCTGGTTGTCTGCAGCAGTTAAGATGGGTGAATGCTACTTGTGAGGGGTTTTAGGAAGAGCCCCTTGTGCTGTTGCAGCACATAATGTTAATCATTGAGAGCTTCTTATCCTGCTTCTCTTGAGTGTTTCTCAACAGTGCAGGCAGGAGAGACAAAACATTACAAGCAGACAGCAGGATTTCAGTGGCTGTTTGCAAAATTATTAAAAAGGAGTGAAGGGTGGTCACTACACACATGGATGCACAAATAAATATGCCATTTTAACTGCAGAATTTGCTTGACACTACCTGGAACTTCCAGGCAGAATTGAAGAGAATTGAAGGAATTCTTGCAATGTTACTACAGAAACCTCCCATAGAAGGACTCATGATGCTTATTTTACAGTTTGTACTTGTTAAATCTAAGTGTGTTTGTGAGAAAGAGAGAGGACAATACTGCTTTGGCTTCTTCATACATTAATGATTTAAGGATAAAATCTGTATTTCCATTCTACTTATTTATTTACTTAAAGTATTTAGCAGTTCAAAGAAACATTGTACGTTTCCTTCCTGTTTTCAACAGAGCTGAAATACTTAGGAAGCTGAAAGATTGTATTGCTTTCAAAAGCTGTTACCCTCTCTTCTTCAAATGTTGTGATTTAGTGTTTTGCACCTGTTAGAGGTGCACTTGGATGTTAGCTGCTGAAGGCAAATGCATGCAGCTGAAGGCTAATAGTTTACTAGCAATGCACAATTTTAGGTATGCTATAAAATTCCTCCATGTTCTCTGATATACAGAAGTACAATAAGAACAGCATCAATTACTGTCATAACCATCAATAAGGTAATTTGCAGAATCAGCAATATCTGCATTCTAATCTGGGCTGATTTATATGCTGGATCTTACTGAGTTGTTCCATTCTGGTTTTCACCATCTCGAGAGGGATTTATTTCTTTGTGGAGTTCCATTTTCCTTAGTACTGTTTTCTTTATGATTCATTCTGTCCTGTACAGGGCCTTGAGTACATCTAGGAAGACATCCAGTTATTCAGAACTGTTTTTGTCATCTAAGCAGAGAGATCAAACCTATATCCTTGAAGCTACTGTGTAACTTCTTTTTTTTTCGGTGTTTCCTTACTGGCGATAAACAACAGCCCACTTCCTCTGTAGTAATCTGTATTTGTTGCCTTTTACTACTGTTATTTCCCTGGCCTGTTTTTTATGTATACTGTTTTTTTTTCGTATTTGTTTCTTTTCATACAGCTCTCCAGACTTTTAACTGGCACCAGTTATGAGTTACTAGGGCCTCAGTTAGTTTGGAATTTTGAAAAGATAGCCAAAAATACAGAAGCTCATCTTTTGGGGGGCTAGAATTCTCTATTGAGGGCAGCCTCTTAGAGTTTTCACAGTCTGTTCTTTATCTCGGATGAGACAAAACAAACAACAGCCAGAAAACAACCAACCACCACTCCAAAAGAAGATAACTTCCCATGGCTTTCATAGTACCTGTCCTGGTTTCAGTCAAGACAGAGGTGAGGCAAAGTAAGTTAACTCTTCTGCTTCAGCTTTAAAGGCCAGGTTTTATGTTGGGATGAGGTTAAAATTTGAAGGGTTTTAAGTTATAATTATTAGTATAGCTCCTACAGTGATTTGTGGGATTTGAAGATTTTAAATAAAATCATGCTATTGGAGCTCTGCCTATTTTCTGCCTATCTGGCAGAAAAAATCTCTTCTCTAATTAAATTAGCTTCTGTATTCTTTAATTTAGTAAGCATCCCCACCTTTCCTGGATTTAAAAGCTGTTTTTCCTTGATCTGTAATTATCTTTGTGGCTTCCAAAACAACAGAAATAAGGATAGTGGACCAAGCTGTCATCATTGTTTGGAGAAGCTATTAATGAAGCTCCAGAAAAAATATTTTACTTTTTAGACTTCATCCTTTTGTTTCAACAGAAGAATTTCAAATCTTACCCTTAGTTTTCAGTGTCTGAATAAGGCCCAACAGAGAAGTAATTTGTGTACAAGAAACAGACTGTGAGATTCTGGGTATTTGAGGTACTGATTGTCCTTCCCCTTGTCCACCCCTTCTTTTCTTAAAATTACTTAAATAGCAACCCAGATTAGTAGTGATGGAATTTTGTTACACTGCAAGCTGTCTGTGGAGGGAAATAAATTACTTAAATCTAGCATTTAGGCAGCACCATCCAAATCCTTACCAGCTGTGACAGTTTTGGGAAGTGAGAATGAGAATTAATTTAATTCTAATTTTACTTTTAATTCCAATTTTTGTTATTTTTGGACTCTTTCCATGCCAGGGAAAGAGTAGGGTCAGCTCTCAAACAGGAATAGATTCATAGGATTCTGCCTGTAGCTCAGGACTTGCCTTTGTCCTGTATCAGAATTTGAGAAATATTTGGTCATCTGTTACATATTGGTATCCTTCTTGAAGTGAGTGGTGTACTGTAGCAAATAAATACCATGGTGATAGAAATAGTTATAATTTAATTTATTCAATCATGTTAGAGACCCAAGGTGAAAGATGACTCCTTTTTACCACTCATGGCTTCCAGCAGTGATACAGATGTCAGTAACTTAGTCTTGTAACAATCTGTTGATTCATGCACACCTGCTCCTTAAGTTTACTTGAGGAATGCAGATCACGGTCCTTGGGATCATTTGTCTTTGGACTGCAGCCTCAAGTGTCCATGCAAGTGGCTGAGGTTCATTCACTTTGCTGCTTTCTCGAATTATGTAGATTCAAACTATGCAATGTTCTACCCTGGAGAAAAAAAGCAAACTTCTACGCAACCTACAGTCCATTAGAAGATTATGAAGTCTGGTTTCGTAATATTTGGAACCAGAAGGCCTTTGAAATGCGGGTTCCTGCTTCTCACTGCCATTGTGCACAGCCTCACAGCTCTGGGGTTGCATTGCTTGGACTGGACTCTGCAGCCAGGTTACCAGGAGCTCTGAGCTCAGCTCACTGAGCTGCAGCAAAATGTGAATTCTCCTTAGTAAACTTGGCAGTGGTGCTAACTGCACGAAGCAGCACACTTAGAGGCTAAATGGATGACTTAGTGTTACAGAGCAGCTGTATTTAATGCACTAAGCTGTCGGTTACTGGCTTCATGCAGTTTCTGTATTGGTAAACGTGCTGAGCTGAGTACAGAACCTGATCAGTAAAATTAATAGCTCTGTGTTGCCAAGCTGCATTTAGGCCTGGCCACATTAACTGGAGCTACTGTATTCAGTATTCACCTCATGGAAGCAGCAGACTCTGCCAACAATAAAATAGTCAGCAGCGTGTGGCCACACAGCGACTGGATTGCAGACTGAGTTTTTGTTTTGTTTTACTTGTTCTTCCAGAGCCTTTAACTGCAAAGTTGTTTAGTTCAACCTGATTCAACTGGAATGGTCTGTAAATGGGAGTGATTTGTGCAAGCAGGATCGTGGCACGCATGTGCATGCATAAATCTGAACTAAATGTTAATAATTGAGTATTTTTATAGATATTTGGTGAGTAGTTAGTATTAACAAAGTAAGGGCTGTGGCTGGTTTAAAGAAAGGATTGTGCCAATTTTCACATTGTGTCAATTTTCAGTATACTTAAGGTAAATATTAAGCCTCATCAACTTTATCAAGCCAGTCTGAATAGAGAAGACTTCAGTTTACAGGAAAAACTTCTTAAAAGAAAAATCAGCAGACATGGGAAAGGTAAGCAGGTCTGTGTTTCAATAGCTCAGTGTTCTTTTAGTGGTCAGTCATAACCCAGAGGGTCACAGGAAGTTCAGAAGAGACCATGAAGTTTGTACTAGCCATGGTTCAGCTAACTACATTTCGTTTCCAGCACTGGCTCAGCTCCTTCAGTATTCACACAGGCACCTGATAAACAGAGCCTGCATTGCTTGTTCAAAGTCCCTGCTTATGCAGAAAGTGTCAGCAGCAGCAGCCACAAGTAGCTCTGAAGCCCACATGGCAGTACTCAGAGGAAGTAATTTCAGGAGGGCACAGACCAGTGGGCCCCAAAAGGGCCATGTTTACAAAAAGCTCTAATTCTTTGAAATTAGAGATAAGTGGCAGCGTTCAACAGCAGTGCAAAACCAAATATGTGTATCAGGTTACATCTTAGTATTAACATTGAGTAATCAGATTTGTGTATCTAGCAATTGCATGTGAACATTCTGGAACCAGATTAGTATTCTCATTGTGTATTTTTCTTTACCATTTTCTGTAAAAGTATGCTAAATTAATTTTTTTTTAAATTTTTGCTAGCATCTGGCCATCACAAATATTCCTCACATTCATTACCTCAACCTTTTTAAAAGTTGTGTATGTTACATGCACAAAATTACTGGGCTAGATACAGAACACTAAAATCAGATCAGTTGAGTTCGGGAGCTGAAGATGGCTTAGAGAATTTTTGTGAGAGTTCTAACTTGAGCCACTTAGGAAGTCTTCCCACAAAATTATTTCCTGTCAGGAAGTCCCACTTTGCTGAAACAAAGTTTTTTTTGTAGTCAGATATACAACTGTGCAGAAAAGCAATTTCCAGTCAAGACTTTCAAGGCAGACCCCTGACTCACGAGTGACTGCTACTAAGCAAGATCCAGAGCAGAAGTTGATCTTGAGTCTTTCATATCCCTGATGATATTCTCACCATTCTCTCAATGAGAAGATATTGGCTAGCTATGTTCTAGTGCCTCTTTAGTTGGAGCTAGTTTGCTCAGCAGAAAGAATTATTCAAAACGTGGGGAAACATGCTCTAGTTCTGCTTTAAGGAGCAGTGAGTGTTCTGTTGGAGCCCTAACGTTGCAAGCTGCAAAGTATCCTTGTGTAAAAGTTTTCTTTTAATTTCGTCAGGGGAGAAGGCTTCCTGGGACACCAGATAGGCAGCGTGAGTTGCAGGATAGAGATACAAACTCTGAAAATATGTGTTCAGTGAGGAAAAGCCCCGTGAGTATTTGTGAGTATTTGTATGCTGCTCTGAGATTGGATCTGCAAGCCAAAACTGAAGCATGAGCTTTTCCATCAGATTTTGTTTATGGCCTTCTTTGATTCACACTAGGATATTATAAACATGTTTTAATATGTCCTTCTTTTGTTCTCCAGCTTGAAGTCTAGTTAAAATCTAGAAAACAAAAGAGAGGCAGCACGAGGGGTGCAGCTTCAGTAACAGTGCTGTGGGGTTTCTTTGGTTAGCTGTCTGTTTCTGCGGGAAGAATCCAACTTATTTTTCATCACCACAAGCTTCTAGTCATTTCTGTATTTTTTTGAGGATTGCCAGCTCTGAGAACACATCATTTCTAGCCGTCCCAAAAGAATGATGTATATGTCTGTAACTGTGCCATGTCTGCATTCATCTCCAAACTGTGGCATTCTGCAGTGCTAGCTTAGGAGTGAGATGCCTTTAAAGGGCACAACAAACAGGGAAAACCCTCCTTGCTTGGTTTGCTCAAATGAACTAAAGGATTAACCTGAGGCTTGGCACATTTAAACTGTGCAGCAAAGTCTGGTGAAGAAGGCATCAACCAGCCCTGACTGATCTAACCAGAAGCTCGGTATTTTCATCTGCATGACCCTATGTACCAGCTGGCTGCATGAGTTTGGAAACACCTTATCAGTCTGGCTGCAACTGTTTCTTCTGTGACCGAGCTCATATTTCTGCAGACTCCTGTGCTATCCAAATGTTCAGGCAACAGTGCACTGGGAGGGGGTTTTCTGCACCATGCTCCAATTAAGTCCGTTCTTATATCTCTTATCAAAGCAATATGTAGGCTGATCTTAGATAGTATTGAGGATTTAATGAGTTTAATAGGTAGAACAAGCTTGTTAACAAGTTGATGGTATAGCTTGAGTGGCTCCATCTCTTTTAGGAAATGTGTCATCATTTCAAGGGTAGCTGAGGTTCTGTTTTGCCCATTTTGGAAGAAATTTTTTTTATCACTTTCTCCCTTATTAATTGTCCACTTCAGTTTTCTGAACAGCTTGTGGATTAGCTGTGTCAACCAGTAAGTTTCATAATTTGCCAGCCCATTTTTGTTTGGTTTTTACAGTGTTCTTTCTGTGGTCCTTATCACCACTATTTGCAGTGAACAGCAAAACTTAACATTTGTTCCTCACGTGAACTAAAGAAAAGTATGAAGCTGGGTTCCAAAGACTCTTTTCTAGACAAAAAAGGGGTCTTGACATTTTGGAAGTTTATATATTCACCACCAGGTGAGCTTTTGATCTCCTTTTCTCAGTTTGAAGCAAGACATTTACAATGAATTAAGCTAAAATACAGTATACTACTGAATGGCATGACTTGTGGTTGGCGTGACAAGTCATCACTTCACTGAAATGCTGAAGAAGGCTTTTAAATGAATGAATCTGACATGGTATGCAGGTTGTAGTCTGTGTATTCTGTGAAACTGTCTGGTATCCTACATTCTTTTAGTTTCTTCTGCTTCCCTATAATTCTAGGTCTAGCAAAAATTGGAAATTATGTACGTTGCTTATAAATTTTGTAGGGCAGAGCTCAACGTCAGGAGCATGATAGTAAAATTTTAGGTGTTTTTTTTTCTCCTAATTCTGATATCAGTTCTAGAAAACAGAAAGATGCAAAGACATTTCTGCAACTATATGAATGTATACTACCAGCTTTGCTAAGCTTGATCAAATTTTAGAAGTCACAGATTTGGTTTGAATGAGTACTGGGGGATGAATTTGTCAGTGAAGATTTTAAGAAATGTTTTTGGAATGAAGTTGATTACATCCTATTACAACCTTTGCTAATAATAAGGGGCAGAAAGATGGAGGGATTTTTCACTGGGGAAAAGTGTAGCTCTGCTGGTTGCATTTTGAAAAGGCTTTCCTGAAAGGAAAACAGACCAACCATACCCAAAACAAAGTCAGAACCACCCACGGAGAATAATCCTGCCTGTTACAGAAACTTGTGAGACATGCCTGACTTAACAAGCAGGTAATAGTCAAGCTGTAAAATACGGTTTTTTTTTTTAAAAACCATTGAGATATCTGAATTGATCTCTGGATTACATTTGTTCCCACAAAATGCACTCCTTGATAATTGTTTTGTGCTGCAGGAGCAAACTCCTGTGATGCCCATCAATACAGCTTTGCAGTGCACCCTTTGCTGCAGGCTATCCCGAAGCTCTCTGTCAATAGAGTCTCCACAACAGAGCCTTGTATTGACTCTTGGATTAAATTTAAGTCACTTTCTGAGCTCAAACTCAAGGATGTGTAAGAGTGATGTGATGCTCCAGGTGTGCTTTTGTTAGGTTTAGTTAAACCGTTCATGTTTTAATATTTTTAAAGCCGTTGTAATAGAATGTAAGCATTGCCAGATAGACTTGCAGTGTTTGGCTATGTTGTGCACATGTGATTGCAGTTCTGGTTCTGCTCCTCCAGACTGTTTTATTAGAACTAGCTTGCACTCTGCTAGTTTTCTCCTTATTTCTATGAAGTGTCTGCCTGCTCAGCAAAGGCAAGTAGTGTTTACAAAGGGCTTGTTAACCCCTGCCAGGTTGAGTAGTGATGGAGAAATGGGTGTTGAGTTTCTGCTTTTGATTTCTGATTTTACTGTAGTTTTGGATTTGGGTGATGACTACTTGTTTTTCAGAGTGGATTAAAACCACTGCTCTGTGTGGTGTTCATTGTATATTGCAAGTTCTATCCTCTAGCTGAAACAAAGAGCATTTATTAAATGACTATGTCTGAACTTTGTGGGGCTGAAGCTTATTGACCTTAGTGGACTCAGAAAACCAGTCCACCTGCATTAGGTCAAATGTGCTTCAAATGTGATTTCTTGGGTTCTTTAAAAATTTATTAAAGCACTTGTGTTCAAGCAAATAATTTTTGTTTTCAAATTCAGCCAATTTATCTTTAATTCAAATAAAATCAGGACATAACTGTTAAAATTCACATTCTAATGCAAAATAATTTAACTCCACAAAGGCACAAGAATTAGTTATGAAATTATATTTTATTTTTCACGTCTCTGTTGCCGCAGTGAATAAGGTTTGAAAGGGTAGGGAGTAGCACTCAATTCACTGAAGTGTGACAATTCTTCCATGTCAGTGACTTCAGGCCTAAAGGGGATGACATCCCGTAAGCACATTCATCCATTTGTGTTTATTAAATTAAAGCCTACATGAATTTGCAACAACAGACTGTTCATTAACAGGAAAACTATTGCTTTCCTCTTAGGACTGTTTTGGCTTTGATCCATTGATCCATTCTTGCATTGACATAAATATTAGGGGTTTGTTTGTATTTGTTTTGCTTTCTTTCCATGCAAGATGAGAGGATAAACAGCAGAAAATGATTTTGTGAAGTTCATGTTTATGTCTACCATATAGAGTAACTAGCCAAATTAGTTACAAAGTATAATAAAATAAATAGCACACAATGCACTAGCCTCAGGGGAAAAAAGAATCCTGTTGGGGGTTTTCTTTTTGGGGGGGGCAGTGTTTGTTGGTGGGGTTTTTTGTTTGTTTGTTTGTTTTTTCTCTCCAGGTACCTCTGCTAGAATTGTTCAGTTGTTTGCTTGGTACAGAGGTGTTGGGGGGGAAGAGGAAGAAGAGGAAAAGAAGCAAACACTAGCAAGGAAATGTGTCCTGGTTTGAGCCAGGATAAGGTGATTTTCTGGTTTGTACTTTTGCTTTCAGCTAAGTTTCTTGTAAGTAGTTGCACTTGCTGAAATTAACAGAAGTTTCTCAGACAGTGTCTGCTTCTAGGACTGATAACACTTGATGTTTATAGTTACTGCTAGAAGTTGGTATGCAGACTCAAGGACAGTTCTCAGCTCTGAGGAAAACATTTTACCCTGCAGAAGGAGTAAAGAGGTCCCACCTGAACCCCTCCTTTGGGAGGCCCGAGACAAGATAGATGCCAGAACTGACCAAACAGAGTATGACGTATATGGGATGGAATACTCTGTTTGGNGGAGTAGCACTCAATTCACTGAAGTGTGACAATTCTTCCATGTCAGTGACTTCAGGCCTAAAGGGGATGACATCCCGTAAGCACATTCATCCATTTGTGTTTATTAAATTAAAGCCTACATGAATTTGCAACAACAGACTGTTCATTAACAGGAAAACTATTGCTTTCCTCTTAGGACTGTTTTGGCCTTGATCCATTGATCCATTCTTGCATTGACATAAATATTAGGGGTTTGTTTGTATTTGTTTTGCTTTCTTTCCATGCAAGATGAGAGGATAAACAGCAGAAAATGATTTTGTGAAGTTCATGTTTATGTCTACCATATAGAGTAACTAGCCAAATTAGTTACAAAGTATAATAAAATAAATAGCACACAATGCACTAGCCTCAGGGGAAAAAAGAATCCTGTTGGGGGTTTTCTTTTTGGGGGGGGCAGTGTTTGTTGGTGGGGTTTTTTGTTTGTTTGTTTGTTTTTTCTCTCCAGGTACCTCTGCTAGAATTGTTCAGTTGTTTGCTTGGTACAGAGGTGTTGGTTCTGCCTGATCCGTGCCAGCCTGAATCTGTGTGTTCCTGCCTCCAGCTCCCGACTGCTCCTGACCCCAGGGTCCAGCCTGGGGGAAGAGGAAGAAGAGGAAAAGAAGCAAACACTAGCAAGGAAATGTTATGTGATGTATTGTTGGTCATGTCTCAGTAGCACCCAAAGATTCCCAGGCAAAAGCAGCAGTATCTTTATTGTGTGGTGCTCTGAGCAGAGGCATGGAAATAACAGCTGTACCTCAGAGGGTGTATTTTGAAGCTAAATGTCAAGCAAAGGGAGAGAGTAAATCTAAATTGCAGTTTTTCAAAAGCTCTCCAGTCGTTGCCTTCCTCTTGTAACATTAATGCACATTTTAAATGACTGGGAAATATCTGTGTTATGAAGTCAGTCTCTGTAGAACAGAGCAAAGGATTACAGGAAAAGGGCTACAGTCCTTCAGACCAGTTGATGAAGTTCCTGAAAAACTGTAGAAAGGGGACAGCATTGAGATGTTTTTGTAAGAAGTTAGACACAGTTATATGGGATGGGATGAGGGGTGTAGGGGTCCCAAAGACACTGGATGCTTTTGTTCAGCAGAAAATACAATATGGGTGAGAGATGAGGATATAGTTTGCGTGGTACAGAAAGATTGCTCTAGTTTTTCAGGCTGAATAAATTGTGTGAGTGTAGCAGAAATAGGAAAGAGAGCAAAGATTTCTTTTGGAATATAAATTTTGTAGTGAGAATAAAACAGTCTGAAGAAGAGAGAGAAGTGAAGTGACAGCAATCATGCACAAGAGGGTATTTTTTAGAGTGTTGCAAATATCACCTGGAATTGACTCATGCTGAAGAGCAGGAGTGGTATTCTGCATGGGAGGGTCAGATAGAAATCAGTGTTTTGCTGGGGTAGAAAATGAGTACAGCATGGCAATGGGCTGATTATTCAAGTTGCAGAGAATGACTGTGTGGGGATTATATGACAGGGTAGCCAGCACTGAGTCAGAGAAGGCAGAACCGGGAGAAAACAAAAGCCACATAAAAAACGAGGGCTCATCCAGCCATAGAAAGCACAATTTGGTCAAGGTAATTGGACTTCGTAGCTGTGGTTAGTATTGGAAGACCTCCTGGTTAGTTTAATGTAATTAAAAGAAACTACTAGAAGCCCGTTAACGTCTGTAAACATTTCTGTTAGCACAGAAACAAGAATATCTAAAATGGATCAGAAAAAGTGAAAGGCCAGGATAATAAGGCAGAACACTGAAAATTCAGTCCGGGTGATCCAAACCGAATACTCCCAGACTGAGTATTAACATGTCCTTTTCTAGCTCCTTTCTAGGCTTCTCCTGTGAGCTACACGGGGACCTAAGGAAATGTTTGGATGTTTTGGCCTGGTGTTTTGGGGAAACTGTTTATAAATCTGGGCTGTATCTTTCCTATTATGTGAGCAAAAGGCCATGTATTGGGGCAGTACAGTGTCTGTGCAGCCGTTTTTGCTGTTGACTATTAGGCTGAAGTCCAGTTAGGTCAGCAGGCTCAGCAGGGAGCAAGAGGATGGCATAGATTCTATCCAGAGGTCTGCAAGCTGTTGATTGAGATGGAGGTATTCTGAGAGAACTAGGACTTGAGGTGAGGAAATTATTTGTAGCAGGTTTTCAATCTAAATAAAATAGGCAGCAAGAGCACTTGTCACTTGGTGGTGATCTGATAGTGAATCTTGCCTTTTTTTTGCTTCTTAAGGAAATTGTGTAACTTAATCTATTACAAAGAGGTTCTGGGAATTAATACAAGAAAGCCTGCTTGTCAAAATACAGAGGCTGTGCCCAGAAATGGAAGGTTATGGCAATCACAGAATCAAGTGGCAGATGTGAAATTCTAAGGCCTTGAACTTCACCTGCTGGGTCTCCGTTGCTTTCCTAGCCAGCATTGCTGAGTTACTTGCACTGAGTTTTGTTACACATTTCCACTTGGTGCAGAACAACCAAATTGCTCTAAGGAGACCAGTAACACTTCATTGTTTAGTGACCTCTTTCACAATGCTGGCCTGAAATCCCAACTTTATTCTTCTTTATTATTCATGTAACCTCCTCTCTGGTTTAAAAAGAATGGAGGGGGAAGAAAAAAGAGAGAACAAAAGATTTTTCGGTTTAGGTGGTGGTGGTGATGATGATAATCCCACAGTTATCTTGTTCTTCTGTGGTAAGCTTGGCTTTCCAGTACCATTATTAGTTAATTGTTTTGAAAGTGATACATCTTGGGACATAGGCTTTATTGCTGTGTGCTAAACTCTATAGTTATTCAGGTTTTTGGTTCCTCTATAATTGTGTTTCTTTTTTCTTGACTATGAATGTTAATGCCAGTCTACATGATGCATTTTTGCAAGCTCTAGTAACAATAACTTTCTTCATGGTTTTTTTCCTGACACATGGAAATTGTATGACTAGCAATTCTTACAATGTGTACATCAAATAAAATAAGCAAGGTGATTTTTGCAGTCATTTTTATTGCTAACTCACAAAGCCATGTCAAAAGTAAAGTATAAAAATCAGGCTGTCAAAATAATTTCCTGAGCCTGTCATAATAAACAGAGAAATAAATCAGAACTAAGGAAGTTAGTTTTTCACCGGCTTTATTCAAAGTGTTACAAATGTTGGTTCAGCCTGTATATAAAATAGGATAAAATAGGATTCTGGTTCACATTCCACACCTCCCTTAAAGATTTAGAGGAGTTTGGATGTGGGATATTAGATTTAAGTGTATTCTCAAAGCATAGTTTTACATGAAAAGAACACAGCTCTGTCGGTTACAGAGAGAAGAGTGACTACCTTGTGTATTTGAGGACACACAGTAAGGAACTCTTGTATAAATGAGTCCATTTATGTATTAGTGGTCTCTGAGAAGAGGAAGGCAGATTTGTGTGGGTTTTTTTCAACCTGGTGCACTACAGTAGTTTTTGGTGTGGCTGTTTATTTGCTGGGGAGGAATTGACACACTAAAATGGGGAGAGGAGGAAAGAAATAAGCAGCAAAAATAGAATTTTGGTTTATTAATTTTTCACCTTTCTGTCCCCAAGATGGGCTGAGGCTTTGCAGTTACCACTAAGAAACAATAATATGCAACCTGGAAAATATAAGGTCTGTTCTAAATGTGTTTGTGTTGGTTTTTTAGGTGGCTGACTGGTTTTATGTGAGTGCACACTTCTGCCCAGTCAAACCATGAAAACAAAGTTGATGCTTTGTCAGCATCTTGGCTGCAAATAACACTCAAAACAGATTATAGGACATGCTAGGAATACAAAATAAGGTTAGAAATAATGCTTCAGCTGTGAGTTCTTCAGGCTGTGGTAATAATAGAGCATAATTTAGTAGAAGAGGAACTAGGGAGTCAGCATACACAGAAAAAAAAAAATGAAAGGAGTAAGAAAAATGAAGGGAAATAGAAATAGATGTAGGGGAAGTTTGGCAAGTCCTGTCAGTGGTAAATTATTACGCTGACTGTATGGAAGGACCAGGAGGGATTTAAAGAAGAGCTAGCAGTCAGTCTCAAATACAAGCAGACAGTGACTGATCTTTGTGAGACCTGCACTGGAAATGCTGAAGAAGATAGGAAAACATATGTAGAATCTGAGTATAAATATACTCAGTTGTGAGAAAGTTACAAATGAGCCCAGAACAGTGCAGGCAAGTGCTACACACTATTTACAAACTGTCCCTCCCTTCTGCATGTGTTTTGAGAGAAGAGGGGCCTGCCCTCATGAAATCACACCCTCTTTTTCAGCACAAGTCTGTTCTGTCATTACCATATACTCCATATCCACATGGGATGCTAAAAAAAAAAAAAATTAAACTAAAAAAGCCAACTAAACTTTTAATGCTCATTTAATTAAATTGTGCTTGTTTTTTGTTTTTGCTTATTTGCTATATTAGAGATGCTTTTTTTTGGTGTAAGGCCCCTCAGTACAGTGGGAGGGTCTATGGAGAATGAGCACAGCACTGTATATGCTGTAAATGTGCTGGCTTTACAGCTGTCATGGACCTCATTTCCACCTATTAGGTGAGATTTGAAACCATTGTTTCAGACAGCCTGCTGTTTCAGAAAGGTGCTGTAAATGTACATGGCACAGCATAGGAACTGGGAGCTACTCACTTCCTGATGCATGATTTAGATTTTCTGTGGCTATTCATCTGCCCTTCTTGTCATGGTGTATACATTACTTCTCCTGTGAACTGAAAGCGGTAAGCTCAGCAAGGTGAATAAACACATATTTAACTTTATGCCACTTGTTGAAATCCCATAATGAAGAATAAAGCTGAAAACATGAAGTGGAACAGAATAACATCAACACTGTTGCTTTGAAAAATATACTGTAAGAGTGTTTAGTGTCTCTCTTCACCATCATATCTGAGCTTTTCTGCTATGTGTTTCACCATGGCCCAAGCAACTGTCCCAGTATCTTTGTTTAGAGCAGTGTGGGAATACTAATTTTTAACAGATTATTGCTTCTTGTTAAAGCACACCTATGTTAAACTACATTTTCAATAAACTTTAAAGATGAGGCCCTGTATCCAAACCCCTAGCCTTTCTTCATTATGGTTTCCTATCTGAGGAGCATTTAGATTTTTGGTTCTAGTCTTGCCAATAGCAAAAGAGAGAGTGGCAAATTGAGAAGAGACCTTAACTGAAGCCTTCAAGCTGAAAAATCTCTCAGCAACCATCATGTTACATTTAGAATACCTAAAATCAGTCAGAAGCCTGGTGGGAGCACTGACATTGCTGAATAAGGTTCAGTCTGTGAGGAGCAGATTCTCTCAATCTATTAAACAACGTAGTACAATAGTCAAGTCTAGATATCACAGAGGGATTAATGTACACACATCCACACAGGAATCTTTGATGCTTTCAAATGCTCCTCAGCATCTGAAAACCAGCCAGCAGGTATTGCCTACACATTTCACAGCAGTCTACCTGTCCGGGCATTTCCATATGACAGTAGGAAGCCTTTTGAAGTGATAGTGAGACATTTTGGTGTGGCTTACCTTCACAGTTGTAATATTTATGGTTTGGGGTTTGTCTGTGTGGGCGTATGTATGTATGTATGTATCTCCAGGCACTTGACCTGATTGAGCCAAAGCAAATTTAGAATCAAGTTTTGAACTTTATAGTAACAAGAACATCACCAAAATCTCCATAATAATTTTTTTAATAATGCTCTCCAGCAATACCTACATAATAGAAAGAGGAATTGATATGCTCATAGGTAGTAACAACTGCTCTCCAGCTTCTTCTGTATTTCTTCTTTTCAAAGCAAGTTGGAATAATTTTCTAGATAATTTGGAGTGAGAAAAAAATTTGAACTTGAAGTGCCTACTCTGCATGTATCACTAACATAAGGAATATCTAATTTTTTTAACTTTTATCTTTAGTGTTTAGCACCGAGTAACAAACTGAGACTGTATGAACCTAAGGTAAACTAACAAAAATATCATTGCAAAACTCATGCTTATAAACTTCATCTTGCAGTTGTTCAGATATGGAGTAAAGTTATTTCACTTAATTTCATCCTCATTCTGTTGTTGCCCAATGAAAAACATTCACCCCTTTTGCTGCAGTAGTGGTGCAAAAATTTTAAAGCATGCCTGCCCAAACTAAGGTAATTATTCTTTTGTACTCTTCTGAGCATTAGATTTATTCCAATATGAAGGAACAAGAAAATGCCCATGAAAATCAGCAAGGTTTTCCTCCAACGCAGACATGCATTGGTCCTTGAGTGAGGTTTGACATTGATCCAAATCCATCTGTGTAGTGATTAACTGACAATTCCACTACACTACTTAAT
Source organism: Florisuga fusca (assembly GCA_038090715.1). Lineage (NCBI taxonomy): Eukaryota > Metazoa > Chordata > Aves > Apodiformes > Trochilidae > Florisuga > Florisuga fusca. Next base: position 2,960,459 of record JAAWXA010000040.1, on the reverse strand, counting down.
TGGCATATAGCTGGTAAATCATTAAATGCATCTGGCAAGAGAAATCTTCCTTGATCCCCTTACTTGATCATTTCGATCCTGTGGCAGAGGAAACCCAGTCAGTATCCTTGCATGTAACCTACTAGTACAGTGAGTGTGGTGGGAGCTGTCATCCTCTGGCTCTGGTAGGTCACTGTATTGCCTTTACCCCATTAGTAAAACATAAAATTGTAAGCATAAAATTTATATTTTTGAAGTGAAGTGTAAGAACATAAAGTGTTGTGCCTTAAAGAATGTCAAATAGAAAAATAGGAGATGGATAGAAATAGGGAAAGGACAAAGTGTCACAAACAGTGATGCTGGCAAACACAATGTGATCAGAAGTCAAGAGGTGGTTCATGTCAGAGAACGAGCCACTGCAGAGCTGTGCCGAGTCAATGACTCTTCCTCTATGTGGTATAAATAAATGAATTAATAATCAAGGGAAAGTCTTTAAAAATACGTTTCAGATTATCGCTTTAAGTGAGTTTGATCTGTTTTAGCCAGTGAAGTCTGGTCTCTAATTAGGTTTCTATTCTTACAGTGAGGGATATGAAGTATTTTCTGAATCTATTTGACCTCCTCAGCCTGGGGAGCAAAATTATTTCCATACTCGTTAATTTCACAGGAGTTTTGCATTTGTTGCCACAGAGAACTCACAAACAAGGAAGAAAGTTTAAATGATTGAGAGACCTGCTTAACTATGTGCACTAGGCACGGGCTTTACTACTGCTTGTTTGCCTGTGGAGTTCTTCTCCACCCTCTACATCTGTTTCATTATGCATGTTATCACTTAGAGTTGGGCTTGGTGGTTACTCACAGGGAGCCCCTGCACTTGCATCCATCCTCTGCATTTCTTAATTTCTTTTGGATATACTCTATTCTCTCACCTTATTAATGTTAAAACCAGAAGAAAAAAAAAAAAAAAAAAGATTTTATTGCTAAAGGCAGCAGAATAGTGAACTTCTTGGTGGAGTTCTGTGTCTTCCCCTGCGAGTGAAAGCTAAATTAGTTTTGAGGTGCTTTCACTCAGTGGAAGCATAATGAGAGACACCAGCCACCTCTTCATTAATAACATGCCAGTCACATTGGGAGCGGCACACAGAGCCTGCTGGGAGAGCTGTACCACCCTCAGAAGAAGTAGGAACCAAAAAATGGGCTTCAGAGAAAGGAAATACAGGTGGAGATCAGGGCTCTGATGTTACGGGGTGTAAAGTCATTTCTGTCTGATGAGCAAGAGTGACTCAGCCTGGCTGGAAGGGGAGAGTCAGTGCTACCAGTAGCCACTGCTGTAATATTGCAAGAGCAGTACTCCTACTGCTCAGGAATAATTGGCAACAGTCCATCACACAGTATTTTTAATAAATGTCTGTTTATTTTATTACTTGTTTACAGTTTGGTCTATTTCCCTAAAACTGGGATGGTTCTGAGTTCTGCTTCCTGGTTCCAGATGTGATATCAGGTGCTGGAGGAACCTGAGCGTGATCTCCATTTTTATGAGATTCCTGTATTATTTCTCTTTCCATTTTATTGTTACTTTATTCTTAAATTGAACTCATAAGGGTTAATTTTAAATATCAGACAGGTGAGAGCACAGATGGTTGGTTCCTGTACCTTTTTCTTTCCACTTCTCCAAACCAGACAAGCAGCAGAGTGAAAATCTCATAGCCAAAACCATAGTATTAGTAATTAGGCTTATATGTTAAACTCCTAGGAGCTGTGAACGTGGCTAAGGTAATCGTGGTCTTCTACTGAACTATGGAAAAAAAAAGTGTTCCTTCTGATACAGGAAATGGAATAGACTTCATATTCTGCTGGTCCTCCTGAAATATCTGATGGCATCACCTGGCAGGATGTCTCATAGCTTACCTAACCAAACGTCTAGTTCCTTTGCATGGAAAGCTAGCTCTAGATTTCTGTCAGATTTTTCTGGGTTTTGAATGTATCTGTTTCCATAGTAAAATGACTGCATTAGATCTTTAAAGGAAAGACTACGCTGGGTAAGTTGGCAGTTGAAGACTATGCCATAGAAGATTACCTTTTACTTTTGTTTCCCCATGCCTCCACAGATATTTCTGAATCTGTGTCATCCATCTTCAAAGTCTGTGACTGCCCCTAACATTTTTGGATTTCTAGGTTAGTTGTCCAGTGTTACATACATAGGGTAAAAAAAATGGGTAAATTCAGGAGAGAACTGTTCAGATTCTGTGGTCCAGAAACTCAGATAAAACTCATTTTTTTCTCAAAATCAGATGCATCAAAGTGGCTGCTATCACCTAGGTGAATGTGGATTCTTTGGTACAGGGTGTGTTTTTCTAAACCGTTCTTCAAGTCTCTGAAGTTTTAAGTGCTTAAAACACAAGAAGCAGAGACTACAGCGTAATAAAATGTGTGAGCATACAGCAGTTAGACATGGCTGTGTCCTTCAGCAATCTCAGCTAGTGGCAATTCTAATAGGCAAACAGCAACTTGAGTGTAATCTTTCGTAGTCATTAAACCTTGTCTAGGAGAGAGGGAATAGCTGTGGTGTATAACACTTTAATATTTTCTTTTTGGAGACATAATATTGGATCAGCTCCTACAGAAGTTGCAGAGTGTAAGGAATGAAGTAGGTTTATTATTATAAACAGCAGAAGCATCAGATAAAATGACATTCATTAGATTCATTTGGCTCCTGCTGTCTTAGGAAATAAATACATGGTTCCTTGCTCTGGCAAGTACATGTACACATTAAAGGATCCATGTTGCCTGTCAGCTCAGGCAAACGCCCATGCAAGCCAACAGGGATTTGTCGTGGGTGTCTTTGCAACAGAACAAAATTCCATGAATGGGGAAGTTCCCAAGCAGCTAGTTTATGGTGTAATTCTGCTTTATTTCTATTAAAAGTATTCCTAAATTCACAAGTCTGCTAAAATAGTACCATCTTGCTGGACTTTTTGTAGTGTACACAATACTCAGCCCTACTGTAGTCAGAAGAAGTTTGAGTACTATGAAGATTCAGTCATGTAAATAAAATGGTTTATGAAAGTTCTGCCTCTTCTAGTCAAGTGTCCATATTATGCCAGTCTCACGTTACTTTTGGTGCTGTCTCTCATAGTTGATAAAATACTTTCAAATGGTGGAATTACTGGTCTTTATGCTTTCTGCATTAGCTTCTAATGACTTAAAAACGCATTAGAGTCATAAATTGCATATTACAGCACAGTGCCCTCAGCTGTCACCTTAAAGTACTATCATCCATCTTAAATACACAGGGATCTGAGGCTGGAATTTCTGTGCAGAAATTCAAAACAAGTAAAGCTAGAACCCAGCACTATCTTCTGCTTATAAATCAGGAGCAAATACATAATGTTACAGTAGTTACTGCTAAGGAGTTGATCATCAAATGCAGGCTGGAGTAAAGAGTTAACTTCTTGAATGTAAGCCTAATGAAACTATTGCTCAAAAGAACTTGTTGAAATCCCTGGCATTTTAGTTAAACTCAGCCATCCATCCGACCCTACACTTTTCTGTGTTACAGTCTGTTCTTCCCTTCTTCCTCCTCTCCCCCTGCCTACTTCCCCAGCCTCAAAAAAAAAAAAAAAAAAAAAAAAAAAAAAAAAAAAAGGCATGATCTCTTCTTCTTTTCATGGTTTGAAACAATGGGAACGTTTAAAGTTTGTGACAGAAATGGCAGGGCTTTGGATGGCTAGATCTTTGTCTGGTTTTAAAATTGTCTTCAGAGCTACTAGAATTAACTCTTTAGTCTGTGATAAAGCAATATAGATAGCCATCCAGAAACAGCGTTTCTGCCTGATTTCTTGCTTTTTATCTTCAGCAGCTGTTAGTCATAGATTTAATGCCTATGTAGATTAGACTGTAGATTCTGGCTTTACATACAAAGAAATGAGTTAGGAAAGCTTCTTACGAGATGATTGCATCAGTATCAGCTTGATGTAGCCAGTAGTGTGAACACCAACTTTTAAAAATCAGAAAAATTTGGCCTAGGAAAGTTTTTACATTGAGAGCACTGACAGATGAACTATATCAGTTTAACCAGAATCTTTCATGGTGTTACCAGTTCCTGCTATCCACTCTCCAGACAAAGTCACAAACCAGGATTGGTGTCATCTGACCCACTGCTGCTCTTTTCAGCCCAGAGTACCAAAGAAGATGGAGTCTAGTTTCCAGTGGATAGAACTGCACTAAGCTGGGAAGCATGGCAGTTTGACAACTGGTTTATGAGTAGGTAAGGTATCCCTGCCTGAATTTCTAAGGTCTTCAGAGGAAGAAGTAGACAGTAGCTTGCAGATACAGATGGCCTCTTCGAATCTGCTCCTGAGTCTCAGAGCCCTGGAAAAACCCAGGGTTTTGATTTAGAATTTCAAGGCGGTTATTTAGTTGAGTCTGTGAACTTCAATATTTAATTCTGCTGAGAGTGTTTATGACATAGGCATTGGGAGCAGCAACTGCTACAGATTTGGGAGTAAGGGGTGCTACCTGTGATAGTCTTGTGTTAATTGCTAGAGGTAGCATCAGCCTCGATATTAGGGTACACTTGGGGCAAGGGCTCTTGCTAGTAGCATTTGTAGTAGTAGTAGTATGAGGATCAGAAGACTGCAGTGTAATGTCTTCTTGTTGTTGGAAAAGTACAAGTGTTTCATCAGCATATGGGAGGAATCTGGTGCACTTGTTGAAGGTAAAGTTGGAGGTATTCCTAAATTCTGCAAATGAAATGGTTCTGTGTCAAGGAACTTAATTTTGAAGAGGACTCTTCATCCTACTAGTAGTTTTTGGTACTTTGATAATAGGGTGCCCAATCAGGGACAGGGAGTAAATTCACAGAATTTTAGTTTGTCTTTCTCAAATATTAATCATTTGGCCCTGGCTAGATGTCTGACAGTACAGACATGAAAAAATAATACGTTCTGTTGAGAAAACCTTGATGACAGATCTGTCTGGGTAGCATCCTGGCTGTGTTTCAGATGTGAAGACTTATTTGACAGCATTGAAGACTTTGTGAACTTAGACAATATATGAACAGTACAATCACTCCTCTCTTCTTCCCCCATAAGTCCATTTCATTTTATGTGGAGGAATTATGTAAGAAGCGTGTCTTTAGGGCAGTGTTAAAGAGAAAAATACCAAGCATCAAGAATGGAGGAAAGCAAAGTGTGTTTCCTTTCTTTCTTTCTTCTCCATATTATGCTTTGTGCTGTCATATTTTTATTTTTTTTCTTAATGTAACTTGCCTATAGGGAGCAGCACAGAATAGTATGTGCACTGTTGAGGGAGTTAGCATTAGGATCATCCAAAGTTTTAATATTTTTTTCCTAGTGTATGGAGTGTAAATATCTGTGAGCAGACTGAACATCTAATGAAAGTGACCACAGGTTAAACTTCTGTAATCCAGTGACATGATGGGCAAGTTCCATGATTATATGGTTAAAGGAACAAAGTAATGTGTTTCTTATTATATGTAAATCAGATTAATACTAACAAGTTGTCTTAGTTATGTAGAAATTACAGACATGAGGAAAGGAAAAACAACAAATTACAGCATGTCTGTGCATTCATACTTGCATTTCATCAAAGCATTATAATGTTGATAGAGAAGAAAAACAAACAGGAAGGAGCAGGAAAAGTAGGTTTAGATTGTACTTCCAGCATGACTACCTTATGTTTATGACACTTCAGGAAAGAACTGTGTAGTACTTGCCTTTGTGTCATGTTCATCTTTTTGGGCCATGATCACTGATGGTAATTTTATATGGAGGTATTCTGTCCTTTCATATGCTCTCAAAACTAGAAGAATCCCATCTTTTTACCTTGGTGAAGAAAGACTTAAACTCGTCAACATACTGTGACACTGCATACCTGATCAAATGTAGTGAGTGGGTGCCATACCAGACAACTTCCAGCCATGCAGAATTATTTTCAGAGATGAATGTATGTATGGCTGTACCCATGTGGGATGAGGCTGAACTTAGTGACACAGGATATCTACAGGGATAACACTGTAAATCTAATATAAAGCATAAATACCCAATGAGTTTGTTAATAGAGTACAAGGAAGAAATTAAATAACTAGTGGCGTCAGGCCTAGATTTGTCATGATAAAATTTGGACATTTGAAGGTTCAGATAGCTTTTTTTTAAATACTGCCTTATTCACAGTGCAGGAAGTGTCATTGGCTCATTTCAGCCTGCAAGAGTGGCATGCAAATGTACACCCATACCCCTCTTAGTTATTGTGCTTACCTCAGCTCGTGCAGCTGGCAAAGCACAAAGGCTACTGCTATGGCATGTCAAGGTGTAAAACTGAAGCTGTTGTTAAACCAGAAGAAGTTATGTTAATTTACCAACATTAAAATATTTGGGATGGGAAGTAGGTTACTGCATTGGAAGGATGTAAAGACAGATAGGAAAAGGAGTCATTTGGATATTTCTGACAAGTTGGACCTGGGCCCAAATTTTATTTATCCAGCCAGCTTAAAGGAGCAGCTGTTGAAGAAGCATTTGTTTTTCCAAAGGGAAGGCAAATATTTTGTGAGAGCCTTGTATGTAAAGGGTTAGCAGCCTTCACAAACCATCTGTGCAGTGTGGTGAACCAGGTTAATGGTCTCTGTCCTGCGCCCTGTCAACAATCAGTCTAAATTTGGTAGTTACAGCCACAGTCTTTGTACACCTATCAGGAGACTCTCTTGCGTGTTAAAAAATTATATGGATGTAACCCTGTAACATGATTCCCTTCTCAGCATCCCAAGGAGAGGAGCTTGTTTGTACAGGAATTGAGAGAAGAGCTATCCAAAGGGAATGTCAGAGAGCTGAGATGTGTAATGTCAGGTCTCTTGGACCATACAGAGGTGGGTTTATCCAGTGCCCTCACCTCAGTTTCAAGTAGCAGCAACTTACTACTTGTATTACTGGTGGCACTAACTCATCCTCTAACAGAAAGTAAAACTCTAGATATGTCTGTGCTCTGTGTTTTTGGAAAAGTATTCCCAGAATGCCATTGTTTACTGAAAGACTGTGCAGTGTGGTCATACCTGTCATCCTCTGTTAGTTTTCAGATGGTGATAGGTGTTGGGAAACTTATTCACCTTGATGGCTCTTTTTACAGAGCATGCTATAAAAGGTTTGCTTTGTTTGCAATCTCTCACTCTCGTTTACAAGGTCAGGACTGATGTTTTGGTTGTTTTCCCAGCAGTGTTCTACTGACCCATTTTGCCTTAATCCCCTGATGTCACTGAAATAAACTGGGGAGGGGGAGATTTCAGAACCCGAAACAATTTCCTCTGCTGTTGTGCTCTGCTGCAAATTAATTTGATACTATTATGTAAGCATAATCATCTACTCTAATCACATCACAAGATTGGGAACAGACAGAAATAACAGAAGGGAACATTCTGGATAGCAAAATAGAGTCAGTGGAATAGGCTATTGGTCAGGACCTGAGCTGAAACCCTTCTGAGATTTGATGTTACAAATACTGGTGACAGTTGTCTCTTCTCACACTTCTGAAGACTTTGTAGTTGTCTAAGAGCTGGAGGCTTTTACTCACTACCGTCTGCTAATACTGTTCCTGAGTTCTATGATTCTCTTATGGGCAGAAAGCTGCTAAGTGATGCATTTTCTAGTGGAAACTGGTAGGGAAAAAAGAAAAAAAAAAGGTGTTTGATCTTGTTCTTTATATATTGATCTGCATTTGTATGAACTGAGTATGAGACATCATGCTAATGCTCTCTTATCCCAGTGGCTGTCCTTCTCAAAGAGTAAAGAAAGTCATAAATGTGAGTAAATAGGCATATGCACCTGCTCTTCTCTCTCTAAAATGTCTCTTTGATCAATGTCACTTTCACTGATAGATATTTCCTTAAGTGTATTATGACTGCAGTTAGTTGCTTCATCTGAAATCTAAGCTCCCCATCTTTCATTCAAGTGGAGATCAGAAAAAAGAACTTTTCCTTGTGGTTCAGTTGGGCATTTGAGTTTTGCTTTTGCTAGTGGTACTGCACTGGATGTAGTGTTTCCCTTTTGCAGCCTATAGCAGAGCCATCCAGTGGGAATTGCTCAGGCAGTGTTTGAGGAACTTTTACAGGGAGCTTTGTGTGTACAAACAGTGCAGGCTTGGAACCCCACTTAGGTTGTTGTCTCTCTTTGTTTGGATGTAGCAAAAGTTCACCTTGGGTAAATGCAGTGCAATCTGCATTCCAGATTGCCCTCCAAGTGAGTGAATGCTGATGTTCTCTGCAGCACGCTCTGACCTCCTTAGTGTAATTTCCTCTCGAGAAGTAGGTGGAAGAGGGGGGATTACAGAACACAACATTATGTTTGAAGGCCTGGTGGAACCTAATCTGAGCTGTGAGGCCTTTGCTTTTATTCCTGATATTGGTTAGTAACGTAACATCACATAAACTACCCCAACTGATTTATTTGGGATTTTGTTCCTCATACGCAATTATCCCCATCACCCTCAGCCTGTAGAAAAGTCACTGGAAAGCCATGGAGTTTCTGAGGTGTTTAAGAGCAGAATCTGGCTCTGGGACTGGATTCCCAACCTTTGTACTTCTGACTTCATTAGAGCTGACTGAACACCATTTACCTTGTCAAGTCATTGTGGCAGAGTCTAAACAAGATTTTGGAGTCAGTTGACCTAATATTCCAGTTTTTGCTTCATGTAATTTTTTTGTTATTATTTTATTTTAATTAGGATTGAGAGTATGGCAGATAGTACCTAGGAAAAAAAAAAAAGTCACAGGTTCTTAGAGTTACATGAGATTTTGTTAACCTTTTTAGGAGCCAAGCTGTGTATTAGATTAAAAAGATTGTTGCATAAAGCAGTGTATGTCATTGGATCAAAAGGTTAAGAGTTATAAACATAATTGTCTAGGATGCTGCCCAGTTCCATATCCAACCAATAGTTTCTGCCTAATGGTGAAACTGTTAGATTTCAGAAATGAATTGATGGTGGAAAACCAACATATTTTAGAAGATTTAACTAAGACCTGACAAACATCTGCTATTGAATCTGCCAGAAAACTTTGTGGAAGAGGCAGAGCAAGAAGAAGATGACTGATGACCCTGTTAGCATAGGTACACAAGTGACAGACTTCCTTTGCATGTGTAAGAACGTGGCATTGGAGTGAGAAGGTGAGAGCAGATGTGCTTGATGGATAAAGGCAAAGCTTCCTTATGAACCAGTCTCTTGTCAAGTCCAAATAGGATTAGCAAACATTGGCTACCTTCTGGGTAGCCTTCAACATAGGAACAGGGGAGACTGAAGAAATGAAGTGAAACTAACTTGAAAATAGAGCTGTTAGGGGAAAATAGATGTATCTGTTCAAAGGTTATCAATTTCTGTGCAACAAGATTATTCAGTTACGAGGTTTCCGCTGTATAGTGAAGGACATTAACATTTCAAAGGCCCAAATAAGCTTCTGGCTAGCAGAACCACACCAGCATTATTTCATTACAGTCTCTTTGCTGAAATTGAGTTTTCCTGCCGTGGTTTTGACTTTTACTCTGCATAAGTATAAAAGGCTTTATTTCTGGCATGCAGTCTGACAAAGCAATTACGGTTATTTACCTCTGTTCACTCAAAAAGAACCACTTCACGTGGGCTGTGCTGCATTTGACAAAGCCTAACAATGTTGTTGCTGCTGCCTTTAACGATTTCTCAGGCTCTGGTTCCCATCAAGGAATATGAATGACTTTTCCATCCAGAACTGTAAGCCTTGACAGAGTGAGACATTGGCATTTTAAGTGGAAAGACAAAGTTTGTGCACAAGATCAGTTTTTACTCTATATGCCCCTGAAGCTATTTCATTTTATTCGCCTATTTTTTGTATAAGATTGTCACTTTTGAATTCATAGTTGGTATTGTTGTTTGTACCTCCACAGAAAAGTTAAGAATTTAGCATTAGTGGGAGCGTTTGATAATCTATATGATAATCTGATGATAATCTATAATCTTTTTTTTTATTGTTATTTTTTTCCTTCTGTCTTAACCTTTCTTCCCAGACAGGGTTTCAGTTTTTGATCTGTGTTTTGGCTGGATGATCAGTGAATACTCTGAAACAAATTACACCTACCTGCAGAAAAACACCTCATGTCAGTGCAGGGTAACTGAAAGCACAGACACTGAAAGAAGGCAGCCAGGTGGAAACCACTGGCTTGAAAATAAGATAGCTGGTTTCTCTTCACCCACATCTCTCAAAATATCAAACTGATCAACAGAACATGCCATAAAGCTTATACTTGTACCCATTTGTGGAAGTTATTTTGAAGTTAGTGCTTTAGAGCAACAAAGGGCATGGGGAGCCAGTCTAGCAGATGGCAGTCATTGCAGATACAGTCTCATGCCTAACTTCTAACAAAATAGATGGTGAGCAGAGGATGACTTGACGTTAGGCAACCAAAGAGACAACCCAGACTATGCAAGTGAAGAAGTACATCCCAGTAGGATTTCTCTTGAATATTCAGGCACATAGTGCCAAGTAAATGAGTGCAAGTCCTGCAGGATGATTTGGTATGCAGTCTGCCTGTCAAATGAAGCTTGTGTGGGAGAAACAGACCAAACCCTGACTTCAGTGTTTTCGTTGAGGAGCAGAGGTGTTTGACTTCTCTCATTCTGCCTCTTGGGGGGGCTGTGTTCCCGGTAGCTTGTGTTAATCTTTCACTCACTGTAAAAGCTTTGAGAAACATGGAATAAGTAACTGGGCTTGTCTTGGAACCATTAGGTTTAAGTGCAAGAAAGGACCAGTGAAATAGGCTATTCAAATGACATTATTTCTATGATTTTGAAAAGCATGAGACTTGTAAAATTATTTTGTTCAGAAGTTTAGGGGGTTTTGTCAATTCTTTTTCCAACAAATCCATGAAAAACATGCTTTTTTATATTCTCATCCATGCTAAATAAGTGATTGAGGAGTTGGTGAAGAGGAAGCTACAGGACACAATTAGCAGGCATTGGTCCCAGACCTAGCTCTAGTGGGTTTCCTGTTTGCTGAGAACATTAAGGGTAAGAGAACACAGAGTGTGTTTTATCAGCAGCTTAAGCAGGCTTGAGCCTCACTCTCAGATTGTTAAAGAGTCTTCAAGTGAGACAAGTAGCACACCACCCAAGCCAGAATTTGGTTAGGAAAATGGTTCCACTTGAGCCTGACTGTCCCCTAAATGTAGGACACAATGCACCCTCTACATTGAATTTGAAACTCTCAGCTGTGTATTAAAATGGGCTTTTCCTGTGGCTAAATTTCAGTCAGTTTGTAGAAATCTCTAATCCATCTGGTGAGTGTCATTGTTAGCTCAATACTCTGTTTATTCCTACAAGAACCAAGAATCCTCAGCCATCAGCTCTGTCCTTCAGCCTGTCTGTAGCTTGCCTGTTTCTGGCTCATGGACACAAAGCATGTGTCTTTATTTTTAATAATTACCCAACAGCCCTTACCTCGTGTGACTTTTAGACAGAGAAACATTTAGAAAGTACATCGTTAATTATTGCTAACGTCATTTAACTTTGTTAGGAAAATTCAGCAGTTAGTATTTCAAAGTCTCCCTGCCTGTCTTTTTTCCTTGCCAGTTTTCAAGTAGTTGTGCTACTTGTTGCCAATGAAATGTAAATTCATGTAGCCCACTCAGTCTTCCAGTGTCGTTTATACAAGTTCTGATCTTCTCAATGGAGAAAAATGTTTCAGCTGTAGTAACAAACCCTACGATTTCTTGGGCCCACGTTCTGAGCGTGCACTACCAGAGACAGTATTTAGGAGTTCCTGCATAGGGGTGAGGGGTCTTGAGAGCAAAAAGGAGTCTTCTCTGTGGGCTCTTGTCTGAGCATAGCAGTGGCTTGGAAAAGAGAGAAGAAGAAGGGTGTCAAGAAAATCTGTAAATCCTCTGAGCTTTGATACTCGTGCACTGAGCTGGCAAGAGTATCTTGTGTGGTTTATTTGGTTTTTAGTAAAACAGGACAACTTTAGTAAGCTGAAATTCTGAGAAAAGTAAGTTTGTTTGCTGGGCAGAAATTAGGTGAGCTGTAGTTCAGTGGTTAAAAAAACCCCACAAACCTTAGAATTTAAATTTGAGAGCAAAGCAGCTTTATAGCAGGGGTAATTCTGTTATCAGCCTATCAGTAATCCAGGTACCAGGCTTGTTTAGCTGGGGCTAGCCAAGAGCAAGGCAAAGGGAACTGCAGTGAGCCTATGCTTAGGCTGCCTACCATGTTAAATTAGATTTTTGCAGGCTGCTGCTTTTTTTCTCCTCTCAGAATAACACCTCCAGTGTTTGCAGAATACTTTTGGAATTCAGCAGGGACAAAACTAATGTAAAGAGATGTTTCATCTGTGTTCTCTGCAGTTTTATTTGTGTTAAAATGTTAAAATCATTGCCTCTGTTTTTAATTCTGTGCTGGGCAGGAAGGAATTGGGAGCCTGCTTTTTAAACAAATGAGAGAAAGAAGAGTTGGGTTCTAGCTGCAATCAGCATTCAGTACATGCTGAAGGTTGGAGAAAAATCACCAGTGAGCTGCTGGAGTATCTGGAAAGCTCAGAGTACCATCTCAGTTGTGCCTGAGGATGAGAATCCCACTGTATGTGCTTTGTGGGGAAGAAACAGAAAAGGGGTTCCATCTGCTCTCTGAAAGAGGAAGAGAAAGCCAAAAAGTTACCATACCTACAAATCTCCCACTTCTAATTTCTAGGATAACTTTTTATTATTCTTGAGGCTCCCTTGCCTTTAGCATAAATATAGCTTATATTTATCTGACTAGTATTTTAGGCTTATTTCTCAGACAGTTTCTGGCTCTACGAGAGCCACACAGTAAAAATCTCTTTTGCCATGAACTAGAAGATATATACTGGGTACCTTTGGAAACTGAGGGAGGACAAGATTTGGAAATTAAGTCACTGGGCAGGAAAGATCATCCTGCAGGAACCCTGTTGCTGTGCCCTTAGAGCAGAGCAGGCCAGCAGCAGTAGCCTCAAGAAGCCTGAGCTGGCCGGGGTGCATGCAGCAGGGCATGCCCGGTTTTTTGTTCTCCCTTATCTAGCCTTAAAGTTGTTAAAAACATTTCCAACTGAAATACTTTTTTCCACATCAGTCAGCTCATCTCTGCATGGTGGAACTGCCTTGTACAGTGAAGTTAGGGTAGTTCTTTTCTTAGAAGGTAGCCATTTAATGGAGCAAGCAATTATTGATACATACATAAAAAAATGATCTGATAACTCCTTTCGTTTTTGTTTCTTGTCCAAATTGGTGTTCTATGTTTTCTAGACAGTACCAAATGGTTTTTTTGGGGTTTGTTTTTTTTTCAAACTCCCTAACTGGAATTGATGCCTGTTCATTTTGATGGAAGTACTTTCTGTAGCTAAAAAAAACAAATAGGAAAAATCAGTAGCAGGCAGTCTCTGTCGTGGCTGTTGTCCTTTGTAGATATTTTTGTTACATTCATAAAAACAGTAGCTGAAAAAGGGGTGAAATAATCTTTATTTAGTTCTGTCAGTCATAACAAAACACTTCAATGTCAGGCTTCTGGCTTTGTTTAGCCAGAGAGGCCGAACATTTGATACTTACGCTGACTGAAGAGTGTGCAGCTGCTTAAGCAGGTACCACCTTGAGTTATCCAGGGCAGGAGTGTGCTGCAGGGCACTAATGGGGCTGCTCAACTTTTAATAAGGAAAATTTGCAACAACATAAGTTGCATACTAGGAGTGCACAGCTAGGGTGGGCATAAGAGAATGTGCTTGCTCAAGACTCAAAGCTGACCTGAAGTTCATCTAAAAGATGGCAATTCTTGCCATTTTCTCATGTTTCCAAGTGTTAGCTATTTACTGTGATTGCTCTCATTATTTAGTTATGAAAAGAGGAAGGCATTAGGGATGGCAGATCATGAATGAGATGAATTCTGTACTTCATTTCACTGCTGTCTGCATTACTACCTTGTAAGATAAAAATTGTGGGGATTTCCTATGACAAAATCCTGACTGTAGTCAGTAATTCTGATAGAGTAGGTAATGCTTTAAATAATAATTCCTCTCTGATTTCTTGCTATGGTGCAGCCTGCCATAGAAGCTTAAACAGGCTTCAGGTGTAGTTTTCAGTATAATTTGAGGAGTGCAGCCATCAATTCTGATGATTCAGTGGCTATATTAAATGTTACCACGCTGGAAGTAATAGGAGAATATTGAATGCCTCAGGGTGATGGGCTTTCATATTATTAAGTATTGATTGAGAATGTGCAGTTAGGTTAAGATAGGGTTTTAAGAGGAAAAAAAAAAAAAGGATTGAGATTTTCAGACAAGCCTATTCATATTTTGGGGTACTCTGTTCTCACTTATTTTCTGAGGAGGTAGCATTCCTCTTTCCCAAATACTTATGCAGCTGTCATGACTGATATGGGAAGAAATCCTGACATGCTTTTTGTCTCTTCAAACTGTTACCATGCCTAGAAAATAATGTCTTGATGCAGAAGTACAGCTCAGGGTTTTCCTTTTAATCAGGGTTAAATTATTGCTTTGTCAAAAATACTTGATTCGGTTTATTAGAAGGAAACCAGTGTTAATCACATAGATTGCTTTTTGTTTGTTGGTTGGTTTTGAGGGTTTTTTTCTGTTCTTTTGTGTTCTCCAGAGGAATAATGTGTTTGTCCAGAGAGTACATGGTGCTGACCACAGTCCAGATTTCTGTGGAGCTGCTATTTCCCGTGTAAGCCAAAACCCTCAGGCTCTATCTTTCTGAAGTAAAGATTGCTAAAATACAAAAAAAACCATGCTTCCTCCCTCACCACATGCTATGGAGGAAGCCTGGGAGACTAATGTCCTTATATTGGCCCTGATTTGGGAATAATGCCCTCCAAATGTTAATTATCTGAGAATCTAGTGACCATTAAGAACTAATTAGCAAGGTGCCTTACAGATGCATGAAGGAAGTATAGAAAATCAGAAGATAACTTCTTATCATGTTACAAAAACTCAGTTAGAATTTTGTGTTGTTATGTATGCTTGTTTCTCCATCTCAGTCTAAGGGTCTGCTTTTGTATCTGCAGGGAGTGTGTATGGCTAGAATTGCTCCAGGAAAAAATAAATAGGTGCCTTCCTTTAAGGGCACAGTTCAGACAGGTTTATTTCTCAATCTTTTTATTCTTCTATATCAGTTGTAGAGGTCAATTTTTAGACATGTTCACTGCCAAATTTTCTTGTGAGTCATTGTATTTGTCAGCATCTCCAGTTAGTTTGGGAATGAATTTCGGCTTTGTACGTAAATGACTAGCCTTCATCCAAGGGAAAGCACCTTCTTTTAGGGCTGATTTTTTCCCTGCAACTTGGTGAAAACTCTGACTTGTTTGTAAGTCATTAGCAATGTGTGCCCAGTTGCCCAAGAATGTAGGTGAGCCCAGGCAGGGGTCTGCTATGGAATGAAGGTATGTTGAGAATTTAGTTTGCTGGCTACAGCAGTCTCCCACATTTATTAAATGAAATCTGAAGTACAGGTGGAAGTCATCACAAAGATATATGGCCAAGTTAACTGCTGTGGTGGGTGCAACACACTGATTTGTATCAGAGATTCATTTCACTCCTGAAGAGAACAGACACTGGGGAGAAAAAAAAAAAGTGTACCACTTTAGTGTACTGTCAGAATAAAGGAAACCAGTGTGCTAATTGGAAAGACTGATGACAAAGTAATTCAAATATCTAAATATCTTGTCTTATTTCTGTGTGAGAGTTAAACTGTTATGTAAAAAGTAGCTACCAAAACTATAATAGCTGTTCAAGACAGACTAGCAAGAATTAGCAATCAAATCACTGTACGTGTGAAAGTTATTACAGCTAAAATAAAAAAAAATTTAGATCAGGGTTAATTATAAGATGATGCAGTAGTATAATTAGTATTCTTCCTATGGAGGATTATGGGTCCTTCTAAATGCCCTTTTTGATTGCCTTCTTCCCTTTTTTAATTTCCTCCTTGTCCTTTTTGATTATCTACCCCATGACCCTCAGGGCTCCTAAATGTAATGCAATTGAAATAACATTTTTGTTAGAGGTGTTTTTTTCCTATATAGGCTATTAACCTCTTGCTTACCAAGTGCTAATCAATTCTTTTCCGTGAGAGCTCCACTAGCCACAGAGGGACTCTGTAGTGTCCCTGGAGTTTCTATGCAGTGCAGCTTTTTTCCTGTCCTGAAGCAGTCTCTATGGATCTGTCAGGAACAAATCTGCATGAGAATGAGCAGAGAGAGAAAAGAGAACCTTCTTGGAATGTGTTATACAGCTTGGCAAGATAAGATCTGGTGGATCTTTGATATTTCCAAGGCTGCTTCAGCAGTCTAACTATGAGTGTTAGGGTTCAATATAAGATACCATTGTCAGTTGTCCTTTAACACAATTTTCAGAATATTCTTTGCTTTATTTTATACCTTTAAGTCCAGTAGGCTGAGATTTTTTTCCAGAGATTAGATGGGATTCAGTTACTTACTTCTTTGGAATCCTTAAGAAGACAGCAAGACCTAGCCCTTCAGTCAGTTTTGGATCCTATGAGAAACAAGTATTATTTTCTTTTTATTTTTCTTCCAAATAAACTAATTGTATTTTGCAGTTTAACAAACATACCTCTCTTGTATGTTTCTCTTTGGGATAAAATTTTTTTCTAAGTACACTTTGTGGGGAAGACACAGTGTTTGCACCAGAGTAATCAGATGTTGTTAACTTCCTGAGATATTTTTCAGTTCATTTTTTTTGGTGTGTAGCATAAACCAATGTGCAAGGGCACCTCAAAATACAGTGTGCTGGCTATTAATGAAACTAAGTGCATCGTCTTTATGTATATCTTCTTGTTTTCATTTAATGCCCTTTACTGAAGTCTGGCAAAGGGATATCCATCTCTGTTTATAAATTTCTTTCCACTTCAGGCATGAGTTTTAGTCTAGAGCTGCTGTAGTTTGTCATACTGCTCTAGATTTCACCTATCATCTATTTTTCCGAGGCTGAATGAACTCCCATTTCAAATCAGACATGAAAGAAGAGTGAGGTCTTATTTTTACTTGGGCAGTAACTGGTCATAACCTTTCTGTGCACTCCTGAATGCAAAACCAAGGAAAGGACAGCGTGCTGTGCTTGAAGTTACCCTGCTCGTAGCCAATAGAGTCCAATAATGAGAATTCCTTGTCTGTGCTCAGGGTTTGCACAAGACTTGTTGCACTGGGCAAGTCGAGGTTCCTGTCTTCTCAGACAATATCCCTTTCTCTGTCTTCTCTGTTGAACAAAGCATCATGCTCCTGTCTTTCACTTTAGCCCCTTTCTAAGGCTAAGAAGCTAACTCTTAATGATATTAGGTTTTCTCTTTTGAATAGCAAGTGTTTTAATACTTAGTGGAAAGGTCATTGTTTTTCTTGGTGCCAGTAATACAAGTGAACTGATTAACAGAGTTCTCATGGCACCCTAGATGGGCTATTGCAGCTGATGGGAGACTGGCAAACAGGAATTACTTAGACTGTCTTTGTATGAAGCCTGTATTAAGTCTTTTACTGAAACACTTCTGATGCAGTCTTCGTATGAAGGCAGTTTCTGTTGTGTTTCTATGCAAGTGTTTTACCAAATAGATTAATTTAAATGGTCACACAGGTGACATTTTAGCACAGTGTTGATGATATGGTGACATTTAAACAGATTCATTATCATCAGCAAGAATATAGTGAATCAGACAAAAATTCATAGAAGAGTTTCCTACACCCTATTATCTTGTGTCAAATATTGATCAAATGTTTCCTTACTCATTCTTTTTGTAAAAAGTGAGACACAAGGAGTTAGATGTGAAAACATGGTTAAGTAACAGTAAATAAAATCTGATTGCATTATCTTCTTCTGCAGTGCTTTAACTAAAGAATTATGAACTTTATCATGGAGTTGAGCAGACAGTACCTCATGGATTCCTGGAGCTGAGCTATATGATGAAAGTGATCCCTTGTTTTATTAAGTAGGGCTACTGCTATATTCCTCTTTTCCAATGATGCTGAGGTCTGTATGCTTTTCATTGGTGGTAGAGGAAAATACCAAGAACGTATTAGGAAAGCTGTATGCCATTAGACATAAGGGTTGGGCCAGGGGAGTAGAAATAGAAATCCAGTTTAAAAGCACTAATGGTTTTTTGTGTTCAGAGAGATGGATGCAAGAATAGATCATGGCTCTCTTCATCTGAAGAGAAACCAGCAAGAAATAGCTCTGAATTTTTTTGATATAAAAATAGTATTAGGTGAGGTGTAAGGGTTGAATGGTTCTAAAGAAATCAATCCTAGTCAAAGATACAAGTAGCATGGAGTTACTTCTCTGTGTGGAAAAAGATACTAATGATGTCTTAGATATCTTAGTGTCAGAAGTTAAAATGAATACTTTTTTGGTATCAGGGGTAGGTGCATGTTACTGTGTCTTTCAGTATTTGGATACTTTTTTTTTCTTTTGGGAAAGAAATTGCTCGCTCTTTTTTAGCCTAGAACTTCTATGCCAATAGAATGTTTGTATCTCATTGCTCTGAGAATGACAGCACGCTTTTGGTATATGTCACTGGATGTCACACTTAAAGCAATCCTGGGTGTCTGCTCATTTTGAAGTGTTTTAGAATGAAAAGACTATTTTTTTAGGCTGTCAAGCCTGGAAGCCTAGGTTGGAAGACTGCTGGGAAGCTTTCCAGTGCTGCTTCTCAGCAGAGATGTGGCGAGTGCTGAAATTAGTAGCTTGGCAAACAGCACTGGTTGGATATAAACCCTTTCGTTGGCTCTTCACAGTGATGGTTGAACTACACAGTTCTGGATCACCATTCACCTGCAGTTTATTTCTGTCACTTGTCCCATCTTCCTGGTTCTGTCTCAGAATGATGTAGTACGTCTGCTCCCTTTGCATTATGAATCAGGAAAAGGAGCTAGCTGCAAAGTTGTTTCTGGAATACACTGGCAACTTGCTTTCAAGATGAAACAGCTGTGTCTGCAGAGCCTGCCTTGTGTTTCTTGGGCTATGATGCCCTTGCCTTGCTTCACTGGATTCACTCATTGATTCCATAATAAGTGATTGCTGTTTCTGTTTTTCCTACTTATAAAAAACACCTACAGCAGGAGAGCAAGAAAAAAAGAAATATGGAAACAAAAGCACTACTTAAATTCTACATTCATCTTAGCACAACAGGGAAACACTGGATATTCTCATAATTTTAAGAATTGTCTCTTTTTATTCTCTGTTAACCAGAACCCTAGGCTTTATTTTCTCACAAGATGTGAGTAGATAGAGGCTCTCTTGATCTCAAATACAGATACAAGTTAGCATGCAAATCTGTCAGAATCGAAGGTGATCTCTAGACTGTGCATACACCCTCGCTGTTAGCCAAGGCTGACTGAGTTGAAGTTTGCCACGTGGGTTACATCCACCATGCCTGCAAAAGAGGTGAGGCTGGGAGGCTGTGTTCTTGCCAGTCATCTTCTGTGGCTGTGTTTTTGGGTTTGGCAAGTGAGGTAACTGAATCAAGACAGAAGTGTATGGTGGTTGAGGGGCTAACTTGAAAATACAGTGTAAGAGACCCACCAAAGCTGTCTGCCAGGGCAGCTTTGCAAGCTGCTTCTGCCATTCTCTACTCTGCCCCAAGGCCTGATGCTCTGCACCTTAGCTCTTGTCTTGCCAGCCTCCAATTCAGTAAGAAATTTGCCCTTTTCTGTTCTCTGAGAAGATGTTCATGAAGAAAATTAATTAAACCATTTTTAAAAGTTTAGTTTGTTTTAATGCTTTTGTGTTCCATGGGTTTGTGTTGTTAGTTTGGTTTGTGGTTTTGGTTTTTTTTTTTTCAGGTGAAACATTTAAATTTCCATGTTCTGGCCTTGAAAGGATTATGGAAATGCAGTGGTGACTGGCCATTCCCTAAAATCTATAGTTTCAATTTCTCTCATAGTATGCTGGTGTAACTAGAAAGGGTTATTGTGGCTTCTAGTTTGTTAAATAAGCGACTTGTTGTGGAGCTGTATGAGGCTTGAGGAGCATTGAGAGGGAGCACTTAGCTAGTTGTTCATCTTAGATGAACACACAGGGAAACAGGTCCTGCCCTGTCCCTTATGCTCACTAATCTGTGGAGTTGGGGCAGGCTGGGCCTAGGGTTTTCTTGTGACCTGTACTATCTTGTGACCTGCCTATTTTCCAGGGATTATACAGCAGAGGAACTGTGTTACAGCTTGGAAGGGATGAGGATCAGGGTCTCCAGAGGCCAAAGTCAGCTTCTTGTTGTGCATCTAAAAGGAAGGATTTAATGTATGCCAGGACTGAAAATGAATACCAAGTGTTCCTTTTGGCAGGGACACTGCAGAGTGTGTGCTTTTGAAAAGAAATGCTTTTCTCATGGAGGGGGGGGAAGTGATGTTTCCTGTTGTTGGTACCTGTCTTCATGGTTTAGTTCCAGAATTAGAAAGATAGTTCAATTCCAGCACTCTTTGCTTGACCAACACAAGCAGATAATTTTCCTAATTTTGCTACCCTATCAAACCCAAAGAAGACTCAGACACTGTGTTTGTTGGTGTACTTGTCACCTATAGTATAGTCAGGACCCAGGAGTTGTTCACTTGGCATGAAATGGGAAGACAAATACAGTATAGAAACAATTTTCCCCAAATTGAAACTGACAAAAGATAAGGAACTCTGCTTACAACAGAAACCACAAAAGCAGGGAAATTACAAATTACAGTTATTAGTCATTCTTTACTGGTAAGAAGAGGCAATAAAAACCCCCACAGGTTCAAATATGGTGTGGCAAATAAAGAGACTCATGGTAAGAGGGGGCAGTAGTGGCAGTATCTGTTCATCTCGAGAATGTTGCGTCCCGCGAGCAGACCGCAGCAGGCTGCCATGTTGAGAAGGTTTTGGCACGCACAAAATTATTTTATTCCTCTAATAATTTATACCATTATTTGATTCCTTTGATTATGAGAATTGTAGAGTCACTCTCCTTCTCTAAATTTCCTCTGGCTGCACCCTGGGTGTTAAAGTGGTCTGTGTGTGTGTGTGGCTTTCAAGTATCCCATGCCTTAATTATGATGACATTGTTACCTGTAAGACAATGTTGGGCAAATCTTGAGGTCTCCCCAGTTTAACAGAAGAAATCTTTTGGCAAGGTTTGCTTATACTCTGGATATAATAAGGAAGAGTATCCTGAATGACATCAGGTTACTGTACTCTTTAAACAATTATTTAAAATCATTTAAAACCTTGATAAACAGAATGATCTGTGTTCAATGTACAGAAGCATTCTAGATAGAAAGCTAGCAAGCTGCTAGATAAGTCTTTTAACAACCTGATTTTTCAGAGATTTTTTCTTTTCTGTGCGCTAGAGAACATGAAAGCCATATTTAAAAATTTAAAACCTTGATATGTTATGGTTCCTTGGAGCAGCAGAAGGAAGAAGCTTTTTACAGTGCTGTAATTCCCTGTCCAGCAGCTCTTTTAAATTAAGATGTTTGACAGCAGTTTGTACTTAATGGAATGCACATAGACTTGGTCATTAATTATTGCTTTTTTTCCCCAGTTATTATTTGTATTCAGTGGGTCAGGTAGTTATGGTCCTGCCAGTGTCAGTCCAGTAAATGTCCTTTTAACTTCCAGCCTTTCCCTCTCCCTATTTATCTTTGCCGTGGCTGAAGATTTTGTAGGAAAAATATTCAACAACAGTGAGTTATGGAGCTTTTTTTTTTTTTTTGTAATGCAGTCATTTAACAGCTTCAAGTTGGCAGTGATCCCATCCACCTTAATCCTCTTCACAGTTTGCAAGCAGTCAGCCGAGAGCAAGAGTGCACCAGGACTTAATAGTGTTTGAACTATGGCATTTGCGTTTAGCTTCCAGAACTGGTCTTAAGTGCCTAGTAAAACCCTACAGCTTTGCTTTCATTAATTAGAGACTGCCTTCCACTGATTTGTGGAAAACATTGGCTGACATGCTCTTTCAGCTCAGTAAATATTTATACAACTCATGTATGATATTTAGTAACGAATAGTGCTCATTTTCAGTGAGGCCAAAAGCGGCTCTTTCCACATGGTAACAGATTCCTTGTCTGACCCCTGCTGAGCATGGAAATTCAGGTTAGGAAAAGGTAATTTTAAATCTTGTTGGGTTTTGAAGGTTTTTTTCTGAACTCTATTTGTCATATCATCATTTTTCCTCAGAGTTAGGAGGATTTTGAATGGAAAATGAAAAAAAAATAGCACTTCCTGATTTAAACCAACTGGCCAACAGTATTGTTGAGCATCTGTCAGATAACTGACTGTTGGGCTGTGTTGATATTCATTAGGAAACTATCAGGATATATTTACATGAGCTTTCTGGGGTGTATTAACACCTTTCAAATTTAATCCTGTTTGTCCTCACCCACAGGATCCCTGTGAGGCAGTTATTATCCCTGAAGTGCAGATGGAGAATAGAGATGGAATGCCTGGCTCAAGGATGCATTTAAAATCCTTGCCATAGATATATTGACAAAATTGCCCATCCACATGGGATATGGCATATTCAGCTCTTGGGAAATGATGTATCAGCTCTTGGCATGCACACGTTTAGCTGCGCATGCAAATACCTTTTCTGTGCACACAAAGGAAGGTAGACACCTCAGCACTGAATTCCTTTGTGGAAGAAACATCACAGGAGCTGGCTGGAAAATTTCTTCAGCAGTTTTAATTGGCTGTTAGTGGATTCTTATTTTCAAAATTCCCCCAAATTACTTTTCCTTCACTTGTCTCTCCTGGGTCTTTTTCATGCCTTTTGATTCAAATACTAATCTTGGTTGTATTTATGCAACCTGATTTTACAAAGCACTGTACTATCTTTATATGAAGTGTCTTAGGCAGTAGTTCTCCTAGGTTTCTTGTTCTTTGATGTATGTCATTTGGAGATGTAAGAAAACAAATATATGTTAGCTGTTTAAGGATTGATGGGTGCTCATCTTGCTGGGTATACTTGGTTTAGTATAAATGTTTGAACCATGAGAGGATGCTTAACTAACTGTCCAGTCTTCTGTGTTGGGCTGAGGTAGAGCCATAGTCATGTCTCTTAAGAAGTAATTTCTAAAGAAACAAACTTTCATGTTTAAGATTGAAGAACAGTAGAGCTGCTTGGAGACAACCAATCATATTTTAATGCATACAGTAACCTTGATATAGCTCCATTGAGCATGAGTAACTAATCTGTTTTTCGTGTAGTTCACCCTAGAGTTTTTTGTTCAGTTTATTACATGTATTAACAAGTAGAGACATCAGCCCAGAAGTGTTTGTTATCAGCAGTCTGTGTTCACTCCAAAGTGAGGATGATAAACCATGCTCTCTGCCTTAAGGCAGATGCTACATCACCTTGTTCTTGCCCAGCAGCTCCAGGTAAAATATTCCATCCCATTCAGGTCATGTGGAAGTTAATGGGAGTTATGTTTGGAATGTGGTGGCTCTACAGAACCTTGGAATGCCTCAACTGGACAGTCCTTTTTGAAAGCACTTAGGGGAAAAAACACCTTTTTCATTAGTTGGTGCCAAATCTGATAGAAAACAAGTTTAAAGGAGGGAAGAATGCTCGATTGATGGGAGTAAGTATGCAGAGTAGCAGGAACTTAAAATTTGTCAGAAACAAATATAGAAAGGAAAGTAAATCTTCAACTATTGCCCATTAATTGGTGTACAGAGGAAGCATTCACACTTCCTATCTGCATGGAGCTGTTTTGCCCAAACGTAAGGTTACAGCAACTCCAGACACCTTTATTTACCCATCGGGTAAAATGAGATTTTGTTTCTTTATGTGCCAAGGCAGTGCTGGGGCAGCTCTGGGTTAGTTGATGGGGATATCAGCATGGCTGATTTTCATCCTGTGGAGATCAAAGCCAGTCTAGGAATCGGCAGTGCTCAGCTGCCCTGGCTGCTGACCCACTTGAGAGCTGCTGGGGAATCCTGTTCCTGTGAGGATCTGGCAGTACTTTGGCAATCCTTCACTTGATGGACAGAGAAAAGATCATTGCAGCCACTCTGACCTTTGTGCTGTAGTTGCTTGTTTTTCTGTCTTCTGCAATGGGTTGTGACTCTATCTGTAAGGAAGATAATTTGTACTTTCAGATATTGAAAAGGGAAAGCTTTTTTCTTAAATGACATTCTTTTATATTTTGTCTTTTTAGAAATAATTCTGTGGGTAAATATACATAGAAGTGTGGTATGCAAATACAGTAGTAAATTCAATACAAAAAGCATTATCTTACAAGAAGAGTTTACAAATGTTATTTTCAAGAAGAACAGCTTTGAAATCGGCTACTGCTGGGCAATATCTTAGAGAAACTCAGTGTTTTAGTGCAGGGAATCAGAGAAATCTTTTGAAACAGGGATCGTTTCTTATTGGCTTTTCTCCTCTGTACTAAATAGCTCCATTCAGAGCTTTTGTTGTCTATGGTTGTCAGTTATCACGGCCCTTCCAGAGAGACCAGAGAGACTGCTTAAAATGCAGGAAGCCATTTAACCACTTCAGATACTTGGATGAGAGTTTCCTTTAAATCATTGAGACAGCTTGTGAGTTAGAAGTAAGTTTTCTTGATGAATGAGCCTGAAGGGCTAAGCACCCTCTCACCCACCAACTTGAGATCTGGTTCATCCTGCTGTGAGACAAAGAGCAGTGGCAGAAGAGGCATTTGCCCTGCTGCAGCTTGTTGGATTAAAGGAGAACCCTTTGGTATCAAGTGTATCGATGCAGCAACTTGTGCAAGCACTAAATTTACTTCTAGAAGGTTCTGTTTTGATTGCCCAAGGATAAACCCTTGCATGTCATGCTGTTGCCTGGAGGAAGTTTTTATATGGAAATGCTTTTTTATTTTTTTTTTCTCTCCAAAATTCTATCGAGGATGTCTAGAGTTTGCCAGACCAATTGATCTTGCAGGGAATGTGCTGACTTTCAGTATATATGGAGGATTTTTAAAGCAGCTGAGTAAAATCCTTTCTCAGATAAGATGCTTTCTGTTTTGTCAGTTAAGAGCATCCCCAAATTGAAATAGCTCAAACATAATCAAATCTCTCTTCCCCAATCCCTTGCCTTCTCCTCCCAACCTCCTACACAAGCCATCCCCAAAAGGATAATCCTGACAGTGATGTCATTAGAATGAATTTACAGACTAGTGCTCAATTTTCTTGTCTTGAGCTTCAGTTGCTAATGCTGTAAATTTGAGCTGTGTATGTAAAGAAGTCAGGTTATGCCTTTTTCTCACCCTTTAATTTCCCTGGAGCCCAGAAAATAACTAATGTGCGATTATTTGGATATTTTAATGCTGCTTTTTTACTACTTTCTATTTTTTTATATAAAATGCTACACATATTCGTATTTCTTCTAAGCATTTGTAAAAAGCTCTTCCTGTATTCCTAAGGGAACCATTGTCTCCAGGGACCAGAGGGTTTAGGGGTAGAATGTTGCTGGCTAACTGTAGCTAGAGGTAGTTAGTTGCTGGTAGGTGGTGTAAATGGTGATAAGAAATATAGAGTAGACTGTAAAATAATTTGTTTAACCAAATTTCTCTTCTTTCCAAAAGGAAAAGCTTTTCCTTGTGATGATCCTCAGTGATTTTGATCTCTAGGCAATATTTTTAATCATTAAGAAGCACCAATGAATAGTTGATCCAAACCTACACCAATGATCAAGACCCATCTTAAAAAGGTTACCATACGAAATGACTTGGCAAAGAGATGAAGAAACAGGCTGAACTTACCTGTTTTGTTGGTAGGAGGTTATAATACATGGAAACTATATCAATTTTACACAGGCATTGGAGGAATTGATAGCAAAACCAGAAAGTGAGGACAGGTCCCTCAACTCTTAGTGCATATGCTTGGAATGTTAACCACGTAACTTCAGGCTGGGGTGTCGATCCCTTGGGCTGACTCAAGGCTCAGAAGTGGGTCTCTACCCACAGGCTTATGGATAAGGAGACAGACAACACTGAGAGCTTCCAGGAGCTGAGTGCACACAGGGAAAAAAAGGCTACAGTCAGTCTGAAACATGTGTTGGAAGCAGGATTTTTGCTTGGGGCTTATGTCTAAAATTAGCTTTCTTTTTTCTGTGCCAAGTTGGTGTACATTTTGAAAGTGGTAAATACTTGTTTGAAGTACTCTGCTGCATTTCAAGTTTAATTTATAATAAACAAGAAGCCTTTCAGATCTGAAATGGACAACACTAACCTAGCCAGGATGGTTGGAGAGTTGGCAGGAAGTCAGCTTGCTTTGCAAATGGCATTCCATAAATCTGTGTGTGAAAGCTTGCAGTAGGAGGTTTGGGAATGGTGGGTGGCAACACAGATTCACTGTCGTACGCTGCAGAAGAAACACACAGTTCCCTCTTCACAGAGCTGCCAGAAGACAGGAGTTACAAGTGTGGGGTCCCAGCTGTACTTCTGAGGTGGATTATAGCTGTGGTCTGGATGATTGGTTTTGTGTTCAGTTCATGTATCCATGCAGCATATTAGGATATTTCTTATCATGATCTTTCCTCCTCCTTATTTAGCCACAGATCGTAATATATCCAGATATTTTCCAACTTCTGAGTTAAGCTTTTAAGGGAAGCTCTCTTGACATCCAACTGTAAGATCTTTCCTACTTAATGGACAGATGCTCCTAGGTCCAGGATCATGGTTCATTGAGATATGAACCATATGCCATATGGTTCATATGATCCACGTAATGCAAGAGCCCTAATGTGAGAAAAGGAGATGAGGGTGGTGTCTATAACTGAATAGTTAAAGCAAACAAAACCTTACCTGACATTATTAAAAAGGGCCTTTGTGCTACTGAGTAACCATGTTGCTTTTGGAGTGCAGATTCAACATGTCCTTTTTGACTTATCTTCCTGAGATGGCAAATACCACTGTTTGGTACATGTTATAAAAAGCAAATAAACCTCAGCCTAATTTGGTTTTATTCCTTTCTTTGGTGTAATTCAAATATCTCATAAGCATTTCCATGATAGAAATTCTAAGATACGCTTTAGGTCAAGGGGTTATTAACACCTTATTCTATTTCCTAAACATGTAAATATTACATTATGAGCTGCATGGCAATTTTGGAGCATAATGATCTCTGTAAAGCAAGTCAGCTTTTCCACTCATCACCGAGAAGAGACATTTGCTGAGATTTTGACTCTACTGTGCATCCCCAGCCATCACAGCAGTGCAGTGAGCAGTGCCAAACAGCTGGCACCCTGAACACAGGGAAGTGAAAACAGCAGTGGTCTTCCATAAGGAGAAAAGAAAAACTCTGAAAAGTGAATGTCCAACCAAATTTGGGGTGTAATTATGCTAGAAGAATGCAGGTAGATGAAAAATAATTTCACTAATTCCATTTAGATTTGTAGCTCATACGAAATGAGATGACGAGCCCCTTTTTTCTAGGAAAAAAAAAAAAGAAAAAAGCATAATGTTAGACTTCTAATATGACATCTGTTTCAATTTATTAATTATAGTTTCTTTAAAAAAATTACCAAATGGTACCAAATGTTTTGTTTCTGTACATGTGCATTTTAAATGAGCAAACTGTAGGCTGCCCTTTTTGAGAGATACTGAAGAGGTTCATGTTTTCCTTTTAGTGCTTTATCTTTTATGGCACTGAAAGCACAAAGTGAGGCAACATTAGCAATTTTTATCTCTTCAATTGTGCTGTAATATTAAATAACTGCTAAAAAAAGAAGCAACAAGTGTAGTATTCATAAGCTAACTAAGAGGGAATTAGAAATTTGTCAAACTCCTGTCAAGAAATGTAGTTCACATCAGGAGCAACCAGTTTATTAATTTTGCTGGAATCGACAGACTTTTCTCTAGAGTGTTCTCCCCTTTCCTGAAATAAGTTTAGTGATTTAAACTCAACTCTCCAGGGGTCTCAGCACTGAAGGAGTCTGAAGTGTTGAAGTGCTACTTGTGCTATATTCAAGTCTTGAATTCTGCATGAATTTCCAGCACAAACCCTTCCCTCTCCCTATTTTCCCCTCATTCATCGAAGCTGATGAAGACGACATAATAGAATCTTACTTCTTTTCCTCAGGAGAGCAAAGTAATGAAAAGTTGAGATTCAACCTTAGTATATTTTGAAATAAAAAAAAAGGAAAAAGTTGCAATTATAAGAGACTGGTTTTAAAAAGTGTGATTTTTTTTTAATTTTTTTTTTCCTCAACAGTCCCTCTCAAAAGAATACTGAAAGGCAAATGTGCATTGCAGATAAAGTATTCCAGTTAGGAGAGATGAAGTAATGTGTAAGGAATCAATTTTTCTAGATCAAAAATATTACCATATAAATACTTTGCAGAACAGATGAGTAAAGAAAATATGGTCTTTCTGAAAAACATTCGTGACCTTTCAATGAAGCTTCAAGTAACCCACCAGTTATAATAAGAAACTGATATCTTAACTTTACTTCATTTGATGTACAATGGGCCAGACTCATTGAAGCTGTTCAGTAGATGATGGTTAGTAGGGTGAATCAAGGAATTCAGTCAGCCTAATAAACTTCCTTTGTGACTTTAAAAAGGTATTGCATGCCAGAGAAATAACTATCTTACGACACAGCTGTCATTTTAAATCCTGGAGAAATGTGTAGAACAGCACTGAATTCTCTGTAGTTAGTGTGGAATTAAATATTTCTTTCTGTGTATTCGTGATGAGATCTGAGCACGTATATATAAAATAATGTGACCTTGGCATGTTATTACACAAACTGCTTTTGAAATGGAGGCCCAAATTTCATTTCTAAAATGTACATGGGTTACTGGCTGAGATGCAGCATTAAAATTGTGGTCCTCAGACACGTTGTACTGCTTATCTTATGGTACCTTTTATCTTCTCAATGAAGTTAGGAACTGATTTTGAAAGATGCAGTGAGAAAATCCTTGCTTTGAGAGTTTTTGAATTAAGACTGCTGCTGTGAGCCAGGCAACCCACTTTATACATCCATGACTTGTCCTTATGTAATTATTGCTTTCTCTCTCTTCTGCAAAGTGCAAGAAGTGTTTGTTTTTTGAGGATATGTAAACACTAACTTAATGATGTGAAGTCCTTCAAAAAAAGCCAAGCCAGTAATAGCAAAGCAAACACAAAATGTAACCATGGTAGAGTTGCCTGCTTTTTTGGTCTGTTACAGACCTTGCAATTTTAGGGTTTGTTTGACTGTAATAATTTTTTTTTTTTTTTCCACTAAATTCCTCATATCTTTGCAAACAGTACAGTTCTACCTGTAGTTAGTGACAGAAGCTACTTAGTAAGCACAGGTGGTTTGTAAGTTAGAGAAGCAAGTGCTTGGAGCTTGCCAACATACCACCTTGTGTGATATTCCTGCTTGTTCTCAAAAGTTAACCTGGACTTCCTGTGGCTGTATTTGCAGTGGAGGTCTCCCAGAACGACTTGTATGTCAGAGCAAATGGGGTTGATTAATCACTTGATAGTGTCCTTCCCCTTCCCCTACACCATTTCCTCCAGCTTAGCAGAGAAGCCATGTCTGTGTTGTATCAGGGGAAGATTCTGCTAGTCAAAAAGCCAGCTTTCAGATAAAGTATGTAGCAAGTTCCAATGACTTTTCAGCTTTCCTGTATCCTTTTTCATCCCTTTATTACAACCTGACCAGACTCTTTCTGCCACCATCAGTTACACATTTGAACGGTCCATGGATGCATCTGTTCTTCCTGAGAAGTGACCGAACAGGATTTCTGGAAGGGCAGCAGGAGCTGCTTAGTGGCGTTGGAATGTGGTTCAGGTGAAACTGAATTGCCAGGCCAGTGCTAAACCATGACACAAGGTGCTCTTGACATTGGTGTCTTGGCCAGACTTCTAATAATCTGTGTCCCTTTTCCTCACTTTATCTGGCTGTTAGAACTCTATGAAGATTTTTTTGAAGATTTTGTTTTGGGATGGAGTAGGAGTGTACTTAATGCTGTAATGACTGGGTTGAGGACTTCTATTTGCCAGCAATTGCCTGCTGTACGTAATCAGCACTGGCTTCAAGGGGCAAAACCAAGTAGTATTTTTATTTGGTGGTTATCTCTTTTCCTGAGAGTGTACAAACAAACTCAACTTCTCATAGAAAGGCGTTAGAAGAATATTCTTTTTAGTTAGATAAGTTCTGCTTAGTTTAAAGAACTCATCTGTGAACACCATCTCTTTCCATGGTTATTCCTGAGAACCAGGCAGTGAAGTGTGAGGTTTGAATTGGTAATGAGTTTTTGAATTTTTGAAATGACAGCAGTCTTGTCTATCTCTTTATTTTGAGAGGTGAACATATTTGACTTAAGACCCAAAGGAAGAAGACGACTTGGGTGTAACTAAGCAGCAGGGCTTGTTGCACCATGCCCACTGAATAAGTATTTTGGATGCCAGCTTTTCTTCAGGCTCTTGTGAAAAATAGATGCATAGTTGTGGATTTGGAGTTCCTCAA
The DNA here is from genome assembly GCA_038090715.1 of Florisuga fusca. Lineage (NCBI taxonomy): Eukaryota > Metazoa > Chordata > Aves > Apodiformes > Trochilidae > Florisuga > Florisuga fusca. The sequence continues at coordinate 2,930,041 of JAAWXA010000040.1, read as the reverse complement.
GTCCAAGCCAGGTCTATACTTTTAATTGAAAATCTATAATGATTTTCAAGAAAGAGATACATACACATAAGAATTTAGAACTGTCTCCTTCTGTGAAAGTATACTTGAGAACATGACACTTAATCATTTGTTTCCTTTCACCTGAACAGTCCTTGGGGTTTGGTATTAGAATGACACACAGAGCCTACCTGATGCTGACAAGTCACTTGAATTTCAATTGATTCAATATTAAATGAGTTTTAATACAAATAGTTACACTACATGCAAATCTGGATGAGAGAAAGAATTTACATTGCAACTGCTGATGCTTCTCCAAAGGATATAATGAGCTGTCCTGTGGTTGTGTAATGTTATGAGAGGGAACTGGACAGACCTGAGTGTGTAGGCATCTGTGAGTGATGACTTTTAAAAGTTTAAATAAGACTACAACGTGAGCTACAGAAAGGGCAGCTGGATGAGAATGACCTAGCAAGAAAAGAAGACTGCTTTCCAGTGTGCTTGCATCCTGTAAAACTTAAGTGTATCTGATGTTGGATATTAATGCTCTTTCAAATAGATTCTTTCATACCAAACATTTTATGGTACAATATGCTGTGAGTGGCTTAATGCTCAACAGCAATGTGTTCTTGGACTGGTTAACTGATTTGTTACTTGTATTACTGAATGTTGAAGGCCTGAATTTGAGATGATCCATTTTGTAGATGCAAACACTGTGTGCAAAGGCAGGTAGCTTGCTGCAGCACCAACATTCACTGCATGTGGTTTCAGAAAAGTGAGTGGAGCAGTAACTCATGAATTGAGGAAATATATTTCTTTTGAGGGGGTTTTTTGTGTTTTGTGAATGCATGTAGCTCCCAGAGTTTTATGATCATATTTTACTGGTGGACAGCTAATGAACAGAGGTTTTTCTGGTCACAGAAATACTGAGAGATTTCATTGTCAGCTGTAGTGTCAGTGAGGACATAGGAGATAAAAATGGATGCATTCTTAAATAAAACAGATTTTATTGGAAGATATTACAGGGTAGAATAATAAGAAAAATAATCTATAATTACATGTTAAAATGTATTTTAAGTAGAAACACATTATTTTCCTTTCCTTGACGTAAGAATACCCATCAGATCAGTTTAGATCATACCACAGTGTATTTAACTTTGCAGTAATCTTTAATAATGAATTCCTATTACAGAAAATGTAAGTAACAGGGAGTACATCTATACATTTCATAGTTGTTTGGTTTTGTTTCATTTTGGTTTGGCTTATGTTGGTTAAAGACCTTTGGCAGCTCAAGTGAAAATGTTCACATGGTAGTTCTGCCTACCTGAAGGCACAGAAATGGGGCTTTGAGGCTTCTATTATCTCCCATCTTGCCTTAATTGATGTAATCAGGAGGGTTGCAGCCCTGTGGTTCTTATCTCAGCTCCTGGGCACCTCGGTGAGAATTTCAGTTTTGCTCTAAGGACAGTTAGATGTCCATGCACCTGGAGAAATAAATGACTGGCAAAGGTTGGCCTGAGTTAACACGTAAGAAAATAGCTCTCAGCCTCAATTTTTTATTTGTAGTTTAATAATCATCTAGTTATTTTATGAAAATACCATGAACTCAATAATACTGTCATAGAATTTATGTATGAATAACAGCTGTGAATCTTGGGAGAGCAAAGATGATTTTTTTAGTACTGAAGCATCTAGGTCAATCTTGATTCCTGGGACTTTGGTATATGAAAAAAAATAAACCCTTATTTCACATGGTGAACTTGTTTGCTTTCACTACAAGCTGTGAACAAGTCTGGGAAAGACCAAAATATTATATTTAAAAATTACAGTCATCATCATATTGGAAGATGGGTTTTTTAAAAGACAAAACTTTTGTTTGTTTGTTTGTTTGTTTTTCCCTTATTTATGGAAAGTTTCCTGGTTTTTTGCATGTCTAGTGGATGTTACCCTTGATGGCTGCTACCCTAGCACATGATTTATTTCTCTTTGGAGTGAACTGTGAGCATTAGTGTCCATTAACAGTTTTTGAAACAAAATGAAATTACATGGGGCACTTTCAGTAATGTGTGCTGATCACCACTGGCAGCTCTTCTGTCCTAGGTCACTGTTTTCCAACATGATTTGGTTTGGAAGTTGTATTTAGAGAATAGTATGTGTGTTATTTTTACCTTAGTCACTGTAAACAATGGCCTACAAAGATCACAAAATTCTTTCAAACTAGAGATCCTCACAGACTTTAACATAAACTATTTTTAGTGTTTCTAGAAGAACAAGCTCCTTTCTAAATACACTCATATCTATTATTCTGCTTTTTTAGGTTCTCTGCAAGTACCCAAGTGTTACATCCAATGAATTGCAGGCTTTGTGTAGTGACAGAGTGAAAAAGAAGTGGAGTGACAGGATGAAACACAGTGGGATCCAAGCTTGTAATGCATTTACTTCTGGGTTTTACACAATATGTGAGGCAGGAGGCCTAGTGTTTAAAATTTTACCTTTCTTTCTCCCACAGGATTTCCAATCCAGCCTAAAATTACTAAGTTCCAACACATGCTGGAGCCACAGTGCTGGCTTGAGGAAGGGCTGGGGGGCAATCAAAGAAAGTAAAAACTGTGTTGATACACAGACCCATCCGAGCAAAAGCATCATATACTTATACCATCTACATAGATGGTAGGTTCCATCCACACTGCAATCAGACCAATGTTAATCACCTCATTTGGCACGAGAAGCAAAGCACAGGAAACAAAATGCTGCCTACCAGAAGTCCCAGAGATGACTTAGGAGCTTTGCCAGTGATGTATGTGTTTATTTGTCCAAAATTCTGAGGAAGAGTTTTCTTAAAGATTTAAGAAATCGGCTCTCAAGAATATCCTCATTTGATATTTTGCAGAGTAATACATTCTGCCAGACAGGGGACTTTTTACTTATCTTTCTCTACATCAAAGTATGTTTTCCCCTTGAAATATGGGAAGTTGACAACTGTACAACAGCAGCAGGGATCTGGGTTCACAGAGTAAGCAGTGTGTTTCATTATGCTGCTTTATTTGGATGGGCAACTGTGAGAAAGAGCTTATGATGTATAAAATATCTGAGTCTCTTTTTGTACTTGAAGACATTGTTATCTCTATTTGAAGTTGGCTAGTGAAGGTCAGCTGGGCTAACTGCTTGCAAAAGAATATCCTGTCTCTGTTGGTAGATACTCTTTTCAAAGTTCATTGCATCCAGAAAGCTATTTTTGTAAATACCACCCATCATGGCAAATTACATATTGTTAGTGGCAGGGGGAAAGGGAATGGTGTATGAATTCTTTAATTTAAAAAAAAAAAAAAAAAAAAGATTGCTGTTGTAAAGAGCATTGCATAGCAACAATAATCAGTCTAAGAAGTTAATTTGTTTAACATTTGGCGTTGATCAGGAATGTCAAATTGCACTGCTGAAGTGATAAATTCTGTGATAACTGTAATATTGAAACTTTCACTCACTGATAACCATGGCAGTGATATATTGTGGTATTTTCATGACATTTCCTTTGCTTTACTTTCAAGTCTAGTTGGTTAAGTCAGGAAGTCTTTCTGTATTAGCAACGCCGAAGTCAGGGTTGTTTCTTCCTCTCTTTTTTTTCAATTTTATTTTATTTGTTAAATAAGAATGGAAAGCTGGCTGTTGAGGATCATGCTAATAGTGGGAGGCAGTCACATGTCACTCCAGTCTCTCACATTTTGAAATGAAGCTTGTTACAGAATGGGTTTTCCATTAAGTAACATTTTGAAAGGAATCAGTAGGTTCATTGTGCTTCACTTACTAAAATAAGTAATTCTTTGTCTTTCAGTGATGTACTAGGTTTACATTTTATTATATAGTGGCTACTCAAATCTACATAAACTCATTGTTGAAACAGTGAATGGTTTGGGCTGGAAGGGACATTAAAGGTCACCTGGTTCCAACCCCCTTTCATGGTTCAGTCTCAAAAATATTTACAAATTAGAGCAATCCCAGTTAATTGTGCCTAATCTTATGAAGGAAATTGCTGATGTATGCTGGACATGCAGAATTAGTTTCTTAAGAGATTTTGTTGACTTCAAAAGAAACCATGAGAACTGTTAAAGACTTCTATGATCTGGCTTGGACAAAAAGTGTTCAAAAACACTTGCAAGTAGGAGACAGCACTGGCCCCCCAAAAAAGGCAAAGATCTCGTAACTCCCTCTTTTTACATTAAGTACATTTCAGAGTGATTTTTTTTTTTCCACAGAGCACTCATTTTTAGAAGATTATTATGCTTCTTGACTGTTCTGAATATCAGAGTCATTGGTTTTCTTCACTGAAACTAAAGCTGATCTCGATGTTGGAATGTGTTGCATACTTAATATTTTTAGCTAAAGCAGTAGTTACGGTGCCTCTAACTTCCCTGTTTGGAAGGGAAGGTAATTCCCCCCATTTATTGCTCAGTTTTTCTAGTCACAGTTAGTGTTGTGAAACGGGAGGCTTCTTAAAAATTTGTAACTCATTTTAACATAAGGGAAGATTCCTGGTTAATTTAAATCTAATCCTGTTAAACTCACTGGCAACATTTATCCTTGTTCCACCAGATTGCAGTTAGTCACTGTAAAACTGCAGTTCAAAGCAAAATACTTTGGTTTCACTGCAACTACCAGTGTAATTATGAAGGAGATGCAAAAAGAGCCAACCTCTAAGCTGTTGTTTTAAAAGGTTATCTAAAAATATCTGCATAAATCAGCTAAAAGGCCTTACCAGATGGTAATCAGTAATTATTGTGGAAACATCTGATTGGAAAGACCCACCACTCATCTCATAAAAAACAAAACAAAACAAAAAAGGTAGAAAAATATAAGCACTAATATTTCCATCACTGTTTTATCATGTATCAAGGGAAAGCAGGCCCTCAGTCAGCGAATACAGCTAAGTCTGTTTTGTGCTGTGGCAAATCCCATTGTGAAGAGTCCGTGAGTAATCAGAAGTGACAGCATAAGCACTTTCTGTTCAAAGTGATTTTACAGCAAACATTATTTTCTGAGGAAAGTACACATATGGCTCCCATAATGCTGAAAGAGCACTGATGTATCCATTTTTTAGCACTAGTGTTGGGAGAGGAAGCTTTGCAAATGTTTAGATTTCAGACCTTTTTCTTGGCGTTTCCCATTCTATAAGGCATGCCTAAATTTCCAGGACCTGGCCAGATAGACCCTAGTGGGGCAAATACTTCTGCCAAGGGAATATTATGACAGTTTGTGACAATAAAGACCCTGTCAGGAGCTGTGCAGGCTGTTCAGTGATCACTCAAGAACTCCAACAGCAAAAATGCTCTTGCTTGGTTGAAGAACAATGAAAATACTAAACTAAATAAATAGTAATAAATAGTAAACTAAATAGTAAATAGAACTAATGAAAATAGTCATTTCAAAATAAAAGGCTAAGGCAGACCTTTAGAAAAACTGAGAGGGTTTTTTGCACTCATACCAAGAAGTGTGCAAGATACTCTTTGTGCTTTTTGAGGTAGGAGCTTCAGATCTCTCTGCTACTCCTCACTCTGCCCCTGTTCTTGCCCCAAGCAATCATTCCTATGCTAATGCTCACCAACTTGCCAGGCACAGCTGTCCTGACCTGTCCACCCCTCTGAGCCAGCCAGTAATGATTGGGCTGGAATGGAAATCCGAGAAAGCTGGCTCTTATGAAATATGAATTTACAGAAAAAAATTGTCCCTTCTAGTAGCTACTTATGTAACTACAAGGTTTTATTTATGTTATACCTGTTTTCCTTTTGCTGTTACTGCTTACCCTGTTCTATAGTTGGAGGCTACAACCCTGATTCCTCGCATGACAAATGTACAGCTTTGGCTGGGACCTTTTCAGTTTAAGTCAGCACACATACATATTCAAGTTCCAGTCTTCTGAGTTTTGTAAATTGCCTACCAGTGTTTCACATTTATGAAATTATTCAACGGGTCAGAACTTTTCTTCCCAAAGGTTGGAGCCTCTCAGTTTTACTTTTCAGAGAAAAAAAAGCTTCCAGTGTGTGCAGCTGTAGAACATTGTGTTTCAAAACCAAGAGGCCAATAGCAAGAAAGTGGAATTAAAAGTCCTTGTGACATTTATGCCAAACTTGACAGCTGTGTATTTGGGGTTGGCATTGGGTATTTATTTATCTACCAAAAGCACAAATAGTTGGAAAACTGTTGGCTTTGGTAGTTAGCTCTAAATCTGCAAATCAGGTATATATGTTTTCCTGAATTATTATGACGTACTGTGTACCTGAGATATTCCATAACAAAGAAACCTCACATAAAAGCCTATTTTTTCCATAGCAATTTTTTTTGGAAGAAGTACTTAAAGAAATAGGAAGATAGCTAAGGAGATTCAGATCTGTCTTTTATGACTAGTAAGGCAAACAATTCCAATTCCAAAATTTCATTACAGGCTTTAATCACAAATTAAATGTTTCAAATAGTTGTACTGCTTCCAGTAACCTCTTTCTGTTCTCATAAAATTCCCCCCAAGGAGAATGAAGCTTAAATACTGAGGGGCTTGAGTACAACGCCATTTATCTACTAAAGTGGAGGCAATATTTTTTTGTATTTAAGCATGAATTCCGATGACATTTAACAGAGTTAATTTTATCTTTATTTGGTATTATGAATTTTGCCTTGTTCTGTTCACTCTGTTGCTTTCTTTAAAATGCCTCTCAAATTTCACTGGCACTGGACCATCTTTGGTGATTGCTGCCACATGCCTGTCTAGCGTAAAAACATCTTTATTATTTCAGAAAGTATATATTTAACAGCTTGGAGATATTTGCATCTGGCTTGGGATTATGGCAAGTAATACTCATACTGAGAGAGCTGCTCATTTGTTTTTAATGAGCATAAGCTACAGCTTGCAGTCAAGGAACTACTTGAACTTAATGATACAGCAAATGAATTGTTGTACTCAAATCTGTTCTGTCTGGGTAGTTTCATGTGTACTTGTTAATATGAGTGCAAGAAAATCTTTAACCATGAAAAATAAAAGGGGGCTTCCTTCGTGGTGGTGGTATCTTCTGTTTGCATCAAGTTCAGTTTTAAAACTGCAGCATGTACATACACATTCCAGTGACAAAATTTAATCAGTACGTGTTGAAACATTTCTTGATGAAAGAGAAAATACACCATTCAACTCTGCCTGCAAAGGAAGGAAATCCTCCCACCTCAAACGTACAAATAATTGGGATTTTCATTCCTCTTTTATAGTGGCTGCTGTGTGTCTGCAATAAAATATTTAATAATGAAATGCATGTCAAAAGAATTTACTCAGTGGCTGCTTTTCTAACACTGGTTTCATTTCTTCCCTACAGGTATTTCTGTAACAAAGAAGACTCACACATGTAAGTAATACCTTTTGATTTAGCCTCTTACAAATAGAATTCATGATAGGCTGTGCTGTGGTGCTCAGACTCTTAGGCGTCTGTCTGGTGGGAAAAGGCTCCATTTTAAAGATTCTGTTGGGTTTTCTGCTTCAGAGTGGTTCTAGTCCTCACCTGAAGTGTCATCTAAGTGAATATACAACACATGTGGTTGTGTGTGTTTTACGTTCACATGTGTGTTAAGTTGGAGGGCAGAAAAAATTGTGAAGAAAGGCAAAATTCTTTGTTCTAATATGAATAGCTTACAGCTAGCTGATAATTAACAAAAGATAGAAGACAACCAGAAGATACAGGTAAGGAGAATGGTTGTGGTTTTATCTGCTACTTGCGCAGTATGATTCAAGTAAAAATAATTTCATTGAAAGTCTTCTTTCCCTCCCTATGCATTAATCTGTAAGGTAAATAATTTTGTGCTTGGGCTTAAGGAGCTCTTGATGAAAATGGAGGTTATTTTTTTGCTCTCAGCTGTGTAAGCAGTGCTTGTAAGTGGCAACCATGGAAATGGATGTGGATGCGTGCATTTACTTACCTATATATCTATTCTGAATCTTCTTCAAAGACATCATTATATTGGGGATCAACTCTCATCTACTCTGCAGTGAGATAAAAGCACAATTCTGATTTGTAGCTGAAGGAAATGTGTTGAGATTCAGTGGATACTGTGGAGGTTTGGAAATCTGGAAGTGCAGGAATTGTACTTGCCCAGGATCTGAAGCGGCAGTAAGCTAAAGCTGAGGCTGTTAGTCTCCTGAAGGCCTTCTTACAAAACACATGGTAGGCTGCACAAAATTTAGAAAGATGTACTCATGTTAATGGAGTTAAGCATTTGAAGTACGTTCACAGCAGCTTTTAGGGTTAAAGCAGTGTCATAAAGTGTCTTGTGTTAGTTTCATTCTTCTTTCATTCACAGTTTTAAAGAATTCATGTAATGAAAACCTGACTTGTGATTAGGGATTCTAACCATACAACATCACAAAATGCGGTTGCTTGATTCCAGAATTTCAGATGAGAAGCTGGTGTGTATGAGATTTGAAGCAAATGTCAAATGTCACAAATTTTTGGAGCATGATGGCCCCTCCTCTGCTTATGTGGGCTTGCTGCTAAATGCATTCTTAGGGTCAGATCCTCTTTGGCTGAATTCATATGTGATTTCCATTGAACTTAGTGGGAGCTACAGATAGGCATCTGAGGGCAGACTTTGACCCTTAAGTTTTTGGGGAATATTTGAGCTCATGCTGACTGAGACTGACAGTACAGGAGACTGAAGTCCTCTGTATATCCGCAGGCCAGGCATTGTACAGACAGCTTCCTTGCACAGCCTTGCTCATGAGCTCAACCCTGGCCTGGAGCGACCACCCTCTCTAGAGGTGGTAAGTAATTTGGTATTTACACAACCTCAGTCTTGGGCCTCTCTTGTATAGAGGCTAAAGACTGTACGTGGTGGTTCAAAACGCTCCACCTGCCAAGCAGCTGAAGTCACCCTCTGTAGTTTTTGTACAGCAGTGCCTTGTACTCACCTGCTGGAAGAGTCACATCTCCAGTTCCAGAATTTGATACTTCTTATAGGGAAGCTTAAACTTCAGACATAAGAAGTGTAGGAAATGTGCTCTTAAGTCATGCCAGACTGACTGTCACGGATGCTGTTTGAGGCCTAGAATGAAAAAAAGATACATCCATTGAGTATGTTAGGTGCTTAGCTACTGCTCACTACCTGTGGCCTTTCACCTAGTTAAGAGAGAAATCACGGTCACAGCATCTTCTCTGTTGAAAGCTCTGTTTGTGCTGTTTTAAGAAAACCCTCAAAAAGTAGTTCCCTGATTTGTTAATCAGTTGTCGTGCAATTGATTAAGCAAGACCAAAAAAGTTTCCTGAATAATGGGAAGATAAGCTCACCCATTAAGAAAAGATTAAAATAGAAGGAACAGCATGCTGTAACTGGCACGATGAAAATTCAGGCTGTTTGTTAGCCAATATGTATGAGGTTTCATTCAAGTTTGGTTGAAGTTTTTAGAATTCATTCTTGTTATGACAAATTATCACAGGAATTAATGTGAATCATGTGTCTTAGACATTTTGGCATCACATACAGTTTGTTTTCCCTTGCTGCCCAGAAGTTTGTTTATTATTGAATAAAATAAGTGGACACCAAAAGTCACAGTTTGGAGTGACTTGAAAACCAATTTTATATAAACTCCTAGATGCAGAAACTACAGCTCAAGTCTAAGTTTATAAGGAGGGAAGGAGACACTTTTTGTATCAAGTTGACCTAGAGTTTTTCCTATCCCTCTATATCAGTATATATGACATATCTGATGTAGGCGACATGGAGTAGGATTTCTGCAGTTAGATTTCAGAAAACACTCCAACAAACGCTGCATGGAGTGTGTATGCAGCATGGGCACTGCTCTTTAGAAATGTGGATGAAGTATTCTTGTTCCAAGTTTGCAATGAATGGAACAGGAGGGTGCTGACTGATAGTGAACTAACACTTCTAGTGATATTTTTACTTAATTAGTGGAGTACTTTGCCAGCAAATTTGATACGTTATGCATCTGAAACATCAGATTAATCCTTTTCAGATGTCATCCTGATAGCCATTTTGGTTGTGCAGGTTTTAAAATGAGTGGTGGTCATCTCTCTCTACTACTTGGTTCTTTCTGGGTTTATTGTTGGAGATTTTGTATTTATTTTACTCACTTTTGTGAGTAATGCTCTGTGACAAAAGTGTTCTGTCAGCTGAAACTGAAGTACTGTGGTGATGAGAGGTGCTTAGGTAATTTCTGAATCAAACAATAGGTCAGTGTTGGTACATGAAGAAAATTGGTACTGAAGAAACACAAGTCTGCCTTAATGTAACTAGCGAAACAAAACCTGAGAGATTTTCAGTCTTCTTGAGTCAAACAATTTTAGACAAGTATTCTGTTTTACTAACTCCACATCCTCTCTTTACTAGAGTTTGAGCATTACAAAACCTGCCATTTTTAAACAAAGGGTGTAATACTTTTCCAAGCAGCACTTAGAGTGCAGAGGCAACCAGGTGAACACCATCAGGTGTTGCCAGGTAGGAGGAGGAAGGCAGGAGCTCCTGTTAAGCCCACCTGTGCCCCATTAGGGCTGGTCCCAACTGCGCATGAGCAGAACTGGGGGACCAATAAAAGGCCTTTTTGGGGGCCAGCCCTAAGGGGGCACAGGTGGGCTTAACAGGAGCTCATGCCTTCCTCCTCCTGACTGGCAACCTGATTGTGTTCACCTGGTTGCCTCTACATTAGAGAATAAATTTTGTCTGTCCCCAAACGCAGTTTTGCCCTCAGTAGATGAAACAGGCTGTTGAAGTGAAAGTTCATGGTCAATCTGTAGAACTGTTATCTCTTGGGCTCACATGATGGTTTGTTACAGGTTAGCCATCATGTCCTTTAGTCTAGCTTAGTCAGATGGTAAAGGCCCAGTTCTATCTCCTCTTCCATCACTTCATCCCACCAGAAATGGGTCTTTTTGACACAAGAAAGACATGACTGTTGGATTCTTTTCTGATCATTTAATTTGCAAGTACAACCCTCTTCCTCTTATGTTGCATGCTCTAAATAGAAAAATACTGTCAGTGGTAAGTTTGATGCACTCCTTCACTTTTTTTTGCAAATTCAGAAAGGCATCATTGTATCAGTAATAACTAAATATGTAAAATTCTGGAGAATGGAAGGTTGCAAAGGACCTGGCATTTCATACCTACTGACTTGGGTTTATGCTCAGTCCTGAAGTATGTAGTGTTTTGTTTCTGACATCTTAAATCTAAATCCTTCATACAGTGAGTTTGATGGCCTCTAGTAGACTACCTGTGCCTGAAAACTATCACACAAATAAATGGCCTTATTTTTCTCCAGATCATTTTTATGTCCTGGGAATTGACTCTTTTAAATGAATTTGGCTCGACTGTCTGTCAGAGTTCTGGGGTGGGTTCCTGCAGATGCACTGGGGATGCTGATAGTGTGATCAGTCCACAGTGTCATGGAACCTCCTCTCACGATTTGAGTTGCAATGAACCACAGTCAGAAATTTCAAAGGAGTTTGATGACATAGCAAGAGTTCATATCTGCATAGAGGTTCAGGTGCATTCATTTATTTGCTTAACTGGCGTTTTTAAGATAGAAAAAAAAGGTATGGATATTGCAAGCCTTCTTTCCATGCCATTTTCTGTCCACATGTCCAGAAAGCCATGCAAGAGCTCCTCCTCTCTACTGGTACTTGGTTCTGCAGCAGAAAAGAATCAGAAGCCTGAGCCCCCCATTACACATACTTGTCTGTGCAGGGTGCAGGGGTGTTGTCACCTGTGTTAATCCAGGTGCTACTTTGAACTAGGGGCTGCTCATTGGGTTTAACTTTCCAGTGGCAGCTCACCTACAGATCACTGTCAACACACAGTGTGGGTGATGATGAGCCAAGTTCAAAAGTTTTTGACAGCTGCTTACTTCATGCCCTTACACTGTCTGATGATCACTGTTTGGAGGACAAGGCCTGTTTCTTTGGCCAGCCCCAGTGATCAGTACCTCACTTCCTCTCCTCAGTCTCACTCACTTTTCATTGAAATTTAAGGTTAAGATCTACCAGCCCAATCTGTTCTCTGATGCTCTTATGATAAGGATTTCTTTTATTGGTAAGGGAACTCGTCAGTTGTGCTACTTTGCTGCTATTATTTCCTAGATCTCTGGCTCAAGAGAGTCAGAGTCAGGCGTTAAAGGCTGCTGCAACCTGTGTTTCAAAAAGCACACCTCATTCTCCACTCACATCCAGCTGATCAGCTGAGCTGTTGGGAAGCTCGGGCTCCTTTCAAATGTCTACGGACAGTTTTGGTGTAGACTGTCGTATTTCAGGATGTCACCACTTGTTACCTACTCCCTCAATGACCACAGCTTTTGACACTTGCTCCTTTAATCTGTGTCACTGCCTGACAAAGTGTGACGCTGGCAGAAACAGCGTCCAGTGATTGTGCTTTGTAGATTGTGTTGTGGTAGGTACCACAGTGAGAAAGCCCCTGTTAGTCATCTAATTTTTTTCATACTTTTTTATCTGTGTTTTCTTGTAATTCCAATAGATGTACTTTGTATCACATCCAGCACTGTGTATTTTGTATTTTCATAGCCCAAGGTATATCCAGATTTAACAGAAAATACTTAGACCAAAATCCTCTATAGATAGATTAAAACTTTTAACTCTGAGATATTTACCCTTTATTGTAGACTTGGGACTTCTCTACTTCTTGTGATTTATTGAAATAGTTATTCTAGAGTAATCTTTCTTAAACAGTTATGTCAGTAGGTATCTCTGTATGAATTCCTTAGTTTTTGATTAAATGTTCCTTAATTACACTGAAATTATCCTTTGAGTTAATTTCTTGCAGATAAGAAATGTTTGCAAAGCTACGTGTTGCTTTTAATGACATAAGCTCCTGATGGAAAATTAGGTGTGGACTGTGTGCTTTTAATTTTTATCACTAAATAAAAGCATTTTCATTAAGAGATGGTTGCTTTGTTGGCAAAGGGTAGAGGTAAACCCATCCCTTCTGCTGAGATCACACACCAGGCATCTATGCCAACCCCTCCCTCACTCTCTCATCACCCTCCCAGACTATTCCTACACTCATTTTGTAGTAGGTGTTGATCCTGAGAAACATCTTGACTTCAGTGAGATTTACCTTCAGGCTAAGTGATCAGTTCATGTTTCAGGTCTGCAGTGTAGTTTGATTTATACCATAAGGAGATGAACTTGATTGTATACTGCCTACTACACATAACAAGGCCTTGGAAGTTGGAGTGACAGAGTTAGATGTAGCAACGGATAACCATCATCCTAGCAAGTCCCTAAGCCTTTGCCTGGAGCTTGGAGTTCTCTCTCTGCACTGCTGCTGCAGCACAACTAGCCAAAAGGTAGGGAGGGTCATCTTCTTCAGGCATAAACACACATTTAACTATCTGGAGCAGAGATCCCTTCCTAAGACATGCCCTTCATAGGTTTGGCTCTAAGCAGTTGCTGAGAAAGGGACATTGCTTGCTAGAAAGAGGCTGGTTAGGGGCAGGAGACAGCTCTGCAGTTTCTCAGGTGTCCAAATATCCTAGAACTGTTGTTCACTAAAGTTCTACAGGCGTATTAAGGTTTGCAACTTAATTGAACCCAAGACCTGGATTTTTCTTTCTCTTCTTTACATTCCACATTGTATTTATAGCCACTGCTAAAGCTTTCTCAAAAGTTAGTTATTTTGCATAATTGCATGAAATAGAAAATAACTGATTTTTTTTTTTTTCTGGTCTAATTAAAAGTTACTTGGTATATCTACTGTGCATTGTACTGTCTGCTTCCCCTTCTCTGTTATGTGTGCTGGCTAAAGTAAGTAAATGATACTTTTCCCTGACAAAATAAAAGCCTGCAGAAAACTGATGGTTAACAGGATCTGCTGTTAGCACTGAGGCCTAAAGAGAACAGGTGAAAACTAAACCCTGTCCCCTGAGGCCAATAAAATAGCTGTTTGGTCCCCTGTGTGTAACCTCCTAATAACTTTACTGGGCAGCCTTAAGATCCCTTGGGGGCTTCTCTGCAAGAGCACTCCCTCTCTTTGTTCAGATTGCTTATTAAAAATGATTTTATAATGAAGTTGCCTCAAATAGCAGCTACTTTCCTGCTTGTCCTTGAAGCGCTGTTTGCCCTGGTGAAGAATCTGAAGACAACTATCTAGGGCTTTTCTCTTGTTCAAAACTTTTGCTGAACTACTGCTACACTTTATTTAAAAAAAAAAAAAAAATTTCCATTGTGCCAAAGAAAACCTTTTCTTCATCAGCTAGATATTGCATCTTGAATGCTGCTTTGAAGTTTGTAAAAAGGTTTTTGGATGCTGGCATCATCAAGCAATCAGTTTTATTCCCTGCCACACAAAACATTGTGTCAGTGACTTGTTTGTTGTCTGAGAGAGAATTAATGTTGCCACCGTGTTGTGAGTGCCAAGTTATTTAGTACAAGGGCAAAGGCACTGTCAGATAATGAGGAGAGAAAGGAATATAAAATATTCTAAAATAAGAAAATGTTTCTGCCTGGCTTGGGAGAAAGAATATGCAGAGTGACAGTGCTGTGTGTGAGTGTGAATTTTGTGGTAAGGCAGAAATTTGGTAAGAAAATGTGGGAAGGTGGAAATCTGTAGATGCTCTGGTTCTTGATGGTAGGTCTCTAGCAGTGAAATGTTTCCTCTGTGAACATTCTGATGTTTGTGAGCCTGGCCCTTTGCCCATGTGGAAGCAGCTGCGGGCTGAAGCTTTGGGAGAACATTTTATTACTGCATGCTTTATGCCCTCACAGAATAACTGGTCAGAGGCAAGAGAAGTTTGGTGCCTCTGATGTTCTGTTAGCTACCCAAAAGCCTGGTCCCTGCCCGGGCCCCAACCCTTCAGCACAATTGGAAGGAATATTACATTTTCTCCAAGGCTGACAGAACAGGCAATTAAATGCACTGCCCTGGAAGTCCCATGGGGAACTTGGTCTATTAGCTGCTCTTGAAGCTCATGTCTCTTCTCTGGTTCTGTTCTGAATATATGGAGCAACTTCTGTCTGCTTGGGACTCTTGGCTGTAACCATTAATTATGGAGTTATTTTACTGTGAGTTTTCTGGTAAATACCTTCAGATAGATTTTTCTGTTCCTCTATAGCAAAATAGCATGCAAACCACAGCAAGGTGAACAACTACAAACAGGTGAAAATTAATTTGGGCAAATGAAGAGTGATAAGCATTTGAAAAATGTTACTCATTCAATATTAAAAAGTATGCCTCTGTGTGTATGTTGGATTATAGTTCAGATACTCCAAAACCATGGTTGCCTAGCAAGCTCATTTAAACAAGGCAGAAAAAAGGAAACTCTCATAAATTTTGCAAGTCTTAATCTGGCAATAAATCCTGACCCTTTCCATGCCTCTAATATGTATTAATAGAGGTTACAAATTAACAAATTCCAGTGCTGCTCACACCTATCTTATTTTTCTGGTCTGTCCTGTGGAAGTGTACAAGATGGACCGAGACATTCTGTTTCATGTTGAAAAAATGGGTTGGAAGCCCATGTTTTAAGAAGTGCTGCAAGAGCATTAGGAGTTTGCTGACATCCACATCAGCCATCTTCAATTTTGGCATCATCGTTGGTTGGAGAGGAGAACTGTGTTCTCTGTAGGCTGACTGTATATTCTCCACACTCAAGACTTGTATCCAACTCTGACAGCTGTACAAGTTACTCTTGGCAAAATTCTAAATGTTTTTTTTGCACTTTTTGAGTGGCTTGGGCACTAGAAAACTGACAAATGAGACACCTCCAAATCTGCTTTTCAATGCTGGCCATTTTTCAATGCAAACAATGTAAAAACAAGTAACAAATGTTACTGCTTACGACTTTCTTCTTTAATGTGAACAGTTCCTTGAAGTCACTTTATGGAAAGGTAAGTCTTTGCATCTGTGATGAGTTGCTACCAAATACAGCAACAATTAAAATTAGGATTAAAAGTAGGATTAAAATTAATTGAAGGCCTGGTTGCCCATTTTTTCCAAGATTAAAAGTCAAAGTGTTTTCCCAAAGTAATCATTTATTCCTACAGACATATCACTGCTAACCTTTTTCACACGCTGAAAACAGTCTGTCCTCAAAGCTTTTTCTCTCACATTCATTTCACTTCATGATATTGTTTCTTATAACACAATATTGCATTTTTGTTGTAGCAGAGCTGAATTCTAATGAGTCTAAAGCAAGCTCAGTCATATGGATTTCTTCAAGGTTGGTATCTGAACCAAAAAAAGCACATTCTATTATCTGAATTTTGAAACCAGGGACTGATTCCATCATTCCTAATAGACTCATTTATTTGACAGTGCATTGCTAGACTTGTGCACTCACCATTTTGAAACAACTATTGAACCTGAAAAGGGCTTTTTAGCGTACGTTGAAGACAAACCTTATTAGGACTCTTAGAATATTGATAGTTTTTGCTGCCTTTCTATGAGAACATCAACCTGAAATTATTTAAATGTTTACTCTGGGAAGAGTTTCATGCAGACCACATGTAAGGCAGCTCCTTATGACAGTTCAGGTATTCACTCTAACTCATACTGAATCCATGTTCTTAATCTTGTGCCCAAATGATGATGGTATTTTTAAAGCTCATGTTTTAAAGTCGTTTTGCTGATGGGACTTTTTCTCCCTCATAGTCTCCTAATGTGTTGAAGTGTAGCAGTTAGTGGTCATCTAACAGACTCAAAGGGCAACCTAGATCAGTTGGAAGAACCAAAATTTGGGGTTGAAGAGTGGGAACAGCAACAGATGAGTCCAAAATTAAATAGAATCTTGACACCATATCTCTAAGGTCCCTTCCAACCTAAGCCATTCTGTGGGATATGGAATTCAGCTTTCTTTTTATTTTTTAAGAGCTGAGTGTTTTGGGGGTATATTGACAAAATGCCATTTCTTTGTATGTATTGGGGAGGAGTGTGGGGATGGAGAGCAGGCAGTGAGAACAGTGCAGTCAGGTTTTAAGAAATCTTGCCAACTATGGGCTATAATACATTTCTTTCATGATACAATAAAACACAGTTTTTCTGTAAGACCATAATAATTTCCTTTCAATCAGCTGTAAGTGCACTATAAAAGCATCACTAAAATATGCATGATTTGGAAAATACAGATGTGCTTAGTAGCACAAATAAGCTACTTATTCAATATTCACAAGATTGAAACAACTTATTTCTCAATGTTTTGTAGAGAGGGAAACAGGGGGATCCAGTGTAAATAAGTGCCAAAATTACATCCTTGGAATTTCAGTGGGGGTATTTTTTGCTACTTTATCTCTTGCTATTATAAGACATGATAGTTGTAGAACTTGGATTTGGTCTTTAACCCTGATGCAGTCACCTTGCCTTAAATTACTGTATTGTCAGGTTCTGGACTCACTGTTCACTTTATCAAAAGAATAGATATCACCTAAACAGAAGGTACAGTTTTAAGGGATTACAACTGGGACTTCAGGAAGCTTCCTGTCTTTACCTTGCTGCCATTAATTGTGAAAACTTTGACTTGAATGGAAATCGAACAGATCATCCACTGAGTTACTGTAAGAAACATAAGTAGTAAATTAAACAGGAGTCCTTGATAAAGGGGATGATGACTTTGTTGTAAAAACTAAGTCGGTTGTGAGACGTTTTGTCTCTGGCTTAGCTATCCCTGTGTGCATGACAGGTTCTTGTTTAAGGTTAACAAACTATCAGTTGTGAATTGTAGCAGTGTAATCTTGCTGAACAACAGACTAAGCACACCCTGAAAGCAATTTCCTCTTTTTTTTTTTTTTTTCCCTTTTCTTTTTTTGAAGTGTTTACCACCAACTACAAAAGGTAGTTCACAACAGTGGTAGTTTGGGGTTTTTTTGGGTTTTTTTTTCTTCACTTTTCTGGAGACTGAAATGAGGCTTTATTTAATCTCTGTTCAACAGGGAAACCTCCAGTTTCAGAAAATCGGTATGTGACCAAAGCCATTTAGTGATTTCCTTTTAGATGATTTTAGTGATTTCATCATCAGTTGATAACCATCCTACTCACCAATGTTTGTCTGAAGAACGATTTCCTTATCTTTGTTACTGTTACCTAACTGATAGGTAGGTGTGATACTTCCTGGCTGCATAGAAAACTTGTACAGATAAGGCAAGTTTCCTGTTTAAACTCTTAACATATCTTTCACTCTGACCTGTTTTTCCCTCCCCATATTGCTGGCTTACTACTGAGTTATGGTCTTTGAAGTAGAAGTGTAAGTAAGGGGTCATCTAGAGAGAATATTTTACATGCAGTTTGAGGATATAAGGGTAATAAAGGCTGGCTGAAAATAATTTTCCTGTTAAACAAAACTTTTGATATTTCAAACAATATTTAACTGAAATAGTCTCAGGTTTTTTCTGCAGTTTTCAGGAGGAAGGCAAGGAAGCTCCTTGTTAACCAGACCATGGTGAGTAGTCCCTCACATGGAATGGTGGTGTCTTGACTTCAAGAGCTGGCCTAGAAACAAGGCAGTTCAGGTACTTCAAACTTAAATCCCCACATTCCACAAACGTGATTTCACCACCTCACTGTCAGCTGTTTGGAGAGTAGATTTTTAGTATGCAGTCCATTATGAAGCACTAATGTATGTTCCTCTGGAATATTTCCTCTGTGACAAGCATGCAATGTTGTCACCAAAAAATCCCCAGCCATTTCTAACAGCTAACCTTAGAAAAGAGACACAGAGCATCTTCACTTGGGAACAAGCAGTTTGAAAACTTCTTTGTGAAACTGTTACCTGATTTGCCAAGAAAATTTTCCTCACTGCCTGTTAATTTGCTACTTTTCGTGGATGTTGGATGAGAGGTTGTGTGATAGTCACTCCAGGTAGGACCTTATCGCCTGGTGTGCAGATCAACTGCTTTCCTTTCTCTGGAGTTAAATCTGCAGTTAGACTACGGGTCCAGCCTCGTAAGTGGTACTGTGTTCTGGGAAGTGCAAAGCTGAGAAGGCTTACATGTAGCTACTCACTCTCTTGACTCAAGTTACAGAGTTCCTTGTCTTAGAATTATAAGCTAGGCTTATGAATGTGATTGACATTTTACTGTATATCCTGGGTAAGCAACAAAACACTGTCTTCTTAACTATTTCTAATGTATTGGGGGTAGGTATGAGTTGTCCAGTAAATCTTACATGTCCTGGTGTGTCAGGTCTGGCTTCCCTGTACAGAATGACTTAGTGGCACTGGCATAGCAAGGCTCCCTGGTCCTTCACTCCAAATCAGATTTGATAGTGCTCCTCTTGACAACCAGGAGGCCTATTCAGCAGTTAGAAATTGGATGAATGTTAGTTTGATGGGGACCCCCTCCCGCTGGTGGGATTTGAGCAATTGTTGAGAGACTTCTACAAAGGTATCCACCAGCATCATGCCAGTCTCCCTTTTCCCTTTCCTGTCCCCTTGCTAATGCCCACACCAAATCTTTCTTCAAAACACTTGTCATTAAAAGCTGTCTCTATTTCTAAACAGATAAATTATCAAACTGCAAGTATAATTTGCCCAAAGCAAAAAATAATAATTAAAAAAAAAATATATCTGTAAGCTAGTTCTGAGGGACATATCCAAAAATAACCATTCCCTTTATTAGGTTACTTCATTGCTGGATAATAAATCTTGATAAAGTTTTTAATTGGCTATTTAAGTAGTTCTAGCTCAAGTTAGTCTTCTGTTTTCCTGTTTTCCAGTTTGTGATCACTGAACACAGTTAAATCCGCAGCCCTTTGAGGGGTTTTATGGGCTTGCTACGCATTTCTTTCCAAATAGTTCTGAGGTCATATTTCTATTGTGATTTTTGTTTTTGCTAGAGCTTTAGAGAGACAAAAGGAAAAGAGAAGCAAAAAGCAAGATGAAAGGATGCAGTCACTATTTATCTAAAAGTTGTGTGCCAATTTGGTATATTTGGACCTATTATAGAAGAAGAAAAACAAGCTTCAGCTGAAGTAGGGGGTCAAATTGTGTATGAAGTAACAGCAACAGGAACTAAGTGATGGCAGAGTTTGTATTATGTCCATTAAAGCTCTTAAACTAATTCTCTCCAATGAGACCATAACTCATGGTAGGTAGCTACATGCATCAAGCATGCCCATATCACAAGATTAGAGCAGAAGTACTTACCCTCTTTCCAAAAAGCACTTGAAGGATACTTCCTGTAGGAATCTGTGTGTAACAGCAATTACTAATTTAATTCTGATGTTGTCCATGCTCTATATTCATAAAACTTTGTTTTTCTTTAAAGGCTTCACTTCCTCAGTGAAGTGTTTGCTTCTTCAATTGTTGCACTCTTGTTTTTTCTCAGGAGACTTTTCCCATTACCAAAGAGAGATGAGAAAAGGCAGATGCAGTGACAAAAGGGAAAAATACAGTTGTGTACGTTTTGGAACCAGTAGAAAAACTGTCCTTGGTTTTAGAGCCAGAAGATCCTGTTCATTGCAAAGTAGTATAGCTTCTCCTTTATAGCCTCAGCAGTATAGTGTACTGTATTTAGTTCTTTTTTACTCTGTTATACAGATAAGGAAAGAAACTAGGATAATATTGGACTATTTATGAATAGGGTAATACAGTTCTCCCAAACCACCCCATCCATGCTTCAGTCCTCTCTACTTTGAGCTACCAAATACAGCACTCTTGTCCTTTGGTGCTTTTAAATAAATTTCCCAAAACATCTTTATTTCCAATTTTGGAATAAGTAAAAGTGACTCTATTGACTGTTGTATTTGATCCTTCATTGGATATAGTCATTATTTAACCAAAATTCCTATCCTAAGCTTCTTGATTTTTCAATTATGTTTTGCAGATGGTTGTGTGGGGGGGGTTGTGCTTGGTGTTGGGAAAAGTATTTCCATTTCATTTCTAACCATATGTTTGCATGGAACAAACCACCTAAACCACAATGTATTTCTATGGAAACACAAGCTTATTAAATGTCAAACAGTTTATGTTTTCATGGCAATCATCTTCAATTTGACACATTCACTGTGTCAGTGCTTTTTGATGTAAGCTTCAAACTGTCATATTGTTGATGTTCAGACATGAAAAGGTCTGAAGTCTCGCACATGGAGGAGGAGAAATTAAGCTCCTGACAATTAGCAGGTGGTGGTAATTTGGGCATGTTTGAGCCTTGTATTAAGATAATAATAGGAAATCCTTAATCTATCCTCAACTACTTCAGCTGATGAAGAGGTGGCATCACTGTAGAACTCTAGTTTGTGCTTACTAAGGGCTGACTATAAATATCAGGGTTGCTGGTGAAGCTTGAAGTGTCTTTGCACATTTAACTCTGTCACTCAGCTCATGCATTGCAGAGATAGCTTTAAAAAGCAAGGGAGATGGGAGAAAGGGCTCCACAAAACTGTGCATACACTATGGAACTAATGCTGAGGGCTCTAAGGGGTTTTGGCCTTACCTAATCATTTGGGAATTAAAACTGCAAGTTCATGGGTCACGTTGTAACAGGCTGAAAAATTACTTTTAAAGCAGACTGGCTCCTTGCAGAGAGCAGAGGCTAATGGCTAGGCCTACAGCAAAAAAAGTCCTGTGGCAGTAAGGAAGGACATGTTGAATAAGCTTTAGTTTACCAGTAAGTGATCCTTGTTATATGGAAACTGAACTCACATCAAAGTCTGTCTTTGCTCTACTGACAGCTGTGGGCATCAGGCTGCTAGAGAAAAGATTAAGTATGTGATACATATGGAACAAAGACAATGCAAACATCACAGTAAAGAGAATTTCAGTGGCTAAAATAGGGAATACTTATAATATACACTTACACTTGTGTAAGGAAAGCCCTTTTAGCCCTCCCATACCCGTCGTTCTTTCCTTTTAAAAAAAACAACAGTATTACCTTACTGATCTTTACATTTTCAGTATATATGGATTAAAAAGCAGTAAAATCAATTTTTCCTCTATCAAGCTGTGAGTACAAACTCACGTTGATCATATGGTTTAATAGATTATGTCTATGCTTAGAAATGGCTCATTCCTCACATACAAAAATTCTCAGGAGTAATTTGCAGGTCTGAGTGCAGTTGCATATATTACACTATCACGTTAGGAAGAAATAGCTATTTAATTTATTTATTGTCTATTGTTTTAAATATATTAATATATTTCTTTACAACAAACTTTGTTTCACAGTGGAATTAACTAAATTGACTGGGTTTTAAATCTTCCAGTCTTTTACACTCTTTTCTGTTTTTGTCCCTCCTGTGCAGTGAAACCAAAGCCAAGTTCTCATTGCTGGAAAAAGTTGTAATATGGGTGCCTTAACTTCCTTACTCCTTCCAGAGTTTGCCTAGCACGTGGTCTGCTCTCAAGCTCTCTCTGAGGGTTGTTCATCCACCCTTGTGCCTATGTGGTGTTTCACAGAGAGCTGTGAGAAAAAACAGTTCCCTAGGAAACTTTTCACTGCTATCCCAACCTGGCATATCTGTGTGAGACCATGGTTCTTCCCTTTCTGGGTGAAATTGCAGAACTTGATGCTTTCCTGAGCATCACTTACAGGTAACATTCTCAGTTCTGTGCTTGTGTTTGTCTCCTAGAAGCTCCACCTATAGTGATGGACATACACCTGGTGACAAGTTTAATGAGTCATGAAATCCTAGCCCTTGGGGCCCATGCTGGTTATTCATTGTTACACACAAGCACAAAGCAAATAGCAAATTTATCACTTTCAGCTTTAGGGGACTGAAATGGGTGATTATCTGAAAGAGGTAATGAATGTTTACATAAATTTGCATGACAGCCATTTTTCTTTTCTACCACATATCAGAACATAGTAGTGCTGCTGTGAAGCTGTCACTTAATTGTAAAGGAAGGATAGTTAATCACTAGTTAAGTGATACTCGGTATCACAACTTTTGTACAGCTTATACTCTGTACTTGTTGGGTGGTATTTTGCCACATAATAGCAGAATATTTTTCCATTTTTGCCCCAGCTTAGGTTTTCTCTGTTGAAAATGATAAATTCATAGTCTTATCTGCAAGCCAGAGGAAGATTTATTGGAGGTTTACTAATGCCTGTTTCGATGGATGCTGATACACTCTGTGGAAACTTCTCAGTGGATGTTTATAATTATTCATAGCTGAATGGGAATGCTGAAGGCCTGCCTGCTTTACCAAGTCATGCAACGAAAGGGGCAGATCTGCACAGCCAAGCACTTGACACACAGGATCTGACACCCACACTATATCTGTTTCAGGGCTGGTCTGCTTATTGACTTCAGAGTAGGTCTTGTCTGGTCTGCTGAAGCCTATTTGGGCTGAGGTGAATTACATGTTGTCTCGGAGTGCATCTTCCAGTTTGGTTGCATCAGAATGGAATCTTGCTCATGCTCTCTGGGGCCACTTTATGATGCAAACCAAAACATGGTGAAGCCATGGGGAGAGCTGCTTCAAAAGCACACTCATGATCAGAACCTAAACACTGTTGGAGACTCACAGTAAGAAGGTGCAGGTGCAGTTTCTGAATGGGAGTAGAAGTTTCCTATCAGGGTAGTGTTTGCAGTGTCCAACTCTGCTAAGCTACCTGGGGATGGTCTCCTTGCTTTCCTCCAGCCTTCATGTTCTCTTTGAAGGGGACCTTGTGACTGCTGCCCATTTCAGTCACGTTGTGGGGCCAATTGATTCCTCTGCTTCTTCAGAAGCCACCCATATGCACAGGCACATCGTAATGAGGTGTCTGAAAGGACATGGTCTTCTATAAATAGAAATGTACCTTCATTACCCTCTGTAATAACTGCTGAAGGATAATCGTATTCATCTTTTAGCATTGTCCCTGTTCAGAGCTAACTGATGGTTGTAGAATGCTCTTCATCTTGTTCTCCAGTTTGCAAAGGAAAGTCAGCTAGCTCTTCTGGTTTTTCTTATTTCCTAGTTCCATTATATACATTTCTTTCTATTTCTATTGTATACATATCCTGTATAAGAACCTGGAGTTTACTCCACTCTGTAGGAAAGTGCTGGAATTCAGTACCTGTAATATTACCACATACAGAGAAAACATTTATTGGGGTAGAGATGTGTCTTCTGCACACAGTAAAAGTAATCACCAAAATACAGCTTTTAATGCTCACTTTAATTCAGTGTTATTTTTGTATGGATTTCAGGCCCAAAAGCTACATGTCTTATGGTGCTTCCATTGCTCACAGCAGTTAAGATCCATAAAGACAACAGGAAAATAAGGTGGTCTTCTATAGAGAAAAGTTTGCCATGCAGAATCCAATTCTTTTGCGGGTCTGCAGGTGCAACCTTTTCCTTGTCATGATCTATGCACAAATACTCTCTGATTCAGAATTTTTTTTGGCAGTTTCATGTCCTGCCGTAAAACTTTCCCGGCCTTCACTTAGTCAAAATTAGCCCTACTGAACACTCAGTGTGATTTATTACACTGCTGACAATGTGTTGCTTAGCTGAGTAGCTTGTAAAAAAAAAAAGATAATGGTGTCCTACAAGATAATATTTTCTTCCACATTTGAATACATGGATTGTCATGTGCTGCCAGGTTCTGTGAAAGTGCATAAGTAACACCTCACAGCTCTCTCTTTGGTACAGCTTTGGTACATCTCAGTTCCTTCATTCATTTGCATGTCCACGATGAGCTAAAAAATCATGTTCCCACATGATTTTATAGTATTACATAGAAATGGGGCTCCAAAATCTCCTCAGATTCTAGGAGGATGTGTTTTCCTCTGAGTCACTGTTTTTATACTGCGTCAGTGCCGGTTCATCCTCTCTAGTCAGTCAGCTTTGTTTCTTCACCCCAAAAGTATCTAATAGTATTAAGCATTGGTTATTAATAATTAGGTCATCATAACTTTGATATTTCTTTTGAAGGTTTAATCTAAACATTGCTGGGCTTTTCTGTCATTACTTTAATAGTTCCATCTGTTTGCACTGGTGTTTCCTTTTCTTCAAATCTTCATTCTCAATGGAAAAGAGAGGCCCAAGCAGAGAATGCATTGGGGATTTTTCAGAGTATATTTTATTTATTTAGCTTTCATCTTGTTTTTCCATGCTCTTTTGCAGACATTTTGTTATTAATGCAAACGAGTGGAAAGTGACCCTATTGTGCTTCCTGTGTAAATGTGGTAGTCTGTGTTTTTGTTTCTTTATGTTTGCATTTTTAATGTTACATTTCTTTCTTGCTTAAAAATATTTTTAAAGAAATAAAAAAATTGAAAAGTCCTCACACTGGGAATGTGGAGATTGAACTGTCCAGGCACTAACACTGAGTATTTGTTTTTCAGTCCTTCACTTACAAAAGCCTGTACTGACAGACCTTTAATTTACATTGCTAGCATAGAGATACAGCCACAAGAACTGCTCTGTAATATCCTTAAACAGTATTTTTCACTCACCTATAATGAGGTGTCTGTTTTATATTGCTGCCCATTCATCATTCCTCAGACACCTGCTGCCTCAGTCAGTTACTTCTTAAATCTGAGTTAACCTTCTGATGCCATCCTGCTCTCCTTTCTTCCTTGCTCAAACCTATTATTCCATAAACCAAAATGTCCAACATGAGTCCAGTCACCTGTGAGCATATGCTGCAGGATTTTAACATCTGTTGCTTCTGCCTGCTGCTCTTTGGGGCAGTGGATTTTCATCACGTCTTTATGAACTGAAGAGCCCATTACCTAACGAGCCTGACCTATTCATTACCTGTTCATGGATTTGCTTTATGTTTTTCCACCCTGGCTTAGGCCTCCACGTTGTTCTCTAATTCATTCGGCAGGGAAGAATGGAACAATTAGCCACAAACTCTGGAGCTCTGGCAGATGATTAATCAGAAAAAAAAGAAAAAAAAAAAAAGCAAAACAACCCAAAAAAACCCTGTGGCTGATAATGATAGTCTATGAATTATGAACTGGCTGTAACCCAGGGAATACTCCTATTGTGCCCTGTACAGACAGCCCATCCTTCCTTGACTGAAGTGCAACACAAACAGTAAGATTTTCCATCCAAAATAATTTTAACCATTCTGTTGTTCAAGTTTTTAACTCCTGAATCTCTTTATCCAGCCACCACGTGATCCTCAGGAAAAAAAAAATCATCCAGAATCCCCTTGTATTTCAGTGTAATTTGGCAGTTGAAGAGGGAGATGGTAAATGAAGGTTAAAGCATTAAGATAAACAGCTGCATTGCAAAATCTTATTGATGTAATTACAAGGATTTTAATTTAAAATGCAAGCCACAAAAAATTCCTTTGTAGGCCACTGCCAGTGATTGCAAATCAGTTCTCTCTGTGCTTTGGTACTGACACATACCCAAATTTCTGTGGAGTGCATATTTAAGTTACTTTTACTATTAGTACTGGATTTTGTCTTGTTTTCATAGGCCACTATCCTGTGCCTTACCTTGGTCATTGGCCATGAGTAATGCTTGGGTGAGGGGTTTTTTTTTTAGGTTTTTAGAGTATTACAGATTCTTTGGAACTTTTATGTCATTAACAATTATCTGCTGTCAATGTATTTGTTTCTGGGGGAAAGAATCCCAGCTTTTCCCACTAAAGACAGTTTTGTTTGCTTACTAGTAAGTATGCTCTGAAGTTGGATCTCCCACCTCAGATCTCTGAAAGTGTTTCTGAATGACAATGGAAATCTGTAGTTCTGCTAGCTGGAAACAAGTATGATTTCCATGATGAGCCTAGATGGAACATTTCCCCTCCTCTGAGAAACACTGTAATGAAAGCCATGCCACATAAAACCTGTTTTGGCTTTGAGGATCAACATTACCATGTCTGCTTCTAGTAAAGACTTAGCTGTACTGGCACACACATGCAATTGTTTTTTCATCTATCTGTGAAAGGTTTACTAGAAAAGTCTTCTACCCCCAGTACAGGGGTGAATAAGTGGAGGTGGTACCTAGGGGCAAGAGCTTGGCTCAGACTTGTGTGCTTTTCAGCTCTTCACATGATTTCTATTATAGGTAAAGAGAAAAATAATCAAGACATAGAGTGAATCTATGAGCACTAATTATTAAAGTTGTTGCCAAGACACTTCACAGTGTTTTGAAGTTTTTGTTAGTATTTTATTTCATTCCATGTCAGTACATGGTGCTTAGTGCATTCCAAGAGTGATTTGATGGACCATGGATTTGGTGGAGCCATTAGATAAATAATCATTGTAGAGAGCTTCATGTAGGGCTCATTTCGTGTTTAAATTGACTTTCCAACTCATACTTCACCTCAACAACTGAAAGTATTAACTTAAAGGCTTGATTAAACTATCAGAAAAAAAATGTAGACAAAATAACTATAACTTGAAGATACTTTGCTGTAACTTGATCAGTCATGTCATCAGCTTAGCTGTTATCTGCAGCATGAGGGGGTTTCCCAGACATCACCATTCATGCACACTTCTCAGCAGGCAGAAACAAAGCACATTTTAAAAACTCAAAATACTCAGTAAACTGAGAGTAAACTGTCTCAAAGTGGGTATACCTGCCAGTATGGGTGAGTGTCTTTTGGGAGCATGTTGGTTGCATAAGTTCATCTGAAAAATGACAAATGCCAAATTCTGAGTAGAATCTGTCCATCTGTGTAATTATATCTAGGGTTGTCCTCATTACTATCAGAGCCAAGTACTTCACAGTTTTTAAAATATCTCAAAATCTGCACATTGCAGAGAAGCACTCTGGTCTAGAGAAGAGCCAAGACATACAGAAACTAAACTGGTACAAATCCTTTTCCAGCTCCCAGCTGTGATGGTCTGTGAATGTGCCCCAGCCCCATTCTGGCAAAATCAGCCCAATTACCCCTGATCAGCAATTCTGGCTGCTTCTATTTTTTTTTTCCCCTGTTGTAGATTAGGGAGTGGTTGCTTAAGCTGCCTCAGAAGCTGTCCTACAAATAGAAACTGAGGGTTGCATTGCTGCTGTCTGCTGCTGCTCTGAGGTTAAACATTGATCCATGGCCTCTGATCTAATCTGCATCTCCTGCTCTGACACTCACTGTCCAAGTTCCACAGGAGCTTTTCCTCCAGCAGTCTTGAGCTGACAAGGCTGAGCTGACTCGGTCAGTTTTCTAATTTCTTGGAACTACTGATCTAGTGTTGTTTGGTGCTCCGACAGCCCAGATTCAACCAGCACTGGTTATTCAGAACCAGTTATGTGATAGTCATCTGTGCTGTGGATCCCTCCTCTGAGTGTTGAATTTCCAATTGTTACATAGATCAACTACTTGTTGGATGCTACTTGTTTTCTGAGTATGCTCCTTAATTTTCATTCTTGCTATTGGCATCATTGGTAAATAGGGAAACTTTTGGTACTGCCAGCTAACTGAAATGTCTGTGGGACACAGAGGCCCTTGCTGACACTTCAGTGTAACTGCTTTGCTTTCTAATAGCACATTTTAATTGTGTAGGTGCCCGTGATCTAAGAAATATACTGCTTTTAAGTAGATCATTAATTCAGGTGGCTTTCAACGAAGCAAGTAATAGTGCTTGATGCTGTTGCTTCTCTTTATAATATGTTGATGCTAGTAATTTCCAATCAGAAAAAGTTTTTTCTGCTGCATTGCTCACACTTTGTAAGCTAACTGCTCTCTTCCTTGCTGTAGAAGTTAGATATTTATTAAATGTGATCTCTTCCCCTCTGTGTCCTCCTCTCACAAAATCCAGGCTTGTCTTTAGTCGTAGCTGCTTCATGAGACATAAAAATCAGCTTGGAAAGCCTCTCTTTCCTTTTTTGCTCATTTGAAAGCCTTTTGCATTCTTCTTTATGTAGAAGAACATTTTATTTATAACATTTATAACTATGTAAGTGTTTATAATTATGAAGAAAAATATTTTCCATATAGAAGGCCACGCCCTGCCAATGCCAGAAGAAGCACTGCCTGGTATTTAGGCAGGACTCTCAGGGGAAGGCAAGACCATGCATAGCAACAGAGAGAAAAATCAAGTATCTGAAACGTTCACTTCTGCAAAGGAGACCTTTGTCAAGTTGTTGACAACTTTCTGAAATAGTATTGCTTATCACTTCCTGAAAGTTGCCCCTGGAATATTTGCACAGTAGTCATCCATCTCCTTTTTCTCAGCCTGTCCCCTCTTTGCTTAACCCCTGTCCCACTGTGTTCCTTAGCAGTTCCATAGCCTACTGTAGGCTGTGATGGTTCCCCACTGCAGCTAGCAGCATTTTGTAATTAGTGATGAGCAAACTACTCAAGGCAAAATAGGGTGTAACAATTGCAGAATTCTCAGCCAAGATTTTATCCTGGGATTAGAAAGCTTGTATTGCAATAAAAAAGCTATTAGCATGGGTGACAATAGCAGCAATCTCACAACACAACCAGCTTAGTACATTCCAGCAACCAGATTAATAACTCTCCAGTGGTCTTTCCTATCCATTTCCATCCCTGGTAAATACTGTTCTTCTGTATCTTTACTGCTAGTTTAAATCATGTTACCTGGATATGTGATAACGTGTGCTAAAGTTTTAGTGACTCAAGTCTGATGAGTGTGATTTACCACTGAAAACTGACTTGAAATGAAGAACACAGAGTGGCTGTGCTGTGCCCGTCTGGGAGGGAGAGCTAACAGTACAGAGCCTCTCAAGTCTGCCACTGTTCCATCAAAATCTGCTTTGGCAATACAAATTTCTGGAGTATAAAGTGTATCTCTTTCTTTAAATGCAGGCTTTACGTAGCACCAAGTGGCAAAATAGGCCTGATTGGGGTTTTTTTTTCATTTCTATTTTTTTAAAACCTTCAGCAGTCACCTTTAAGAATCTGACCCTTATTCTTTCTGCTAGGGAGATAATTACTCACTCTCAATTGCTATCTCTAGAACCAGTTAATGAATGCTACATAATAAACAGAAGTAGGGCAGCTGGATGAGAACAATGCACAGGTGGGTAAGAAGACTTCATTTGGTGAAGAGATAATGAGCATGAGAACTTGTGGTTTGTCTAAATACCACCCTTGCCTCCCCTTTAGATAGCTCCCACATTGTTACTGTTCTTCCTCAGTCAGTTTTTCTACTTGTTAAGTGGCAAGAGGAAGATTGTTAGAAAGGGAAGAGAGGTTTCCTCAGCAGAAAGAGATTCGAGCAGGAGAGGATACTCCCTGTATCTCAACACATCCCAAACATATTTGCTTTCCTTTATGTTATTGTGCATCTTCCCAGAGGAGGCTGGTTCTGCATACAGAATAATTACTGCTTTGCTGTGCCTGGTTTTATTATTTCTCTGCAAGCCTTATCCCTTCCTTCTTTTCCTTTGGTACAAAACTGTACCAAATCTAACCTTTGGAGGAGAAGACAGGGAAGATTGTTGATATATCAGTTGATAGGATGATAGCACTGAGAGAGAAAGCAGCTGTCCTAGCCCCACCACTGCTGGTATTGCCATCTGCATTGAGCAGTGACATTTTTAGCCAAGTTTTGCTGTGTTTCTCTGAAGTATGAACTGTCACAATTAAGCTTAACGGCCACAAAAAGGTGAGTAACACACCCACAAGTAACACTGTAAGTAACACTGCTATCCAACTGAAGAATATCAATGTATAACACCAGTAAGTATTTCCTTTGCCTGACAGCCTCTCCATTAACTGCAGTTTCAGAGACATAGTGCATCTGTATTTTTAAGCCATCACTAGGTCACTATGGGATTTTAGTTGTGTCAAGTCATAACAGTAGAAGCAGATGACTCAGTCACAGGAACTATTGAAGATGAACAGAGAGCCAGGCAATACATTCTTTCTAATCTGTGTTTTGTTAACCTGGCTGACACACACAAAGGAAATGGGGTCTGAAGGTTTCTGGCTTGTTAACCAGAGTATTAATCGCTTAGAAATTGCAAAATTTAAGTTAGTTGTGTGGTTTCTGATATGCTAAATGTTATTTGACTTTTTATTTGGTCGCACTTCAACTGGCACCAAAATTAATTAAGGTAGAATTTCAGAAACTAAACTCCACTGACTTCCAGTATGATCTGAGCACCTGTCTTCCTTAGACTTTCTTGAAAATTTCCACCTTAATCTTTCAAAGACATGTTTAATACTCAAAATGGCAGAAGACATAGCCAGAACAGCTCCCAGCTTGAGATGCAGTAGGAACAATATGCATACCATTTGCCAATACAGGTACATATGGGCCAGCAGTAGTTCCAGTGTCTCTGCCAGAAAGATAATGAGAACATACTTGACCATAAACATTCCCCTGTCTTGGGCAAGGGCATGTCCAAATTCCAGTTGTCTCCTGTATATAGCTATAAAATGGAGGTATCAAAGCAGCAGTGCTAGAATAAAGTGTGGTTTCTTAGGGATTTGCAGTGAGAGACTGAGAGATGATAACTGAAGAAACGTGCCATGGCCTGTGTTTGCATAAGCAGGTGTATATTTTTCTTTAATAAATGGGCTGTTTGTGTGTGCCAAGAGCTCACCACATGTGTGATAGGCCAATGAGGAAACACAGCTCTGTGCATTCCACTCTGAGCATGTTTGGAGGGGTAAAACTTAATGCAAGGTGCTATCTTTTCTATACTAGCCCAGAGAAACGTGGAAAAATGCTGTCACACCCAAGGCCTTGGAAACACAGTGAACCTGTCAAAGGATTCACTTCTACCATGCGTGTGGCCCTTATTCATTCAAAACAAGAAGCTTCTTTTTCTCTTTTGCATGGCATCCTTTTGTCCTGGGCAAGGGATGGGATTAAAATGGGAGTTGATTTTATCTCAGTAAGGATCTTGGAAAAGCATGCCTCTTTCCCTGACTTTTGATCTGTCAGACCTTGACCCATGAAGACAGCAGGGAGCCAAAATGAGAGGTGTTGTCCAAGAACTCTCTTAATGGGGAAAACTTCTCTCCTGCTTTTACGGTCTAAGCCCTTCCTTCCCAGGCTCTCTGCCAATATGTTTTAAGATGACCTTCAGAACCTGTGTTTCAGCTCCAGCAAATTTCCACCAGGAGTCAGCA
Source organism: Florisuga fusca (assembly GCA_038090715.1). Taxonomy (NCBI): domain Eukaryota; kingdom Metazoa; phylum Chordata; class Aves; order Apodiformes; family Trochilidae; genus Florisuga; species Florisuga fusca. The sequence continues at coordinate 2,898,134 of JAAWXA010000040.1, read as the reverse complement.
TTGCCAGATTAAATGTTGCAGGACATGTATCTGCTCTGTACAAATCAAAATGCAGTATGCAGAGATGATCAGCTATTAAAGGCCTCTTTACACTATGCCTGGTCTCCTGTGGAGTGTGCTACTCAGGCCCATGTTACCTGGGAGACAAGAGGCACTTGGGAATTAGTGGCTGCCTGGAGTTCTTTCCTGGCTGACGTGGAGGTCTCTTAAATTGCCAGAGCTTCTCCCTGTGGCCCAGGCACACTCCCAAGGCTGTTGATGGAGCAAAGAGGAGAGAATGGCTCTTGCCCTTCTGCTGTGAAGAAACCATTACTTCTTGAAGTTTAATAGCTGCACAAGGGACAAAGGAGAAGTTTTGGTGAAGTTTTTGGAAAGCTGGCAGGCAGCCTTAAATAATAGTGTCCATCAGGCTGATTAAAGCTGCACTATAGCAGCTGGAAAGGTTTGCTTTCCTTCTTGACACAGTATGCCTACAAGATCCTTTATGCCAACTTGACTGCCATATATCCCATGGCTGACAGGGGGAATAAGAAAAGAAACTTTTTCATAAAACCTTTGGAGCATAATGACCAGTTCTTGAGAAGAAATTAATTTGGAAAGGTGTAAATATCAAGATTAGGAAGACGAACAATTAGAAGCACCCACTTTCATGCAGAAGCAACCTTGTCATCCTCTTATTCTCCCTGCCATGGTGCTTGTTAGTTTTCTTGGTAAATGACTGTCATTAACAGCTTCAAGAGGAAACACTTCAGGTTGGGGGTGTTTTTTCATTGGCAGCACACTCAAATCTCTGGAAAGATTTCTCTTAACTCCCCTACAACTATGTCAGGTTTTGGTGAGTGGATTGTGTAACTGTAGTTGTACCAGAGCAAAAAATGTGCTAGTGTCTCAATCAGCTAAAACTACTAAGTAGATGTCTATCAGGTGCTTACTGAATTCATACTACAGGTATATCCAAATGGCAGCACTCAGTGCTGTGTTAAAATAGCTGTGAGGCTGGGTTTGGGTATCCGAATCAGTATAATTATATTCTGATCTAATTCCCTGTGCTTTGGGCTAGTCAAAGGCTTTGGAAAGTTATCATTTTCACCTCTCAGTTGCTGACCATGGTTACTAACATGCAAGTGTGCCTGTATGTACCTGACCTCTTTTGTCTCTCTGTTGAACTGGAGAAGTCACCTTCCTAGTGTGGCAGTTGTAGGTTTCTCAAACTCAGTGTGTCACAGCATTTTTGACTCTTCTCTTGGTGTTCCAGCTGGTAAGTGGGCTCCTGGTGCTTTTATATGGTACATATAAATGTGTTTAGAGCTGGCCTGTTTATTCCTATTTTATACTGGCTTTTAAGAATTATAAACCTTGAATTTACAGGAATTGTTATTACAATCTTTCCCTCCATTGGTATTTGATTTATATCTGCAAGTGTCATGCCCAGAAGGAATTCAAGTAGATTTCTCTTCTAGATTTTTAATTTAATAGATGATTGTTTACATGAGTGTCCTTGCCAAAGTGAGGTGATTTGGCAGTCTTCTGGAATGTAAAGGTTAAGCATATTGATTTCATCTTTCCCCAAAGGAGCTGTTCTTCTGTTGAGAAGATGATAATTTTTGTTCTTGTATCTGAAACTCTGTATGGGCTTATTTGAATTTTATCTGTACTGTCCCGTAAGTGCAAAATGGCAATTTCATACAGTTTTTCCCTCTAGAAGTACACATCTTTTGATTCTCAGTTTATTAATAAATCCTGAATTTCCCTGAGCAGGAATTCTTCACAGCTTTCAATGTAGTAAATACTCAAAATAGGGAGCATCTCTTCTGCCATTATATGCACAGTTAATAGCAGCTGTTCATAGTGATGAACCTTGTCTCCAGGTGGTTAAGTAGACTTAGCTTACAAACAAGTATATCTGAATTGTTAGCTTAGAAACAATGTCTATAAATCATATTTATTTTAATATGAGACACGAGCTTGTAACAGCCTCAGCCTGAAGCAGTCACAGAATCATAGAATACCAGGTTGGGAAAGGACCTACTCAGGGATCATCTGGTTCAACCTTTCTGGTTAGGAGCACAGTTTAGATAAGATGGCTCAGCACCATGTCAAGCTGAGTCTTAAACATCTCCAGTCCTGAGGAATCCACCACTTCCCTGCGGAGATTATTCCAATGTCCAACTCTTAGTGAAAAATATACTTCTGGTGTCCAATCAGGATCTGTCCAGGAGTAACTTAAACCTGTTACCCCCATCTTTTCCATGTGGCTCTTTGCAGAAAGGGACTCTCTATCTTTTTATATAGCCACTCTTTAAGTACTGGAACATGGCAATAACATCTCCCTCACTCCTTTCTCCAGGCTGAACAAACCCAGTTCTCTCAGCCTCTCCTTGTGTGGCAGGCATCCCAGTCCTTTGGTCGTCTAAAATTTTGGCCCTTCTCTGGGAATATAAAACTAGAATCAGTAACTTTGTTTTCAGAAATCATATATGTAGATTTTTTTTCAGTTGGGCAAAAAGTTGGTTGGATTTTGGACACAGTATTTTTAAGTAAGCTGATTTTTGCCACCTGGGAATTGAACAGCAGTTGGAACACCGTGGCTGAAGTGTTCTTTGATCTGTTTTGGCATGGATGGGTCTTGATCAGAACAGCAGGACTGGGTGGATCAGTGAGCTGCTGAATAGCTTGCTGAGGGTCTAAATTTCTCAGCTCCTTCTGAACTCTATGCTGACCCTACCAGTAAACTGCAGCCAAGTACACCCCAAAGAGATGATTTTGTAATTGCAAATGAAAGTGGTGATCCATTTCTTTTTCTGGTCACATCTTTTATTGGTTATTGTTTTTACACTGTATTAACATTCATAAACAATTTTTCTCAGTGTTTCTTTTTTGTGATGCAGATCCAAAGTGATCCATTTTGTAAAGCAAGAGGAATAAGAGCTGTATCCTAGTTCTGCATAGTGAATTATATCCCTTCTTCCTGTCATGCTGGTTTTACTTGGAAAAAAGATAACAAAGCAGGTGTCCACCCCTGAGCTTCCAGTCATATGCCTGCAGGCTTAAGATTCTGATCTGATGCTCCAGAGGCAAAATAATTCCTACTGGAATTGTAATGGAGCTGAACAAGGAGTCAATGTGGTCCTCATAAACTTAAATTAGAAATACCTTCTCTTATTTTTTTTCTAGTAAATGCCTCTTCCTGATACTCCTACCCAACACACAGACTCGGTTTTAACAAATGAGGTTTCTTTTTAGATATTTCTCATTCCTTCTTATGTCTAAGTTAGCAATACATTTCCTGTTATTCTCTTTTTCTTTTTCCTCATTCCTCCAGGGCTCAGTCTTAACTCAAGGATTTCTTTTGATCGATACAGACCTTGAGGAAATTTATTTCAAATATTTGATGTTCCATATCTATTGTGACTCCTAAGTGTATATTGTTGAACATATTGTTTATAGTTAAAAAAGACAAGACCCAGCAGTAATTTAGACCCATTATGGAAAGTCTAGCATTTTTTCTTTAGTATGGCAATACCAAAAGGTCTGCTGGCATACCCAGCTGAAGTACTTATAATCATATGAAGGGAATGCCTTTTAGGAATTGGATTAAAACACAGACATAATATTTTCCATCAATTAGACTTTGAGAAATCCCAGACATACAGTGCTGCAAGTGGAATTAGATGCCTTGGGAAACCTATTCCAAATGGAAATCTTAATATGTGGGATCCTGACTCAGTCACCACTAGCTCAGTTTTTTAACCTCCCAAAATATATTTGGATACAGGAGTAATGTAAATATAGTAGCAGTATACTCAGTAAATACACACAGATTGAATCATTCTAGCTGCACTAAATGTAGCTGTAGACAAACTACAAACTTGCCTGTAGGTATTTTAAAAACCTGACAGTAAGGCAGATCTACCTATTTTCCTGTGATACTGCAGATGTGCAGTACTCCTATTTGTGGAATCATTTCAGCAAACTGTATTATTTATAAATTGAAAATAATGGCATTTATGGTGAGCCTTCTGTCACAGTTGTTTGGCATATGGGAATTATAAATAGGACTGGGTAAATGATGTGCTGTACTTCTGGCACTGTGGTCATTTCTAATCCAAAGAGGTCACGAGAGAGAGATACGTGAAGGTCTGTGCTAGCTTTTTTGTGTGCAGAACTATTTTTTGTTTTGGTTCACTCCCCACTTAAGCTGCAACCTAAACGGAGTATTTTTAACCTAATCCTTTATATGTTCCTACAACATGGCTCCTTTCAGTTTCCCCTAAATGTTTGGGGCAGGTCTTCTTTAGGGTAATAAAACTAGCATGTAGTTGTCAGTACAGCTTTCCCAGTGCATCTGAAAGCCCATTTCCAAAATATCCAGGTGAAGAACTGAACACCCAAAGTTTCAGGTTGGTGGTATAGCTTGTTCTGGTTGTAATCTGAAATAATCTGAGTGCACAGTGAAGTCTTCTGCAAATCATATGCTAGAGGAAGTGGCTTCTAAACTACATGGACAGCTTGCAGGCTTGGTTTACAGTAGGACCAGGAACAAAAAGACCATCCAAAACACCATTTTAATTCTTCTTTTGTAGTGAAGGTGGGAAACAATTCACTAGTATTACTCAAGGAGCCATTATTCTCTTTGACAACATAAAGTGCAACATTTTTATTTTCTTTATTTCCACTTTTCATTTATACAATTTAAAAGTCATTCTAGGTTTAGGTTTTTTTTTTTTTAAAACTTTCTAAGCGCTACCTGTGATCTTGTTAAATCCAGTTCCACCATTTCTTTTACTTCTGCTGTTTTCAATGATAACTGGTTTCTTCATTTGCATTGAATTGGCAGCTTTATTAATTCATGTTCTTGGTAGAATAGACTCCAGCTGTCTTCACTTAACAGTATTATAATGCAGGACAAACACTTTAGTCTGTGTCATCCATGTAAACAGTCTGTGGTTCTGAAGCTGCATAAAATAAGCAAGAAAATGCCAGTCCGTGCTTCTTTTTTGCTGTGCTTACAACATGGACAAAAGATGGCTCTGGGTTTGTTGTTTGGTTGGTTTTTTTTTCTGGAAATCATTACAATAAGCTTGTGGGGTGGTATGCCAGTTAATACTTCAATGAAGTATACCTCAAGGTTGCCAAATAAACAGCTTTTGCGGTGTATGCATATTATTATTGTGGGAAATGTTTCTGCTGGTATCTTAGGTAATAGGTGCAATTTGAAGAAGGAACATGCAGTTCTGTTCATCTCCACTCCCTGTGCATCCTCTGGGTGTGGGCATAGAGTACTGAAATGTGTAGCTCAGCACATTTTCAATTCACCTGTTCGACAAGAAGCTGCAAAGCAGCATGGATTGACTTCTGTTTTCTGTCTGGTTCTGGTGAATAAACCAGATTGGTTTTCTAAGTGGGCTTTTTTTTTTTTTTCCTTGTACTACTTCACAATAGGCTTATTTTAACACTCTACCTCTGGGTTGTGCACCTTTGTAACCTTGGAACTACGGAACCTTTTACATGAAGATGATTTTGCACATACAGAGCATAAAAGAAATTAACATCTTCCAGCAGTGCATGTGGGAAAGTGTTTCAGATAAATAATGTTGTTAGTTGAGGACTGGGGAGTGCCAAGTAAATGAGATCCCTTGTAACCATATATACTGATTTAGCAGGACTTGAAAGACTGGATAGAAATGAGAATTTCATCTGTAAATTTTGTTTTCTCAGATGTGAAAGGCTTTTTACCTTGTGAATATTTCCTGAGCTTTCACAAGGTCTGTACCTCTTCACAGCACAGTTTCTACTTTCCATGTCCAGTGACTGATCCAGACATTCTTTGGCGGACCTGATTTTTTTTTCAGTCTCTATAATGTTGCTGCCTGCAGTTTTGTGTATGGAGATCAAATAGGCAAATGATCAGTGGAGCTTACAATTGCCCATCATGTATGAAAAATCACTCTAAATGACTCTTTTTAAAAATCCTCCTTAATGAAATATCCTCGAGCCGGGTAAATGCATATAGAGGAGGAGTGTAACAGCTTGCTCTCTTTCACTAAAAGCTGCAGTCTTCAAGATAGGATTCTAGACATTGCTTTTGTTGAACAAGGATTTTTATCTTCCTATCCAATCACCCCCTACCACCAGGCTTTAAAATTCTCATTTCCCTGGTCAGAAGGCTGGTTCAGACGCCATACCTGTGGTTTCCCTTGTGTTCTGGATCTTCTCACAGGATTTGGTTTCCATAGTAAATGCTTTTCAAAAAAGCAGTGGTTCAATAAAAGCACTCTGTAGTCCTTCATTTTGTAAAGGAGTGCTCTCATTAACTCACTGCTGAATAACTCTTACAACCTTGGGTCTATTTGAATTCTACTCCAAATGTTCCATTCCAGGCTGTCTGACACCTCATGAAACACATTACAAGCTTCATTGCTGAGTTTCTGATCTCGAGTCTTAGTCCTCGAGCTATTTTATCATACTTAATTTGAACAAAATAAGATGGCAAATGAGGACCTATATTTAGCCACATGATCTAGAAATCAGGAGAAAAGAGCAGGAAATACTTACTGTTCATAAAACAGTGTCTTCCAAACTTTCTGAAACAATTTGATGTAGTCTGCATTGCCCCTTAATTTTTGAAAGCTTCCTGTTTTGTTGAGACACCTCCTTTAGAGAGGCAAGTGAATGCTTTCATAGTTGTGCTTGGTTTAATTTTTTTATACTGCTAGTGGTAACACCAAGATACTTCAGTATTGTTGTATCCCTAATCCTAATCCTTGTAAACCCTTTGTACATCATTGGTAGTATCGTGTTGCCTTTACCAGCCCTTTCCTATTTATGTCTTTGGATTTTGGGTTACATCAGTATGCTGTCACATCTCAAGCCAGAGGCACATGGAATATGGCAGAATGCAGTCTCACAGTTTTGGATTATTGCATTCTACTCAGTATCATGGTACATTAAATCACTGCAAAAAGAGACATTACCATGGTATTGGTAGAACCAGCTAATGTCAAGCTGGTGCTTCCTTAGTTGCCTGTCTGTTTTCATGAGAAAATACAAGCAAAAAGGAGCTAGATGGCTGGATGTGAAATAACATTTATCAGCACTGTGAGAAGTGAAAACAAGTATGTGAGTCTTTGAAGGAGAAATACCTGGAAGTTTTCATCTGACCTAAGACCTCTACAAACATAATTATTTTTTGCTCTTCCTATATGGTTCTCAGCGTTAAACTAAGTATTTGTGATACACCTCTGAGGTTATATCAGACCTGAGGACTTGGTATAGCAGTACGAAACATATTCTGATTTTCTTCTGACAAAGATAGCATCTTTTTCATTTAGGAAAATGACAGACCTGTCTGCTGTTACTGTGCCAGCTGAAACCCCAGCTGCTGCCTCTTCCATCCATTGTGACCATTGATCCTGCATGGCTTTTGAGGCTGGATTTGAGATTTAGTTTTTTATCTGTTAATCTGGGTCTTTTTAAAATGGGCTTTATAAAAAATTTTTCCTTTTAGTTCCATAGTAAATAATTTTTTTAAAATGGTGTATTTTTGCCCTTTTAATACTGCTAAATGTTTTCCAGGCTTTATTTAAACATAATGATTGCTTGAAAACATTTGTTGTCTTGTTTGGTTGACAAAACCAATGGAGCATTTATATTGTAATGTCTTGGCATGTTTTCAGTTTAGGATCACTAGGCAACTAAAGAGGAAGGGCTGGAGTTTGTGCAGGCAAAACCAGTGCACTCATTTCCCCTTAAGGAACCATGTGTACTGGTCTTTGCAGAGTGCCATCCTTAAATGGAAAAGAAATCTAACATAAATTATTTTCTGTAGCTTTGACTGCTGTATGGCAAGGCTCACATCTATATAGATGAAATGAAAGACAAGGCAAGATAGAACTAAAATGTCTATTTGGGCTTTGGGAATGGTGTCTCTTTCCTTAACAGGTCAGTGCACATCTGAAAGCGTGCTCTGGTTTGAGAGGGTCTGTGGGGCTCTGCTCAGAGGCTGTTCTGAGGAGATCCTGAACAAAGTGGCTTGCAAACCTGAGGAACACAAGGCACTCAGTCCTCAGGAGTGGTTCCTACTCCCTTCTCTTAGCCATTCTTCTCAGAGATCCTTAGGAGTTTCTAGAGGCAAGTTCATACATGTAATTTCTCTCCTTTTCCCGAGGGACTTGATGACCCTGAATGTGGAAGCACACAAAGATACGGAGTACCCACAATACCTGAGGTTTTCCCTCCTTAGCTTGCAGAAAAATGCCCAGTTCCAAAATCAAGTACAGTTACTGTCACTTAATAGATTGTCTCTAACAGCAAGGCATGGGGACCCTTGCCATTGGATCTGTAGCATCCTGCAGGATGGTGGCAGACTGACACATTCCAAACTGTGAGGGCAGCTGCATGTACTTGCTGGTTTTTGGAAATGTCTCTTCTCTCCTGTATGCTGGTGAACGTTCCTGCAGTACACTTCATTTTTAATACCAAGCTTTCAAAGTTCTGCTAGTGCCAGCTCCCATTTGCTCCTTGTTTGCTTTTCACTTCAGTGCTGGATGGAAATACAGCAGATGGTTTGTAGATACTGAGAAGAGTCAAGAAGCTGCCACAGAAAATGCTCTATTTTCTCATTCTTTCAAAAGTGAGGCTCAGAGAAAGTTGATAACTGTTTTATATTGTTCAAAACATGCTACTAGAAACTGTAATCATTAACTAATTGCTTCTTTTAGAACATCCTTTGATTTTTACCATACATCCCTACTGCATGATTTTTTTCAAAATTATTGAGAAGGTTGTGAAGAATAAACTATTATGATCTTCTGAGAAAATAGCATGGGTCCTCTCCATTTTTCACTTTTGAGCTAGGTTGCCCTACCTTAGCAATTTCATATTGGTAGCTCTCGAACTTCGTATTTGCTAGCAATTTGGGTTCATTTTATATGATATTAACTATCTTTAGCAGTGCTTCAGAAGCTTCCTCCCTCAGCATTTCGTGCAGATCTTGTCAGTATCTCTGAACTTCAGTTCTCCTTCACATCCTTTTGAAGTTTTCTTCAGTTCTTCTATTAGAAGTGATCCAGCTTCCATTCATCTTGGATTTTTTTTTTAAATTCTGTCATCTGTTCATTCAGCACATTGTAGCCATTTAGTCTTCTGCACAGGAGCTCGTTTCTATCCCTCTTCTGGTTTCACCTCAGCAGTGGGCAGCCTGTCACTTTGTCTTTGATCAGTGAATTGTAGAGGTTCTTCTTACTGCTATAATTCTGGTGATGACATAAAGAAACTTGACATACCTTGATCTTGTAAACCTTTTTCGTCTTTCACTTTTAACTTATATATCTATTCCCTATTCCTTTAGTCATTATTTCTCAAGTTTTGGGGGGTTTGACGTGTATCTCATTTTTCATTGTATAACACAGCTCATGCACCTCTCAGTTTCACTTGACAATTACTCATCTGCCCCAGGTATTGCAGGACACTTGGCTCTTTTGTCTGCAGCCCACAGAAGAACAGTGCTCCAATATACTGAATCAGTGCTGTTTGCCCCAAAGCTATGAGCAGCCCTGTTGGTGTGTGAAGGAGGCAAGATTTGGTCCTATGTGCATCATTATCTTACCTGTAGCTGGCATGCAGCTCTCCATGGGTGCTGTAATAGTAACAGGCTTGTTGAGCACATGGAAAGTTTAACAGCTCTGATTAAATGCTTTAGCTGAAAATACAAATCAATTCCAGTTGTTCATGCTAAAGAGCAGATAAACGACTCTCAAAATAGCAAAAATGCTATCTTGGGGAAGCAGTTTCCATTCATTAAAAAAAAAACAAAACCCTCTGTCCTTCAGCTAAAAATTTGCAGCAGATACCTTCTACAATTATCTGACTCTTAAAAAAACCCCAACAGCACATAATGAAATTCAAGTGTCTCTGCTCACTGTAGCTTGTAAAGTACATGCTTTTGTGATACATTTGTTGGAACCTGAGTACAGATGTGCACAGAAGCTCAGCTGCCATGTGCTGGAGGTAACCTCCCCAGCTATAGCAGCCTTAGAGTAAAGATTAAGTGTCTTAAATTAGCCTTGATTCTATTAGAAATGTCCCTCATATTTCATGCTCAGGAAAGGGATATGGGGAAAGAATGTCATAATGTTTCCCTGTTCTTTGACAAGCCTTTCAGTAGCCCTGTCAAAGATCCTTTAAAATTGAATTGAAATAATCAGAAGTGATGTGCCTGTGTGAAAAATGCTTGCGGATCCTTTTCTGTAAGATGGGTATATGCTAATGAGTTTTAAAGTATGAGTTTAAAATTATTCTTATCAATCAAGTGGTAGTAGCTCAGATTAAATTCCTAAGATAGAAAATAAGGTTTCTGAATCCTTTACCTGTTTTGCTTTCTAAATAGGATAAAAAATGCTGTCTCAAGCTAAATTAATACAAATGCGGTTTATAAAACCAGGTTTTATATGAAGCAATAGATTTTTCCCTATAGGTGGTCTATATATGCTCTGCTTTGTAATCAAATTCATCAGTTTACAATACTGCTCTCCCCCCTTTTAAAGTAAAATTGGTACCATGCAGGTGTTCTCCTCTGAACTTGGTGATTATTAGTAACACAATGCTTTCACATCATTAGCTTCCCTTGTGAACGAATCTTCATCTTATTTTGATTCTGCTAAAGTCTAGCATCCTTCAACAGTGTCACTTTATCATGTCTGATAATCAGAATTATGCAAAGGAATTATCTGTATGGATTTCATGCCCAGTAACTGTATCATCATTTATTTATCACTTTAAGTAGGCATGCAGTGTTTTGTCTGTTTGAAGTACAATAGTTGAGGCTGTATTGACTTCTGAAAATAGATCATTAAAGGTTTTGTTATCCTGAAAGCTGAAGCCTTAAAAGCCATAATCAGCTGCCATTTATTTTTCACTAACAGCATCAGTAGTAATGACTTTTCTATGATAATTATAAGAATGCAATGGTGCTGTGGGGGTGGACATCTGGAGTGAAGGCTGCTGGAGTGGCGCTTACGTTTCATTAGAACAATAGCATTTTATCTGTAAAAACCAGTCTGTGAGCTACTGTCAGAATACCAAGAGGTGAGAAATGGGAGAAATTAACAGTAATCTGCCAGCACAAGATCAGAGGACTAGACTTGCCAGTATTTCTTTTCTGGAGCTCAGTATTAATCTGAGGAGGAACTGGAGAAAATGCGATCTGCACAGCATTTACAGCCTGCCTATTAAGTTCTCTGCTGGAAAAGAGGAAGTCAGGCAGGCTTAGAAGCTTGTGTAAAAGCTGTGGCTTGAAGACTAATTGTGGAGAAGAGAACACAGAACTCAGTTGTCTGGGAAAGCATGTGTAGTTCTAAGCTTGTATTTTGCTCTGAGACACAGAAAATGTGCCAGATCTTACAATTTTTCTCATAATGGCACAAATACTTTCTAGTGTAAAGCTATGTAAATAATGTATGTGCTCACAGGAGCAGGAAATATGGTGCTGATCAGACAATGTCAGCTTAGATGAATCCTCTCCTGAAAGCTGTATCTTAAATGTGAGCAAGAAAACCATTATTGACATTTGGCACTGAAACGTCGATAGTTATAAGAAGAGTATTTCATAATGCAGAATCATTGCTTGGTTTGCTTGACTGGACAGATGCTTCTGTTTTCCATGAAAGAAAAATAATTTCCATATTAGTTCTCTGAATGCCCAGCACAGCTTATTTGTCCCACTAAAGTTCACATGCTTAATCATGTTCTTAAAAATAGGTAAAATTTGCTTGCTGGTCTTGTATAGCAAGAGGGAGTTTTGACAGTAGGCATGACCTGAATCAGTTCAAAGGTTGGCACGCTCACAGCTTTGCTCAGGTTAATTTTGCTCAGTCTGCAACTAGGTGCAGGACAAAGTCAATACATGAGGCATCCTCAGCCTTACTCCTTAGCTCTGTACATGAGACTGCTTCAGTTGTTCTCTGGCAGCTATGACTTGGACATAGTTTCCAGAGTTTACAGGCAGAAGGGACAGCATTTTTTTTCTCTACAAATGGTAGCATGTGCCATAAGAAATGAGGAAATAAAAGTACCATAGGCACATGGAATGCCAGAGGATCCACTGAGATACGTCCATATCATCTTGACTGTTGAGCCATTCTTGAGAAAAAGGCCAGAACACCACAGTGTTCCTTCCAGACTCCTCATCTGGCCAGACATATTTGTAAAGAATATTCTGAAAATGAAATCTGTCTTGCTTTGTGTCACACGCTGCTCACTACTATCATTTCTCCCACCTTGACCATCCCTGATGATTCAAAAGAGGGCAGAAAGAGAAACATGAGAATTATTGAAATAGAACACACCACTATGTGATAAATGTGCAGTAGGAAAAATACCATTATTTATCTCTTATACATAACTGGCTGAAGGCCTGAAGCAAGTGCTCAGGTCAGTCATAAATCTGACCACTGTGAGGGAAGCAAGGAGGCTTGAAGCATTCTCCCTAGTTCTCATTTTCCTTACGAGAATGCATGAAACAGACCATCTCCATGAGCACTGCAGTTCTTCAGATGCTTCCATGCACTAAATTTTGGACCTAATATCTTGTGAAACTGAGGTGTCGCCTGCAAATCTGCCTAAGAAGAGTACAGGCCAGGACTTTTCCAATACTAAGGTATTTTTCAGAAAGGAATCAAATCCCTTACAAAATTCTGTCGACTCTCAGCAGGCCTCCAAAAGGCACCTGCATCTGTACACCTGACAGCCAGTATCTGTATCCAGGTATTTGTTTTGTCACCAGCAGGGTGTTCATTTATTAACTGAGCAACTTTGCAAGGGCTGTTTCTATGTGAAGCCCAAGCATCAAGCTGATAAGGAGCAAAAGGACTGTTTGAATACTCGAAAAATCATGAGGTTATTTCACTACAATCAACATGATTTGGTGTGAATAGGTTTAGAGGGAAAGGTGGTTCTTTGGAGAGCCATTTATGCCCCCAAATTATTATATTATAATATAATATCCTTGAACAAGAATGAAGTCATGTCAACAGTAGATTTTAGACCTCCATTGACTTTTTCCCATGAAAAGGGATGTACTGAACAATACACTGCTACAGTTTTTGGCAAGCAACACTGGTCCACAATAGTCAGTTAAGTTTTTGCATAAAAAACAGCTTTTAAACAGCATTAGTGTTAGGACATTGTAGAAAGATTTGGTTATGTAATCGAAGACAACTTCAAAACCATGCAGACAGAGATGCCTCTGAGGCTGAACAGGGTCTCAGCAGTGATCCACAATTCAATCCAAGTCAACATAACCCCACTTTAGGTGTAGAGAAAAGAGAGTTGCTCTACTGCTACTAAGTGCAGTTTGAGCTATTTCTTTATAACCTTGTAATCTTTTCATAGACCCATTTGCAGTTGGTGGCAGATGATTAATTGGCCACAATCTCATCTCCCTAATCACTTTCATTCCAAAGTGTACTGCTGTTACCTTACATTCTGAAAAGCAGAAATATGATATCCTTTCAAGGGATTCCAAGGTCAGAGGAAACTGGGTGACAATCCGGTTGACTACATCTTTAAAACCTTTTACTGTCAACAGAATACTAGCTGATAATAATGACTTTAGACTTACCTTTCATCCAGATGAACCCCAAAACTTTGTCAACTTGTACGTCATGTCACCAGGTGCAGAACTGTAGCAGCTGTTGGCAAAGCACAGTAACCAGTTCAACAGTTGTGGATAGCAGGGTGTTTAATTGGAAGTAGTGGGGCAGTTTATAAAATGACTTAAGCTCTATAGCAGCAGGCCCACACTGCACAAAAGCACACCTCCTCAGCAAGAATTTAGGAAGGCACTTTGAAGCAAAATGGTGTGATTGCAGGGTCAGCATAGTAGCAGTTTTAAATAGATGTAAAAGAGGCAACTTTAATGAGGACAACCTCAGATTGATCTTCGACAGTGTGCTACTTGGAGGGCTAGAAATAAATGAAGATTAAAATACCACTAAACCTAGAGGGGGAAATGTGTTAAGGAACAATAATTTTCTTTTTGTGGGTGTGTTGCATACACCAGTTAGAAGCACCTTAAAAAATGGTTGTCAATAAGATGAAGAGGGTTTGAAAGGTTATTTAGAGCTGCAGTTTCCCTAAGCTTTGTTTTGGATGTATTTGGTAAACAAGACTGTTGTGACTGCTGCACCTGTGTGTTTTCAGGTAGATGATTATTGTTGTTTAAGAAGCCAAAATGCAACATTGCAGCTTTCCAATGCTCAGAACCTGCTGTGTGTTTTAAACTCTCTTTTTACCTAGAGCTGCATCCTTAGTATGAGCTGCAATCTGAACACTCCTCCTGACAGGAACATTTGATTGGGTTGCAGTCAAAGGAAAGTTTTGCTTTCACTATAAGCTGTTTTTTACTATTTACCAGGTAGCTGCTGTCACCTTCTCTCTGCAGTCCTCAGTGGAGTTACTAGTGTGTTGACAAGAAATGAATTTGTGTAGGTGTTAAAAGTAGTGAAAAATACTTGAACATTTCTAAATGTTACTGCTATCTGTTGAAATCAATACAAGATTTCCTCAACATTTTCAAGAACTTCCTTCATTAAAGGCATAGGAAAATTTTAGAAAAACAATTAAAAATATGCGTGAATATGTAGATTTAAAGTAATGGCCTTTTTTAAAAGCAAAACCATGTATTTTTCACAAAGTGAAGAAGCTGCCTCTGCTAAAACTGCAAATATGTAAGCCCTGAACATTTATTGAAATGTTTGCATGTCATGTTTCTTTTCTAGTAAGTAAAGTTTTCATCTCCATGGGAGAATGCAGCATGCAGGGCATTCCCTGCAAGAGGATTTGCATGCAGTTGAGAATGTGCCAGTGACAGAGCAGTGGGTAAAAGCTGTACCTGATAGTGGTTTGACAACCTCAGCTTCAGAACAACCCCGTGTGGTTATATCTCCTTCAGGCAGGGGGTTATTACATGAAACATTATCTTATTTTAAAAGCATTTATTCCTCTGTGCTATACAGGGGAGGAAGGTGGTGATTGCACCCTGTATTTATTATTTTAAAAATAAATTTTAGTGATAAGGAGTTGTCAAAATTCTTCCTGAATTGAGCCTAACCATCCAGCTTCACTTGGTCAAAAATGCAAAATATGACCCAACAGTCTGCAGAAATACTTTCCCCTCATGTTCCAAGTTAGGACAACATAAACATCCTTCTTTCATTAGTTGCATTTAAACTACTTCTGTTTGGGTATGTCTTCAAAGAAGTAGATACGAGTAGTTATTGGTTCATCTTGGAAACTGAATTTATTATTTTGCTCAGCCGGTTTAGAAAGAGGTAAGAGGAGGAGAGCGTTTCATTGTTTTCTGTCTTGTTCTTAGAATACACAATTTAATACTGATTCCCCAATTACTCGTGCTAATAGCAATCATGGGTGTTTCCCCTTTCTTTGTTAGCAAAAAACGCTGGGTTTTTGTTTTGTTTTGTTTTGCCTAGCAGGGGTTTAAAAGGTTGCTAGAAAGAGTTGTTTCCCTCCTATTGTTGCAGAGGCTTGTGGTAAAGCTAACAAGTTGAACATCTTTTGCATAGATACAACACAGAACAGTACCTGGTAAGGCCACACAGTGTGCTAACGCCATTTGTAAAGCTGGCAGTCCACCATTTATGGCTCATAGGTGTTGGAGTGTGGTGAGAATTGATGTTCACTCTGTAGCAGGCCCCAGTGCTCCCGGCTTCCCTCCGGTTCTGTCGGGCCTCGGGACCGGCACATCAAAGGCAGGTGAGGGTGTGACTGCTTTGGCCCTTCATGATCTGTTGTGACAGGGTGGGAGCACAGCTGGCACCCTGCGGGCAGCTTGGAGTGGTCACTACAGGGAGCCCTGAGGGGGAGGCCGGGCTGAGTCCTGAGGGGGAAACCATCCCAGGGGCTCCCATCCTGGCAGTGCCTGAATGGAAATGCCGAGCCCCGCTTCCCTAAAATGGCCGCCACCACAGGCAGCTGCGGGGCAGGCTGGGAACCTCCCGTGTTTGGGGCACGTAGAGAAGTGGGAGTTGTGTGTGCTCCCTGTCACAGGAGCAGTGGCAACTTGGGTGCTGAGCAGCAGGCCCAGCCGAACCCCTGGGGCTGACCCCCATCTCCTCTGAAGGAAAGGTGTTGTGAAGGGTGTGTGTGCTGTTGGCAGGGTTTGCTTTGCAGGCCGCAAAACCACGAAGATGTAGGTTCAGCGCCTTTCAGGAGGTCTTTGGATGCAGAAATCGAGGAAATAATTCACTGTAACCTGAGGTATAGTTGCTTGCTTCTAAGACAGAGTACTCAGTCTTGTGGTGTTTTACAGGTGTTTATCAAATGCTTACATAACAAGCACAACAGACTAGAAATTTCTGGAAAATAGCATTGATGTAAGTCAAATGAAACCCTGTTGTATAAACCTGCGAAAGCAGTTTCCTGTTGAGTAAGCCACAATGCTGAGCTGAGTATTATTTGACTGGCATTTTGTTTTGTCATTGATATGGTGCCTGAACTCGAGTGAGACTTTGTAGTATTGCAATAATTTGGTAAATTGGGAGGAAACATTTTTAAGTGAATTTTCATAATGAGGTCAAACCAAGGCAGAAAACTAAAGTGAGAATGGATGTGTTTATACATGCATAAGTCAGCTAGCATATGGCCTCAGATGGGATACTGATAACAAATAATAGATTATTTTAAGTATGCTTTTCTCAATAAAAATGTCACATGGCCAATTTTCTATAATTTTATTAAGTAACTATTGTAAAGCGTTGTAAGAATGCAAAATTTGTGATGCCTGCTTATTACTAGAGCCGTTTAGCACATCAGATGTCATTCCAGATAACAAGTTACATTTCAGTTGGACTGGAAACAAGTACAGATCAGTAATAATGTAATGCCATGTACCTTAAGGTTAAATGTCTGACAAGACAACTAGCGCTAATGGACTGTGACATTTTTCAGGCCATAGGTCTTACATTCCTTTCTGTGTCAGAGTGAAATGTTTACAACTATCTAAGTTCACATTACTGTATATTAAGACATCATTCTTTCGTGTGTGCTGCAAGTTTTACGATTGTATCTAAATTCCACAGCAGCAGCAGCAGCTGGTCCACAGGTAAAAGCAATACTTTCCAGATTCTGAAAAGCTCTCCGCAGCCCTGGCAGTGGTATTTGATTCAGTCCAGGCAGTCCTGTAAGGGTTCTGTTCAGTATGTCTCAACTGTAAAACATGTGCTGCTGATAAAACTCCATTAGCACAAATCCATCAGGGGCCAGATCTGCCACTGTAACTTTTCTGAGCAGTATTGCACTCTACATGTAGTGCAATTGGTCCAACTGATTTAATCTAAGTTGAGGATGAAAAACCTGGATCAAAACCTTTATGCCAAAGATATCTGCTAAGTTTGCACTACTGCACCAGATTAGCTCTTAGGTTGGTTTTGAGTTTTTTTAGTGAGGAAGATTTAAAAACATGTTTTGCATTAATGAGGCTTGAATGACTAGACTGATAAATGGTAAGTACACCTGAGTAGCTTCTAATTGTGTTTAAATAATATTCTGCATTAGGAACTCATTAAAGAAATAGGTAAGAATTAGCCATTAGGGGCCATTTAATAACATTGTTTCAGTGTCCTCATCTCATAAAGATTCTCTCTAAATATAGGGCTTTGTTTAAGATATTAGGGTGTGTCCTCTGGTTTCTGTTCATCTATTTTTGCTGGTTTTATTTTCATTAAATGCCTATATTTGTGATTAAATTATTATGAACCGTGATATTCTGACCCCGGGTAAATAGTTTTTAATGCATTGATGCGATTCTGCAGTTTTATATTTTGTGGCACTTGCTTCCAGTGGCTAAGGCAGTGGACAATGCTGGGTTTGTTCCTCCAGTTCTCACTTAAGTAGTGAGTTTGTGTTGGTATGTTGTGGGGTTTTTTAAATGGGTTGGATTTTTTACTGTGTTCAGTTTTCTGCTGTCCCTCTAGGGTGGATACGTGTGTTATCAGTGATGCAAAACTTGATCTTGCATAGTGACAGGGTAGTGGCAGCTGATGTGGTTGAGTCTATGAAAATAACTCCAGCAGCTGTATAACGCTTTGCAGATTCCAAGTAGGTCCTGAGAGCGTATGAGCCCATCAGCAGATAGATTTAAAATGTAAACGCTCTCGTCCTTGATCATCAAGTCAACGACCATTAAGTGTGTAGCCGTGTTATGCCAAGATGTAGCTTCAATACGGTTTTTTTTTATTTATTTAGAACAACCTTTTTCTTCAGGGGGGGGAAAAAAAAACTGGTTAACTTCACCGGGGAAAAGAAGGAGGCGAGATGCTTGGTGTTGCTGTGACTCGGCGCATCGGGTGTTTCAGAAGCGATGATCGTTATCGCCCGCTCAGTTACGCGTGTGGCTGCCGGGGCTGACACCGCAGCCCAGCCCCTATCGAAGTCACCCGGTACCCGAACCCGAGTAACTGCGCGCCCGGCTTCCCCAGCGGTCGCGGGTCCGGAGCCGCTCGGCACCTGCCGCGCCCGCCGTNACCCACCGCGCTCCGTTCCCCGCCGCTTCGCCCCTGACAAATGATGTGTGTTGTGCTCGCCGCGATGAAAGGTAAGCACAGCCCGCCGGACCCGCGGGGAAGGGGCAAGCCCGGCCCGGGAGCGGCGGGGCCGGCTGGAGTTTCGGTGCTCCGCGGCCTCCCCTCTGCGTCTGCCGGTGCAACCGCTCGGCGTCCGGCTCATGCCCGGCGGCCTGCTGGAGCCCTGCCGGTGTGGGCACCCGGCCCCCCGGCCCCTGCAGCACGGAGGGGGTTTTAGGGATTCTGGCAGCGACGGAGGAGCTCGGTCCGTCCCGTCAGCGTCGGGCAGCGCCCGGGACCGCCGCCGCGTTGGTTCGGTGAAGGCGGCCGCGCCGCGCCGGGAGGTAACCCCGCGGAGCCGCTGCACTTTACACTGTGGCGTACAGGGTAGAGGGTAAGAGATAGACTGTCTGCCAGCACGGCTTTTGGGAGGGAGAGGTTCTGATTAACGTGGCTGGAGTTGCATAAAGCGGAGTCGAGCTGTCTGCTCTTCCAACAAACCTTCATAGAAAATACTTGCCATAAAATCCGTCTCTAGCAGAGGGAAAAAGAACGTGAAGCATCCTGTAGATATCTGATGAAGCTAAAATGCTGTTTTCAGAGGTAGGTGCTCATTTTTAAAAGGCTGTGGGATGAAAGGAAAAATGAGAACTATTTAGTAATTTTATTTTTTGAACCTGAAGTTTTCTCTGCTTGCCGATCTCAGTCCTTTATGAGGGGCAGTCAAACGAAGTTTTTTGTGAGAAAGTAAAAGTTTAGAGGTAGGTTTTCAGTCTGCCCTTTTTCCTAATAAAATTATGTCTACTGAAGAACTTCACATTGCATAATTTTTTAAGTCAGAGTTGTTTTGTTTAAAAAAAAATCTAAAACCAATGACCATCTGATTTAAATACGATATTCTTTCATAGGAATATAGAGTATCACTCCTGACAATTTAATCCTCCCAGTAAAATACTAAATCTGTACCCTTTGAAATATTTTCATGTATTTTGTAGGTAAAGTTTCTCTTTACAAAAAAAAAAAAAAAAAATTACTTGGAAATTAAGACTGAATCTTGCTTTAGCTAGAGACTGTTTCCCTTTTTTTTTCCACTTTGCAGGAGCAGTAGGTAGCCAGCACCAATAACACCATAGTGTTTGAAGCATGGTAATTTTCAATTACTAGGCTTCCTTTTCTTCTTGGAAAGAATCCTGTGTGAATAAAAAGAAAAGCACTATATTCATTAATCATTAGCCATGCTGAATGTGTTTGGCAAGAAAATGTAATTAGGTTGATTCAAATACTTGCATCTGTAACAAAAGGAAATGCATTGTTTAAGTGTGAAGTACATGGATATTTTAGCAGTCCCGTAGAATTCTATGTATTCTGATAAGACAGGTTTTCAGTGTATCCCTCATAAGCCTGCTAGAACCATGAAATCAAATAACATTTTAAAAAAGGAAAGTACAGAAATTTTTTAAATGGTGGAAGGGGGTGTAATTGTTTTGTATACTCCTGGACAGAGACTGGAGGTTGTGTTGTAAAAGAGCAGGCAGATGATTTTCAGCAACTCAACTGTGAAAATTTTTTTGTTACTCTGTTGGGAGTTTCAATTAAATGAATTTCTACACTGGTGTAAAATCTTGCTGAAGCCTAGATCTGGGGTTTTAAAGTGTAATTCCTAATGGCTTTATTATGAAAATATTTAGATCTTTGTACTTTTTTTACAGAAGGCTTCTATGGTACATTTCATTCATGTTTCATACTATATAGTTTCCTAGTGCATTGAAAAACTTTCTTGGCTTCTTGCTCTTTCTCTAATTTGCTGGAGATGGTTCAGCTGGAGGAAATGTGTTGTTGTTTGTCTTAAAGTGACCTCTGAGTGCCATGAAATAATAGATCCACAATCCTATATTGTGATTTGAGAGAAGTAGACCAGTAGCGTGGGGAATGCAGCTTTATATAAGCTCAAAGGCTCAAGGGAAAAATTTAAATGTGTAGGTGAACGTTTTATTTATACTTTCTGTAATGATGTTTTGGGGGCCTCCTGATCTTTTACGGTTCTAAAATTTAAGTGCAGAAAATTATGGTCTGCGGGAGAATATGGGGTGTTGTGGATTTTCATGTTGGAGTGGGGTTTTTTTAAGTGAAAAAAAGACAGTATTCCTGTCCTGTTGTTCATGTAGCCCAACCTGATACCATGGGAAGTAAATTTGTGGGTCACTGTCTTTATAGTGCAACATGACATTTAGGGAAACGTGCCTTGTTTCTTTTTGAAAGTCCTCAGACTTCCAGAGTATATACAGATTGGAATGAGGAACGATTTTGGCCAGCTGTCAGCCCATCAGTAGCTGTGCTAGTATGCCTAAAGAGCTGGGAAACAGACTAGTCCAGTGAAGAGGCTGAAAACGTAGGTAATTTTCTGGTTTCAAGCAGAGGGGAAAGAAGGGTTTTTTCCTATGTATTTCTAAGAAAATAGGTAGTGGTGAAATGTCAAAGTTCCTAGTGACTGAGTAAGTATTTTGTAGATGAATGGGCTTTTAGAAATTATTTATCAACTGTTGCAAGTCTGTGTAGAGGATTCCAGAAGCCTTGCTGTTGTGGTTTATAATATATACAGGCCAATAACCAGCTGGTGGCTTTAAGGGAGAGTGCAACTTTACATGCTTACCAGTAAAAGTTTGCAAAGAAATCAGCTAATTTTGCTAGCATATTCGTTGGTTAAGATCTTATTCCTGTGAGTATTTACTGGCAGAAGCTTCAAGGTTGACTGCAAGGAGAATAGTAAGTACTAAGTGTGATGAATTGGTGAGCAAATACTCTGCACTGGAGTAGAAACACAAACTCAGTTGTCATGCCAGTACATAGCTGGAGGTGAGCCTGAGACACAGGGAGCTCGATTCAAAAGTATTTTGCCAGTTTTTGGTATCTACTTTGTAGAGAGACAGTGGTGAATCAGTGCAGGTGTTAGTGAGATCTGAAGTACTTCCCTTGTGCTGTTGTCAGGCCTGGACAGAAATGTTTGGTCTATTGATGAGTTTATCAAGTATGAAATGCTTTACTAGCAATAGCTTTACTCTATTCCTGATGCACAATTCTAACTAGAGATTCGTGGGAAAGTAAATGTAAATTTTCTAGGCTTTTTCTACCAGATGTCTTTACTGTTAAGATAGAGTTTGAGTTATTAGTCCTGACTTCTGCTTTGTGTTCATCAACACCGTTGAATCTGTTGCTGTTGTGTGGGGATAAAACAGATAAGTAGAATTAATTGTTACTTGGTTGGAAAGGGAAATTGTTTGACTTTGGGAGTCTGTGCTTGGATCATGGGGTTTATAACTGGTTTCCTGACTGACACTCTTTCTCAATGAAAATCCGGTAATTTAAAAATACCTCTTTAAGCAAATAGACCCTTTTGGTTTCCATATTAGTGAACATGATTTTTGGATCCTACAGTATGTTTTGTGACTACTCAAGCTGCAGCCAGGCAGAGGAGCAGGGTTTCCCCCACTGCCTGGTGGTAGGGGTGAAGGGAGCTTGTGTTATTTGCAGTGACCACCATGCTCCAGCCTAGGCCGTGCCAGGTTGCTCAGAGGCTGGGAGTCTGGGAATTTATGCAGTCCTGCTTGCTGTGAGTGAGCTTTTCTGAGTCTGTCAAGCCTGACCTTTTGACGTGTTTTTTGTCATGTATCTTGGCACCAACCTCCCAGCATGCTGGTAATTACTCTGTGTTTTCCAGCAGTGAACAACTGCCTGTGGAAAAATATCTTACCATAGGTTTTAAAAAAAGTTGCTTCACAAATTGAGGTATGTTTAAATTTGCCTTCACTGTGGCACTATTGAAAGTTAAATCCAATTTAGCAAATACCCTGGTACAGAACTTCTGTTGACTAAATATTAACAGAATCTGGCCTTTGGAATTGCTGGCTGAGAGGCTGCTTTCTTGCTGCTTTAATTTCATACAACTGATCTGAATGACTTACTTGTACCGAAGAT
Organism: Florisuga fusca; assembly: GCA_038090715.1. Classification (NCBI taxonomy): domain Eukaryota; kingdom Metazoa; phylum Chordata; class Aves; order Apodiformes; family Trochilidae; genus Florisuga; species Florisuga fusca. The sequence continues at coordinate 2,875,584 of JAAWXA010000040.1, read as the reverse complement.
ATTAGTTGCATCACATAAGCCAGGGTAAGATTGGTTTGAGGTTTATTGCTGAAATGTACTTTTCAGGCCCTTTGAAAGACTCTCAAGATTTGCAAGTAGAAGAAGAGGAAATCTGCCTTTATGTCTCACTCTGTGATAATCAAAGGCGGTTGCGTGCTCTGTACCAGTCTCAGGTGGGGACACTTCTTCTTGTATGGAAAATCTGTACGTCCTGTTTTAAGTCAGTGAAAAGTGTGGGTGCTGAACATCTCACAAACTCTTGTAATTTATGTGCAGCTCTTGCCCATGTAAAATGGGGAGCCTGTTCCATCTCTCTGGCAATACAATTTTAAAAATAATTCAAGGATAATTATGAATAACTGGGCCAAAGCTGAAATGGGTCTGTGGGCACCACACAAGGACTTCTGTAACTTGGAAAAAACCAAACCAAACAAAAAACAGTACTTGAATGGATGGGGCTGTAGAGCTGGGTAGTTAGGCATCACTAGTGTTTGGAGTGTGGGCTCTGCACAAACGCAAAATGTCATCACATTTTATCCAGTGACATGACATGGGGGATGGAGGGAGATGGCAGCTGGTTCAGTGTGTGATGCAGGGTAATAGCCTGCAGCTTTGCAGCCTAGCTCTGCAGTGGGGAGTTGTATGTTTGTATTGGCATTTATTAGTTGGGGGAGTAGCATCTAGAGGCCTCTCTCAAGAACTGAGTTCTCTTTATATCAAATACTTGCCCAATATGTGTGAAAAAGACTAATTTCTTTACTCATTCCCCATTATAGGTAGCTTGCACATCTGGTTTGATTTTTTTTTTTTAATTATTTATTTTTCTAGGATGATATAACGCTCAAATTTTAATGTTTAAGGGTTTAAAACCTTGCTTGTTTCTCTTTCCTAGAGTACAGAAATAATTGCTATTGGGTGCTGATTACTGGCAGGGTTGTTAGCATTTCATCTTCACTACACGGCAGAACTCCAAATTGGTGTATATGTTTCTAAACTATGGATGCTAAATCAAAACTGTCAAATCTTTGTGTCTCTCATGAGAAGATACATGAAACTTTGACTCTGCAATTCTCTATCTAGTATTAGAGGAATATGAGATGCAGCATGTTCTTTTCTTTTTGCTTTTCTTTCCCAGGAGATAAGTTTTAGTAGTCTGCAAAATAACTGCGTATGACAAGAATTAGTTATTACGGTCAGACTTGTTACATTTCAGAATGTTACTCTGTTTTTTCCTTTGCAATGAGAGAAAAAATTAAACATTCACCCTTCCTGTGTTTTGTAATTTGCAATTATAGCTGGTAACTTCTGAAATCAAGCAAGCAGTAGTTCTCTCCTTTTGCGATTTGTCTTTTCCTTGAGGACTGGTATCTAAGGGATATGCACATAACCAGTGGTGCAAAAACTGTCTTCTAAAGCTCGCATTCCTTTTTGAACATCAGCTTTTTCTGCTTTTACCAATAAAGATTAACAGGGGAGGATTCTGTCCTTCAAGAATAGCTGTGTTATGAGAAAAAAAGTGAGTCTGTACAGTGCAGGCCTCTCTGCTTGTTCAATGAAAAAAAAAGAATTCCAAACAAACCAAACCATAAACTGAAAAATTGAAGTAGAAAGCCTTGATAGGGAATCTGGCAGACTGAACTTTGTTCTTCTCTTCCATACTGTTGTAAAGGGAGCATTGCTTGTGGCTGTCAGTCTTCAGCTTGCCCAGGTTTTTTTGCCACTCTTCTTGCTAGAGGCTTTTAGGCGAAGAAGTTCTGCACGATACAGGTTGGCAAACTTGGTGAAGTTTCAGGCTGGTTTGCAGTTGCCTGCACCTTATGTTGGGAACAGCAGGGAGTGACTCAGGGCAGCAGTGACTCACGGGGTGTCGTGCTGTTCCCCTCTTCAGAGTGGGGGGTTGCTGCAGGAAGGAGCTTTCTGGCAGACTTGGGGCAGTTGGTGCTCTGGAGATTGCCTGCTGAGGTGATTGCCTGCGCAGGTTTCCACGTACATTTTCATTTTTGTGGAAAAATGTTGTTAAATTACTGCTTGCTTGCCTTTTACTTTTGATGTCAAGGGAAGGTGAAGCCTTCATATTGGCAGGAGCAAATGGGTATCTGGGGAAGTCTCCATCGCCTGTTGTCTTTCTTGCATCCCAGGCCTGCTTGCTTTTGCCTGTGCTGTCCTCTCAGAGGCACGAAGCTGAAGCTGTCACTAGCTGTGGGGCTGCAGTCTCTGAGATAGCTCATGTTCCCTGTGCTCTGGCTGCACCCGAATGGGAATCACTAACATCTAAAGCTCTCAAAAGTGCTAGGCTACCCTGGAAGAAATCTTGGGGCTCCAAAGCAGTGTTGGGAGGAGGGCAGGCTGCTGCCCTCGCCATCAGATGCAGCCCATCTGATCACTTCCATTCGTGAATGCAGCTGGGTGCAGTTTGTGAACCTCTGGTGGTCAGCAGCACCCACTGCTGCTGCCCTGCAGTGTACAGTCTGGTTCCACAGCACTGAAGCAGTTGACTTCAGCAAGGTTACACTTTTACTGTATTTTTTTGTTTGCTTTCCTATGGGGGGGAGAGTGATGCAGGACCCAGAGCCTGTGGCTCTTCTGTTTGTGCCATTCCAGCCTTTGAGCCTTTTGTCATGTTATGTGCATAGCCATCTGGCCTAAAATCAATGTCGGGAGAGGTATAATCATCCCAGCTTTCATTTTAAGAGCATTTATCTCAAAGCTTAATTAAAGCTACTTGGATGTAAATAAGTCTAACCTCTTCACTTCTGAACAATGCAAATGGAATAGTCAGCATACTTACAGGGTATCAGCCGTGTAATTATTGTGTAATGTTTTTCTTCTTTGAAATACTGTGCTATTTATTGCCATTGAATCCTGGGACAAGGTGCTTCATAAAACCAACTGCATGACTCTTTATTTATTCACTTTAGAAGAAGTTGATCATTCTCAAAAGAGGGGGTGGAAAAGTGACATTAAATCTTTATATAGAAAGATGCACTGTGACAAAAGGTTTGTCAAAGTGTTTGTTCAGACTGAAGTGGCTGTAAACTGAAGTTTTGTCTTGACAGAGGAAGTACCATGAGCCATGTTCCTCCGAGCCAGTGCTGCTATTCCCTGGCTCTAGGTGCTGTTTGCCAGAGGTTTTGTGGGCACATGGCCTGGCACTGGGCCTTCTACCACCTCTGCTCACACCTGGTACATGAAGAATACTTTCTGCACTATTGCTCAAAAATAAGGAAGAGGTCCTGTCACCGTTTGCACATGATGTTTTCTGCAGTGTGCTGCTCTTTTAGTGTTACTGAAGTCTTAAAAACTTTGTTGTTCACTACACAAAATGGAGACCTGGGGATGGGTGCAGTATGGCCATGGTTTCTGCTTCAAGCTCTTGCAGATACCCAGAGCTGTTGTATTGGGTTCACCAGAGCTGTACAAGGGAGGCAGGGTGATGTTTTGAACTGCTGTAGTTAAATAAGTATTATGACTGAGTGGTGGGCATGTGAAATGGCAGTTGAAAGTCAAAGTTATTTCAGCTGATTTTTGACAGAATAGTATTAGTTTTAAACTGTAGTTTTAGACTAGATGAATTGGAGCAATGGGAATAAGCTTGAACACAGACCCTCAGGTTTTCAGTTCTCCACCACAGTCTGAAAGGGGACAGGACTGCGCTGTCCTGGGTTGTCCTGGGCTGTGCTGGGTTACTGAATTTCTGCTGCTTTCTCTAAAACACTGGAAAAGTGGAGATTGGCAGGTTTTTCTTTCATCCAAGTGTCATTTGCTGTGTAAGACCTAAAAGAATTTACGTGATCCAATTAGAAATCAAGTTCTCACTGTGTGTGGCACTTAATTCACACCTTTTGTGAGCCTGCCATGGATCTTAGGAGTTCATGATGTGCCATGGGATAAGCATGCCTAAAACTTAACATGAGCTGATGTTTTACCTAACTGTCAATTCTGAGAAAAGCAGCATTCTTCTGACCAGCCCACTTTGCTTGGCCCTGTGTCTAATGGGACGTGACTGGAAGTGTCATTCAGGTTCTTCTCACCCTAAAAAGAGGTTAAATTCTCTCTAAGCCCCAGATGCTCTTTGCCTCAAGCCCTTAGATTAGGTAGAGTGTAGGAAGCTGGTAAAAAATTATCCCTGGTCAAGAGAATGTTTGGAGCTTCCTTTCTGTACATAGGCATTTGCATGTGTTAATTCTGACTGAAATTTGAATGGTATAAATTGCTCTACTGGTTGATAGGAGCAGCAGTAGCTGCTGTCTTCCTGTATCAACTGTAATGTGACTCATAATGGTTGCTTTTTTCCATTCAGCTAAATTAATTAGCTCATCTTTGATTTGGCAGAGTAGTTATTGTGTGAAAACACACGTTTTCTAGAAAATGTTTAGTGATGGCTTTGAGCTCAGTTTGGGAATTAATAAGACCATCTTTTGCACTGTAGAAAACTGCTTGTTGTAGTTCCTTGATTGCCACTGTTTTCCCCTCCTTGGACTTGTGCCCTTTAGTTTACTGTAGAAAGGTTTGCATGCTGGGTGTTCTATTACTAACGAGTTTTGGAGGGTATAAGTGAAACTCATTTGGCAATAGGCCTCACACATCAGGCTGGAGTGCCTTTTGGAGGTTTTCAACTATTGCTGCAGGGTCACTTCTCTGCCACGCAGAGAGGGACAGATTTTTAGTAATCATCTGGAGTAGCTGAGCGTATGCTCAGTGTTGTTTTCCTTCAAAGAGACACTCCCTGCAATTGTTGTATTGACACGGATGTATTGTGCTAGACTTTGGGTAGAGTTGTTCTTGTACTCTGGGTGCGTTATTGAATTAAAATAAGTATTTGCTTAAAAAGTGAGAACATAAAGATGTTTATAAATGCTGGACAGACTCTTGTATCAGCAGATAATAAAAAAACCAGACAGGTTAATTAAAGAGCTGGAGATGTTTCATTTGAGAAAACTCATACACATAGGCGCCTTTTAAATGGCTGAGGAAAACAGGCCCAGAGCATTCTTTCCTTCCCCAGATGCTCCTGGTGATAGCAGGAGGAGCAGCAGTGGTTGGCAGTGCCTCTGGCAGCCAGGAGGGCTGGTGCTGTGGTGTAGTGGCTGGAGCAGGGCCATCAGACAGAGCTGAATAAGGGAATTGATTTTTCCTATTGTTCCTGACAAGGAGGAGCAAAGTTCTCCTGCTTTCTGCACTGATGGAAAGTCTGTCTGAAACCTCTAGTTAACAGGAGCAGTATTTCATCCTTGCCTTTTCTTGGTGGGTTATTTTACTGCACATGATAGAATCTGGTTGAGCACCGAGGACTAACTTTTGCCTGGACCTGAAAAGGTGCTGAAATGTTATGTTGCCAGTATTGCCATGGCTGGCTTTATTCAACCAGACTTCTTAAGAAAACCTACCCATATCTCTGGAAATAATTTAGTAGTTACGTGCCAGAAAGGAGGAGTGCAGCACCTGGCTGCCTGGCATGGCTAGTGCTAGAGTGCTTCCTCCCTTGAATACATCCAGCTCTCAACACAAGCTTTTTTGTTCCTGAGCTGCTGGATATTTTTAAAAAGAGGAATCGGTATCTCTAACAAATTTATTTCATTTCAGATTCTCTTTTCTGTCTCAATGCAAATGAATGATGTGGTTTCCTCCCTGTAAAATTTTAACTTGAAATCCGTGTTCCAAGTAGTGCGGTTCCGAGGCCGATTCACTGATGATGTGTCTTTAAACTAGGTGGCTTGGAGACAGACATCAGTAGCAGGTCTGATTTTGTTGTGGTAACCTAGAGCTTAGTATGGGGAAACGTTCTCTCCTTACTGTCGCTGTTCCAAAATATTCTGATGTTCTGCTGTTTTCCCTCTCAGCCACAGTGTTTATCCTTACAGAAGGGAAAAACAGCCGAATGTAAAGGTCACTGTAAAGCAGAGACCTTTTGGATGGCAAAACCTCACTCCAACGAATTTCTGCTCCTAGGGTTGATTGAAAATCCCCCGTGAATGTTGTTCAGAATGGAAACTTCTGTTTCTTACACTGGCATCTCCAGCATGGACTGGTAGTGAATTTGCACTTTGTAACATGTTTATTCCTGCCAACGTTGATGCTTTGTCACAGAAGTAACTAATTTAATTTGCCTCGGTATTGCCTTTGTCAGCCTAAAATTTCTGTATACACTTCACATTATGAAAAACTGTAGTGCAAGGGCTACCACTGGTTCTGGAAGCCCCTGAACTTTAAGCTGCTGGAGAGGTACCACTGCATGCTTGCCTTGGCTTTACGTTGTTCCCAGTGCAACTACTCCCCACCACTGCTGGAGTCCAGGCCCAGGCCTGAAGTATCTAAAAGCAACTGAGGAAGTGCATATTTGACTGGGTAATTATACTTTATGTTAAATACATTCAGATACATTAGTTAATGTTTATATTAATTTGCAATACTTGAAAAACCTGATGGGATCCTGTTTTTTAATCAAGTTATCATTCTAGAAGAGTAACACAAGTTCTTGTGGAAATTGTGAAAACAAGTTAGTAAGAAATCTGACTCACAAAGCAAGTGCCTCATAAAATTTGAATGTTTAGAAGGCAAAATGACTGGCAGCTGCTCTTGTAAGCACGCTAGTTGCAATAAAGTATGAAAGTTCAACATCAAAGAGATCACCGCTTAGTCTGTGGCATATTTGTACATCAAAGAACAAATACAGGACAAAAGGAGCTGCATAGAGATACAGTTCAGCCTTGCAGACAGGTCCCTGTGGAATGGTAGAGAGAGCTGCTTTCATAATGTGGAAATTCTCTCTGACACATCTTCATTTCTGATTTAGGGAATAGGTAAGATTAAGAACTAAAAGCGGTGTCTCAGAGTAGAGTCTTGCCAATATGCTAGGTAAGAGTGTCTGAGCACATGTGATGTCAGCAGAGCTGTTTGTGTGTGCAAACATGCAAGTGTGTAAACATGGGGGAGGGATATCCCAAGTATGTCTGCAACACTGCTGTTTCACTGGCAAAAGGTACAAAAAAGGTACATGAAAAGCGTAAGTGAAAGCTAAATGTCTGCTATTTGGATTATTTTTTAATAAGTTATTAGGCCTGTGATAAATTACTAAGAGATTGTGAAGTCTCCGTTCTTCAAGGCACTAAAACCCCAATTTGACACAACCCTGAGCTGTAGCTGACCTTGCTTTGGAGTGGGGGCTGCCCCAAGCAATCTCCACCTGTGCCTTCCAACATCCACTTTTCTGTGATTCTGTGAGAATTAACCCTTTAATGGGAAGGCAGCTGTCTACTTACATTTTTAGTTATGATTCCTCCTAATAAAATACATAATTTCACCAAAAATGCAAGCAGCTCCAGCAAGCAGAAGTCCACTGAGCTCATTTTTTTTTACTGCTTTTTCTGAAGTTTTTTAGTGTAGAAGCTGGATGTGGTTTTGCTGATTTGGACTTCTGGTAGTTTGTTGTGGTTTGGGTTTGTTTATTTGTTATTCTTTTAATACTGAGTTCTCCCTTAAATTAATGAGAAAGTTTGTCTGTGTCTGTCTCAGAACTAAGGAAAAGTAATCTTGGGTTTCTAGAGCACATGTTTACTTTCAGAACAAGGCTGGGCAAGAGAAATTGATCACAGAAGGTTGCTGGATTTCTCTTGACCATTTGGTAGCAGCATGGTGCTGAAGGCAGTGGAGACTGCTATTAATTTTGAATGTACCTGTTTTAATATTAAAACACAAAGTAGGTCACATTAGTTCTTCAGTTCCAATCTTTCTTCTTTCATTTGTATTTGTCTGCAAGTGCTTACTGCTTATGTGGTATTTTAAAATGTTAATCATAAAATCCAGACTAAATATGAATTCTCCAAAGTTCAAGTATGCTTGGATCAACAATTTTAATGCCCATTTCACCTTTAGTGGAGATTGTATTGTCAGCAGACTCTTATTTCTTTTACTGCAGAACTAAAAATAGTTACAATCTCATGGAATCATTAGGAAATACAAAGGGTTTCTGTTAAAAACCCTAGAGAAACCTTATTAGGCAAAGTACTGTATAATTAATTGATGTGCTGCTACACTTAGAGAAGTAGTGCATCAATAAACAGAAGTCAGAATGTAAGAGGCCAAGAAGAACTGCTGGGGATTGTGTGAAGACATCAAGGCTTGGAAATAACAATTTGCACACCTCAGGAGAGAGCAGTATTTGCATTTCATGGAAGGACAGGAAGGTCTCCAGAAGACCAGGGCAGAGGGAACTGTCTTTTCCAATGGAAACTTTCTTTTGCCTATGGAACAGCTGTGAAGACCTTTGATATTCCTGGTCACAATATTCCCTGCCACCTTCAACTTGATGTTCTGGTACTTCCCTAGGCTATATTATTTTATTTTGAAAACAGTGTCAGCTTAAGTGTTGTTAAAATGTTCCTTCTGTTAATGCTGTGCTTTAAATACATTCTTTCTAATAATTTGAAGTTTTTTTTCTAATAATTTGTTGTTTTTTGAGATATGAAACAGCTAAGTAATTTGGACCATTGTTTGTTTGGTTTGCTTTGAGACCCAGCACTAGTTGCCAGCAAGTGGTCTGTAATTCTATCTTTGGAAAATTTAGTCTTCTCTAACCTTGCTGTGCAGAGATGCAGTAGTTTTGTATGTAGAGGTCAGGGGGGATGTGATGATACGTGAATGAATTACTCTTCCAAAAATACAGTTAAATTTGACTCAAATCCTTTGCTGCTACCCCACTGCCATGGTGCTACCTGGAGAAAGAATTCTTTCTGCATTGTACTGCAACAAGTTCCTGTGGCCAAGGAGGGAAAGGGAGCCACTACCAAGAGCTTTTGGCACTTCAGAAACATTAATTCTTAGCAACTGGAGGGAAAGTATGCCAGGGGAAAGATATTAATATTTTTCTGTTTAGAGAAAAATATAGCATAGCTATTTTTAAGGAGGCCTGTTTCTCTATCGGTTGCCTCACCCTCTTGATGGGGAGAAATGAGCTGTGCTTGAGAGCTTTACCAGCTGAGTGACTTTACCTGCATCTTGCAACATGCTTGAGTCCTTCTAATGGCACTGCTCACTTCTTCAACCAAGGGCATTGGGGAGAGTTGGGGATGCTCAACCTGCTTAAGTCAAGCCTTTGCTTGGGAAATTCTAATAATTGGTTGTAAATAGTGACCATTGCTCTCAAATAAATGTGATGGCTGTGTGTGTACCTTGCTGTAACAGCAGACATGTTTGTACTGTGCTATTAAAAGAAGGTGGAGGTTTCTTCATTTGAGTATGTCAAGTCCTGGCCTGCTAGCTGGCATAGAAGTTGTTTGGAAGAGACAAGAACATTACATTTTATAAAGACTAATCAAATGAATTCAATTTATATGCTAAGTTGAAGGGACTTTTGAAAGCGTTTACTTTTGAATTGGAAAAAAAAAAAACAAAACAAAACAGAAAGCACAGCTAAGTCTTTAGAGACTTTTTTTCCCACCTTTAAAACACCTGAACTGCCAAGTTAATAGCTTGTTAATTCAGAGAGAGAAAGCGAGCATATGTGCTGCACAGGGAGAGTTGCCAGCAACTTGTAAAATCAGAATCCCAAAATGAAATCCTTCAGTGCTTCTTTTTTCTCCACGTTGAATTGAGTTGAAATTTTTTTTTAGGGAAGTGCCAACAAAAAGATCATGTGGGGCTGTGTAGCTTAACTTCTTGTCTTGGCTTATTGCCCCATTATTAGCAGTTTGGTGACTATGCTACATTCAGGTTTTGTGTTAGCAGTGGGTGGGATCTCTTTGTGAATGAATATTCTGAATGGGCAACATGCACAGATGTCCAGCTTGTCTCCTTGGAGCCTGAAGTTAAAGTTCTAGGAGCACATCCAAAGCTGGCATAAAGCTGTGTGTCTCACATGAGAAGCACTGCCGTGCACTAGCTAAAGAATTATTTCTAAATTGGAGTAAGTTTTTGTTAGCCAAGCATATTTTCATTCATGGAAGTTTCACAGTTTTTGAGGACTCTTATCTACTTCTAGTGTAAAAGCACCTTAATAATTGAAATTACATAGCATGACTTCAAACGTAAGCACCAGATATAATGTGGGAGAATTGAATTTAACTATAATTAATTCCAGATTTCAGAAAATGCTTTCAAAGTTGTATTAAGCTGGATACCAAAATGGTTATCACTTTGGAAAATGTTCAAGTCTCCAAGCATCTCAGTTAAGTGTCTATTTCACAAAAGACTACTTTGATCCAGCTATCTAAGAGATTTATCCAGGGAGACAAAACCCAGATTGCTTGCTGCTAATCTGGTGCTTTATAAACAAGATTTCAATTTTTATTCTCTTTACTTGTTTTTCAGAAATTCAGGCAGATACGGAATGAGATGGTTTCTTCCCATAATTAAGCCATTGTAAACAGTGTCAGTGGAGAAAGCTGTCTTGAGATTCATTTTAAGTACCTACTGTTTTTTTTCCTTTTGAGCACAGCATTATGTCCCAAGCAATCTGAATGCTCATAAATCATGTTAGTAGAATGGGACAAATTATTCCAAACCATCAGGCTTTTACATTTCTCCTCAAAACTATCTAAAGAAGGAAGCTGTCCTTTAGTTTGTTTCATCACAGGCTGCCCTAAGGTCAGTATTGGGTTCTCTTTCAATTTCTCTTGGGATCAGCAGAGTTGCTTGTGTGCAAGTTGCTGTCAGTAATTGTAGGCCAGCTGGGCTGCTGCTGCACCATACCTTTCCCTTAACTTCCCTCCTGTAGTATGGACCAGTAAGGAAATCAGGTGTCTCAGTGAAGTTGTACTTATTACTGCTACTCAAAATTATGTTCTCTTTGTGATGAGTTTGGGTGTTTCATCAACCTCGTCAAAACGAATTTAACGTGCCCTGGAAAAATAAAAGGCAACCTATTAAAAAAGGAAACAAAAAAGTTGAGTGCAAATACTGTGGTGTTTTTCAGGAAGGATAGCATGCAGTAATAAAAATCTAGAAGAAATGGAAATACTGTATGCTTTTAAATACCTGTAGCACTGAAGGAGTGAAAACAAGCATTTATTTACGTACCTGTCTGCTAATTCCATCACAGTAGCTCCAAGTACTGTTGTTCAGCTGAATTAAAGAACCCACCTAAAGATTTAAGGTCAGCGAGTGTAAATAAATGTGGTTACAAAATCTATCAGATGCTGCTAAATGTTGTGGGTGTTATTAAGTAAGTAACAGTCTGGCAATTTATTAAATCTCAGGATATTGCATGAATAGTTCTAGATGAGAAAAATAATCTCCAGTTTAGTAGGTGCGTGTTCGGTGTGATGCTCTGGACAGCTGTCCCTGCTGCCATCTGAAGTCAGGCTGTGCCAGGCAGAGGTGTGTTGTGGACAGACTGGGGAAGTTTCACCCTGCACTCTCAGCAGAAAGAGACTTTGTGGCAGGAGTTAAAAGGAGCAGAGTGGGCTGGAATTCACTCCAAAGCAGAGGGCACGGGGCAAATCACTCACTGCTCTTTAGACTCCCGAGCAGCCTGTAACAATCAGTGTTAGGTCTTTCATGTCCTTCCCAAATGTTCTGATGTTAAGATGATGGCGGCTTTAAATCTGCCAAAAGTTAAACCTGTAGTAACTCTCTGCTTGCAGGTGGCCACCTGAGCTGCAGTTTTCTCTGCTGCTGGGCAGACTTTGCCTGGACCCACTGATTCCTGGGTAGGGCCCAGCCAAGGCCCTTGTGCCTGTGGGCACTGCTGGAGAACAGCAGCTCCTGAGCTCCGTGCTGACTTCAGAGCTCCTTTCTTCAACAGGAAAAGGAGGTTTTGCACTTTGGTGTTGAGCTGAATGTAACGATTCATTTACTCGAGCCAGGAAGCTGTTTTCTTTAAGAAGCTGAAGAACTCTCAGAATAACAGTAGCAATAGGTAAATCTGGATAAATTGTCACGTCTCTTTGTCCTCATCTCTTTCTTACTGATTGCTTTAAACAGATCTTAACTTTTTAAACTTTTTAAATGAAAACTTTTTTTTTTTTTTTCTGTCAAAGTAAATCGACGTGTTCTGTAATGGCTTTGTGGTTTGCAGGTTTTTTTCCTTGTAGGTTGATGCAGAAGGTGTATTTTGATGCTGTTACACTGTGATGGATGAAAAAAAAATGCACTGACTTTTATCCAGGAGAGGGAAGTGAGTTGTATTCTTTCAAGGACTGTAGATCAATTGGTGTATTACAGAAGTAATACCATGAAAGTGGGGAAGAACGCCTCTTTGATACTCGACTCTTTCAGTTGGTACAATAATGGGCTTTTGCATTAAAGGTTTGTTAAAGCTTGTATCTATTTCAAAGTATTGACATCCAAAGCAGACTCACTCAGCCAAAACTTGTGTTTATCCAAGCCTGTTAAAACTGGAATTTATGTTGACTATACTGGTGTCTAAGCTTTAATACCACTTTTATATAGAAAGCTGCTATTTGAATATTCAGTGAAGTAAATTTCTTTACAGTATGCCTTTTGAGTTATGATTTATAACTGGATTCATATAAATAAATGCTTTCAGCCAGATGCTATTGAACTAATTCCATTTTTAAGTCATTAATTATATTTGGCTCACTGAAAAAAAAAGGAGGCGGAAAGGAATCAACTAACCCTATATAAAAGTGACAACATAATTGTTTTGTGAAAAGGATTTTGGGCCTCTTAAGCTATGAAGAGCTTGTGGTTTGCTGGTTTGTTGGTTGTTTTTTTAATCAAAGAAGTGTGAACAGAAGCTAGATGATGCATTACTATACTACAAAGACAAATAATTCTGAGCAGGCATTAATACACTGAGTGTTTTTTGCTTTATCATGTTAAGGTCTTTGGCTTTGCAATGAGATCTGGCTATGCAGTGAGCCTGATAGTAAAAACCCAGAACCTTTTTATTTGATAAAAAATACAGTAACTCTTGTCAGGTTGGTAAACTTTCAGGGTAGATTTCTTCTGATGAATTCTGATGAATTATTCAGATGAATAATAATTGGTTTGCTACATTGAAACAGCTCAATGTGGGAAACGTTACAACTTTGAGTTCTTATTGAATATATTGTGTGAAGCTTACGATACAGTGCTCCCTGATGATCAAAACACAGTGGATTTTAATGCAATTTTGTCAACCTGCTCATTACATTTCATAAATAGGGTTCCGTTTTTTGTCTTTTTAGGAGTTAGAGAGATAAAATAGTAAAACTAAGCATTACTGATCCCAGTTTCCCAAAGACAGATTGGGAAATAAGTAATGTATGTATTTTTAGACTGGAGCATGGTACTTCTGCCACCTCCATCTTTATCCTTCCCATTTGGCTTATCCCATTCAGGTGGATGTAAGAATTTTCCCGCTTGGAATTCACACTGCCCTGTGATCACACAGGCTGCATGCTAAACTGTCATCTCACTGAAGTCATGTGTAATTGCCTCATCCTTTGCTGTCTAGTTTCTCCTTTCTTTTATTTCATTCCTTTCATTTCTTCTTCTTCCCGTTAGCATTCATCATCTCTAATTTACTTTCTTGTGGTCTTCTTTCACTTTCTTTTGAAAGCAAACTGCCAGTGCCTTATTTAATCTCTTTATCAGTGCAGTGATGGGTAACAACACAACTGTACATTTTAGGCCCTTTATAGTCAGCTGTTTCAGATGATCACAAAAGAATGAAGGATAGAACCTGCTAGGACACCACTCGAGGTGCTTTACCTTTCTAATGCTGCCTGCTCAGTTCTTCAAGAGATCTTTTGTCCATTTGGTAGCCCTCTGGAATATATTGTTCCAAGCACACCAGGGGGTCACAACTGAAGAAACCATCTCACCAGATTGGCTTTGTCTTCCCACCTATCAAAAGTTCTGTCTTGTCTCTAAAGCCACACTCCCCATCCCCAAAACATTTCTAACCTTATTGCCATCTTTTTGCAGTCTCTACCACGGACACCAGCAGACACTTACTGGGGCACTCAGGAAACTTCATTTGTTCTTGCTTGTTTGTTTACTTGCAGAGAAACTGCTGCTCTCAGATTTTTTATGTTGGTGGAAGGAGGTAGGGAAATACCATGACATGCTGCTGCAATATCTAAAATATATAATCTAGATATCATGTCTCTCATGATTCAAAGCTATATAGAAAGTCAGAGCATGAATATGGCTTCTCTTTCAATGCTAATTAAAGCTAAAAGGAGTGTCTGCTTGCACAGTGATTAGGCTACATAGAAATATATTTGTCACTGCTGGTGTGTGAAGTTTCAACTTGAGCAGGCTTCTTACAGAAACCTGGCACAGTTGGGTTTTCTGCTTGTTCACTACTTCCCCAGAGCTTCACTGCTAACCAAGTAAATGTTTCATTTTGCACAATTCCTTGGCCGGCCTCCCTCCCTTCCCTCCTTTTCTCAGGTTGCAAAAGATTTCCAAGAGCTTTGCAATGATGCTGTTTGCCACCTGACACAGACTTTACTGTTTTGTTTATTGGCGTTCTGCTTCAGTTGAATGTAGTGATTATGGAGGGCTTCTGTCTGTTGTCTCTTACACCTGAAGTTACCATAAATAAACTAAAAATGAAACAAAACAGTTCCAACTAACTGTTTTTATTTCTTAAAAACCTTAGGACTTTCAGTATGCTTGTTTATTTCTTGTTTTGTACTTAATTTTTGGTTGTTTTTTTATTAAATGCTCGAGGGCTGGCAATGCTGTGAAGTAGAATGGCTAAAGCATAAATATTATTTGTGTTAGCAATATTGTCTAGAATTGCATCCTTGTTTTATGTGAAAATAATACTCCATTGTCTTTGCCTGGTTGGAACAATGGCAAGACCTATAGGATGTGTATTGTTTGGTGACTTTATTAACACATTTGGGAGCAGTGCCCAGCAGTAAATCATCAAGTGTGAGTCACGGCTTATTCCTTGATGGTTCCTACCTCCTTGGGAGAGCTGCCACCAGCCTTCCCCCTCCCAGCCTGGCACCCTCCACTCGCAGGGCCACCACAGCTTGTGTGGGGGGGGAACACTGGGGGATGGGAAGGGTTGTTTCCCCACTGCCCCAGGTGGTAGGAGCCCCCACTGCCTTTGCAGAGCTTTCTCAGAGCACCACTGCTGGCCTCACTTGGTTTGTTTTTCCTCACTGGCAATGTGAAAAGCCGTGGGAATGTGTTTAAGACGGGTACCACCTAGGAGTGGCAAGCCCTGCACCTTCCCACTCTTCTTGCTGGGTAACACCTAATTTCAGAGGATCACTGACATCAGATAAGGGTCTGGTAATCCTTTGTTTGCATACGCTTGGTTAAACTTATCTCCTCAGTTTTGGGAAGATTTAAAATTTTAAGGGCGAAGATGAAAACTACAGCCCGGTTTATTAATGGTTCTTTTCCAAATGTTTTTGTTTGGGAAGTCACAGATTTAAGAGATCTGTCTGTCCTGTTGTTCTGGATTATGATTGTAGTTTCTGCCTGGAATAGGTGTTGGCTCTTTGCTGCTGCCTGCACTTGCAGTGTAGAAGTACATTGGTCAAAAAAATCCACTGAGACAAGTGCAAAATGGCTGAATGGTTTGGAAGGTCAGTATTGTTGCCTTGCTGGGAGGATTCAGAGCTGCACCATGACTAGCAGAATACTCTTTTAGCACCTTAACAGTCTATATTCCAAAAATGGATAGTTTAATTTAGCACTAGCATGCCCAGTTTCTTTTGGTAAGGAACAGTGTTCCCCACACTGACATAAGGTGATTACAAAAATTTACCTTGCAGTAATTGCAAGTTGCAGTATTGTAATGGTTGTGCTTAGTCTGGAATCATTTAAATTCTTTGCTGTGTAAAGATTGTGAACCCTGGGACTGAGATACATGCAGGCTGGAACTGCACTGAAGGTCAGTGATGGGCAAGTGGTTAAGTGTAGGATTCTGTGGAGTCACAAGGAAAGCCCTGGTCATGATTGTCTACCCTGGGATGGAAATGTGAAGGAGTAGACAGTCCCTTCTCCCTTATGTAACATTGAGTACAACATGGAGTTGAATATATGTTTTAGAAGCGTAATGGTGTTAATTAGTTGGTCATGAAATCATAGGCAATTTATTTTTTTAAATAAACTTAATAACAATTTTTGTGCATGCTGATTTTGAATGTCATTCATGTTGCAACAGACCTTTGGATGGATTCATTACATCACCTGTGAGCAAACTGAAGGCAAACAAAGATGAAGTTCACCTGAGCCTTGACTGAGAAACTAAAAAATTACAGTTTTTGTGTTCTGAGGACTGTCAGCAGCAGCTCCTGCTGCTCAGATATTTGCCTTACAGTGAGCCAGTAATGATGTTACATGGGAAATGAAGCGAGTGAATTCACTTGTGTGCAGCAGCAGTGACAAATCCATTTTCCACAACGAGATTGTGGTCTGAAAATCAAAGGCAGAAATTGTTGTTTGGTTCCTGTAATCAGTAAGCTGCTGTGTGTTTGAAAGAAAACTAGAAATATTTGGTATGTGGGCTGGGTGGTAACTTAGGACACAGGTTCAGCTGTTGTTTGAAAGCACATTTCAGCTTCTACTTGGACAGTCACTTTTCAGTGGCTCCTGAAAACAAACAATTGCAGACTTGGTAAAAACTTTATCTTGTTTTTGCTTTCAATGTTGACTGAATTGATATGTGTTTGAAAATGAGATGAGCTTAAAAGGTTTGATACTTTTAGGTAAATTATGTAACTATGAAGACTGTAGGTCTGTGAAATTATGTCCTAGGGCATTTAAAGGAGAGGGGTGAGAGGAAAGCAAAGTTTTGTGATTGTCTCTTCTTGTACTGGTCTCTTTTGCTAGTGTTGGCAGAACAAAGATTGGAAATGTCCAGTCCTCTTTCTAGTCTATTTCTGGTCATCCTAGTATGAAAACTGTTTTATTTCATTCGCACCATAGAGTTGTGTGCTTATATATTGTATTGGTGTATGAAAACTAGAAAATTAAGTTAATTGTGGATTTCATTGCACATTCTAAGCTCCAGCCAGATAATAGTTCCTGTATAAACCCAGGGAAAAATACATTCTCTGCCCTGTTGAGCTTACATCTGAAAATGGATGATAATCAACATGGCTTTTGTAGTATTGTCTTAGCATCCTTTAGCAACTTGTGACTGTATGTTTGTGGAAAACAGGGTATCCACCATTAGGCTCATTGTTCCAGACTTACTAAATATTTCAGAATTTCTCCAGTAAGATTTTGACAAGATATAACACATACAAATTGTGCTGAAAACTGGTGGTGGCATTTCATTCCAAATAAATCTCAATATGGGAGATGCCCTACATTGTATGAAGTCCTTATGATATGTTACCAAGAAGTATATATTCTTTACAAATAACCTTGTGGAATCCAGTAAATTTTGTCTGCTGAATCTGCATGCAGGTTCTATCATCACTTCTGGAATGCACTCTTTCCCTGGGCCAGGTTTGCCAGACAGAGCTCTCTGGTGATCTCTTTATCTATAGAGTTGTCTATAATGTTAATTAGTGAACTCTTTGAAAAACCGGCTTCCACAGGTTAATTTATGCATAAAACATCATTGAGGGATGTGTTTTACCTGTTTCACAAGTAAGGGACTGAAGTACAGCTTAAGAGACTTGGCTCGGGCCACACAAGAAGTCTGTGTCGTAGCCAGGAATCAACAGATTCACATTTCATTGCCTAACCACAAGACTTCAGAAAATAAAAAGTTGAACAAAAGCAGATGCAACACCGAGGATTTGAGTCTTGGGTACAATTTACAGGCTGCTTAACTCCCTTCCCATGAAAGTGGAAGGATCTGTTTTGGAAGGCCAATAATGCTTATGCATTCCTAGGAATTTAATTGCAAACTGCCAGACTGGCTGCAGAGGTTTCAGCCTGTCTTGTATTTCAGTGGTCTTCAGTGCAAAAGCAGATAGTGAGGGATTTTCACTTCATACTGACACTTTTGGTTTGCTTTTTTTACCCACCAATACAACTTCACAATAATGATTATTTGGGGCTGATCCCCTGGCCCGAGGACCGAGAAAAGGGAATTTCAATGTTAGCTCTTCCAAGGGATTCTAGAATTGTCAGCCTGATATTTCAGACTCATAAAACAGAAACTGAAATCCTGTGGTTGGTATTTCGGCTTTAAAGCTCCTTTGGTAGATTGTTATTTTCCTTCTCTTTGTGTTTTGAGTATGTGTTCTCTAATCTAGCAAGAACATAATAAGCTCTTCAGATATAATAAGTTCAATAAGACTTGAATCACTACTTCCCTTTAGAAGTAGCTACCTGGCTTCTGTTCCTCACGATGTGTTCAAGCACAATACAGTAGTTAAGGGATCCTCACAGAGAGGAAACTGCCAGTTCTAATGTTCTACAGGTATAGACTGAATTACAGAAAAGTATGGGCCCCCAGCTCCATGAAACTGTTTAATCATTTAGCTCTCCCTGTTCTCAGTGAGACCTCCACATCTCACACAAATCAGATGCACACATAACTGTGAGAAATACGTGACTTGCCCTGGCTCTTGTGCACAATCCTTGTAACAGCACAGGGACTTGAAGTCAGATTTTCTCAATCCTGTGGCAGCAGTCTTGCATTAGCCTGAGAGGAAGGAATGTTTCCTGTATTCCTCTGAAAGAAGGCAAGAAATTTCAGGCTAGAGGGAAAGGATGGGTTTTAAGGCAAACAAGCTGTTGGAACAGCTTCTTTTAGAATTGAGGTGTGGTTTTGTATCTCATGCTGGCTCTATGTGCATCGTGGTGGTACTTCAGAAAGAAGTGCCTTCCAGTACCACTGCTGTGTATGGGCACCATGGAAAACTCACTGGGGGATATGGCATTGTTTCTCTCACACAAGGTGAGATTTTATTACCATGCTACCTGCTACCCTTGTTTTTGTTTCTGTAATTTTTTCCTTAAACTGACCCCATTGTTTTGATGCTGGCAGTGGTATGTTCACAGAATGTCTTTCAGTCCTAATCCTATGATATTTTGTACGACAGTAGTGTCTATTATGGTCAGAAATTTTGGAATTGGGAATATGAGGAAGGACAATGGCATACTGTCTATTCCTGAATGTTGTGCAGCTAAATTAACACATTATTCAACTATCCTTCCACAGTGCAATTATTTTTGCATGTACAGAAGACACCTCCCTGTAAATTCCTTGTGACATTAGCTTTCTGACTAAAATTAGGTCATAGCTATTTAATTGTTCAGTGTCCACCCACGAGGGAGCTACAGAGAGCTCTTTCAATTCCTTGCAATCAAGTAAGTAGCAGTTACTCTCATTTATCCTCCAAGGAAATAGTCCACCAAAAATAATATGTTGCTTCCTTAGCCCCTCCCTGTCACTAATCACTGCACTCTTGCAGCTACAGACTGACTTGGCCCTCAGCGCCAGTGTCCAAGTGCCTCAGTCATTAATTTTCAACTTACGACACTTCGGTGATGTAAGAAAGTGTTGTCCTCGTTTCACAGCTGAGGAATTGACACATCAAATAAGCAGCTTGCTTTAAGTTTCACAGTAATACTGGACATAGAAACCCATGACTTATTCATAGACTATTCTGTTTCTTGGAAAACCAACCCTATGTTCTTTGTCCTTCTGCCTGCTACCCCAGATCTCCTCTTACCAATTTAGCAGTCTAACAGCTTGGTTCTGTATTTTAACCTCCTGTAAGCTGGCATTGCTAAACAAATGTACCCCTCCCTTGTGCCAGCACAAGCAGCATCTCCTCAGTCACATGGGGAATTAAATCAGGAAACTGATTCAGGTTAAAGTTAATCCCCCAAAGAACAGTTTCACCCAAGTCCTTCCCTCATTCACTCTCTGTATACAAGTACCAGGAGAAAAGGGGTAAGGGAGCTGAGTCTGTACACTCCCTTCCCTGTTGGGCATATATATAAAATCAAAATTTAACCAAAGAAAGTTCTAGGTTCTTCTGCTCTTTGAGTGCAGGTTGCATGCTTTGAATTTTGCCCATGTCTGCAGAGCCCACCCAAAGGTGACAGGGCAGCTGAGAAGAGCAGAGCTCAGGGAAAGCCTTGGATGAGTTCTTACTCAGGTGATATTTTTGATCTTCCCTGTGTGGCTGCTATCATGAAAAATGATTGACTTATATAAAGGTTTTTTTCTGTTTTAATCAAACTGCTTCTGAGGAGGTACAAGTGCAGCCAGAGGAGAGCACTGTTACCAGAATAAGTATATTTGGAAATGGAAATCACTCAATTCAAGCTTAATGCTACATCTCACCTTGCACTGCTTTGACTTACATGAGCCCACGTTACTTTGCTTTTCTGCCTTGAACCCCTAGAAAACAAGAGAAACTGGAATTACTTGCATGTTTTATAGTCTTTAGCTGGAGTGTTATCATCAGCAGGCTTGTGCCTTGACTTTGACACAATATACAGGAGGAGAACTCCCTGTTCTGCTGATCACTCTCTCAAAAGTGTTTGGAGAGCTTCCAGATGGCTGTGCCAAGGTGTGCTTTCAGCTTTCAAAAGAGAGCATGGATTGAATCCTGCTTGAAGGACTGCATCATAGGAGAACCTTTCAGAATGGAATGATGCCCTCATCCTGAATACATCATAAGTCCAGAAAACTTTTTAAGTAGGTACCTCAGCATGCTAATAACTTGGTTGTTGGTGATGAAAGCGGGAAGAAGGGTGCCAATGGCATTTGAAAAAGAGACTGAAAGAAGGATTTCTTGTGCTTAAGCATGTGTTACAGAAGAGAACAAAACTTCTTTTAAAACTTTTTTTACAGAGGGATAGCTTTTCACCTGAACTGCCCTACGACCCCCTGGAATTCTTTTTGTTGTCATTGTGGCTGAACCCTAAAACCAGATTGTAATATTACAGCACAGCCACTTTGTGTAGTAGGAACCTAACAAAAACATTCTAACACAGTTGCTAGTTCCTTTGAGAGAGGCAGTGTTAGCAATTATGATCTAGACTAGACATTGGTAAGAACTTACTAAATAATTACAGGCTTCCTGAGGTAGCATAGTATGAGTAATTGCAGGTTTAAAAATGTTATTATGAGGAGTAGCTTATACCGAAACTTCATCCTGCTCTTTGAAACCAGAATCCATAACTCTCCTTGTACCACAGCAAATGCTTGTCCTTCTTCGTTGAAGAACGTAGGCTTGCTTTATTGTACAGCAAATGTGCTGTGGTACGTTATTTAAATTAGCATATAATAGAAACCTAATTGCCCACTAGGGCCCTTAGCTGGTGGAGATCAATGCACTTCCACTGAAGTCAGTGTAGCAATGTTGATTTTCACCCCTTGAGGATCTGGCTCAGCAGCTTGTTTCTATTCCAGGCATTGTTAGAGGAGATAGCGTGTTTAGAATATTAAACCCTGGTATTGTCAGGGATAGTCAACTCAATTTATGTGCAAGTGAAGAGAAATAAAGCAGTAAAACCATTATTTTTATCTGAGGATTTCAATTTACATTGTCGATTATTCATATTGACTGATCTGGTACAACAGGGAAATCATGAGCGTGGGGTCATCTTGTTGTGGTTTTAATTTCCTACGTCTGTCGTTATCTAATCCTCTCAGTGTGAGCAAGCATGATTAGTATTTATTTCTATTCTGTGTGCCAGTGCCCTGGGCCAGGTTCTGTGCTAAATCCAAAGTGACTCTCCTACTTAATTGGCATTAACTTGTGCTGCAATAATATAAATAAAAACTTGTGCTTTCTGTGTAAAGCACCCACAACTCCCCAAACAGATTTCTTCTACGTAGATGTTGTGGCCTGATGTTCAGGCATGTGATTTATCTGTTTGTGGTTTTTATTCAGTCTGGAACTTCTTCTAGCAATGTTTTCTGAATAATACTTTGGGAAACACAGATTTGGAAAGAATCTGGCTTCTTGTTTTAACTATTCAGATGCTACTGGGGCATTGCTACAGCTGTGCCACTGGTTAAATCGCTACAGTAAGAACATCATCTGTCTCTCTTTGGAGAGTCAAGTACCAAAATGAACAATAATTCTTCACTTTGTCAAATGTTTTTTCAGTCATTTGAAATGCTTGCTTTATTTTACTTAATGAATGCTCCATTCAGGAATAGGGAGACTTTAGGGCTGAGTTGAGCCAACAGTTCTTCTTTGTGGAGTTTATTTCCTCTCTTTTCATTTCCACTATTCTCAGAAGACCTCTGGCTGCTCCCCCACTTATCTCTCCTTCCATTTGTCCCCTGGGAGCTTTGGGTAATCAAAGTTATGCTGCAAGTATTCTTGTGAGAGTAGGAACGGGGGAGTTCTGGTTAAACATTTTGGGTGTTTATCAAGGGTGGTATAGTAACTGATTGTGTGTGTGAGAGACTTTTGAAATAGTACAGTGTGAAAACTGCAAGTTGGGAGCTGTCTGGCATTCATTCTTGTCTGTTTTCTGTCTGTTTTCTGTGTAGAAAGAAACATAGGCAGGAATGATGGGTACAGATCACCTTGAAAGGGTTGAGAGATAAGTTTGTCATTCTTGGTGAGTTACTGTATCACCTCATTCAGCTCTGGTTACAAGATTGCTTTCTTGTCCTTACAAAGTGATGAAGCTTAGCTCATTCAATGGTTTGGATTGTCTTTGGATACAGTCATTGCAATAGTACAGGTGATGTTTCTGTTATTTTCTTCTAACTTTTAACAAGCCTCCTTTGTTTGAGGTAAGACAAATCCAGTACATTCGTGACTTGTCAGCTTCTACCTTTTTGGCTAAGTTGTCCTATAGAACCTAGTGTCAGTCACGTGAAGAACAAGGTGGGCTTTTCCTTTAACTGTCAAATGCATGTAGCTTAATCGTTTTATTAAATTATCATTTAAAACTTATTAGGTTTATTCTGTGATCTCCTGTTCTTACTCATACTCTAACCAGTGCGTGTCTTCTGCCCTGTTCTGTGGGACATAGGATTGTCTTCTCATTGTTGTACTGTCAGACTTCACGAGATGTCAGTATGCTGTTGTCTCGGCCATTTTGCAATTTAGTTCATTTTATCAATGAAGAATATTAAGGCATTCATATAGACCACATCATCAAGTTCCTTTGTTTTCAGTACTGTGTTTTTCAGCTCTGATGTGGGGATTTTTTCACTTAAAAGCACAGGGCCACTTTGAACACGTGGCCAGAGACACTGGAACATGAGTCACTCCCTGGCAAGGAAGCCATCTTAGAGCCAGGTGCCCGAGACCAGCACTGTGTTATCTCCATTGCAGAGATAACAAACAGTAAAATCTTACAAACTGGTGGCCAAATAGCACACCAAACACGATAGCTTTTCTTTAAGTGGTAAATCATATTAGATAATTCATGATGCAAAGTGCTGTTATTTCTAGAGGATGTGAGCCTCTGATGGCATAGCAGATTCTCTTACCTCTACAGGTTAGATGAAAAGCTGAACTCTGGGAGTAGCAAAATGTGCCACTAACTACACCACAGGGGATGATCTGATACTTCTTGGCTTGTATCGTTTTACTCCCCAGTGTATGTGGTCAGAGTGGTACAGCTCTTCTGTGTTGTGCTTTTTGCCTTTTGGTTAGGAAGAAGCAGGATTGCACAGATAATGGGTGAAGGCATTGGAGCATTCATGGCAATAATTTCTAAGAGCTGGAGATAAATAAGCAGGCAGAACTGAAGACTTATCTGGGTGGGGGTATTAGCATTTTGAATATTCTCTGCACAGATGCAGTTATCACTTAATTGACTTTACCTTAGGGAACACAAGAAAATCACTTCACAGCCTTACAGGAAAAACTTATGCACATAGTCTGTAATGGTTCTGTTCTGCTGTACAAGAAACTGAGGCTGTTTACTACTGGTGTCACCATGGGGAAGGAGGAAGTCTGCCTCGGATGTGCTGCTTCACAGGCTCAGTTGTGATGATCAGCACCTTGCCCTTCCTTTACCTGTGTTCTTGTGATCCCCTTCAGCATCTTGAATCACAGCTGTCCCCTTGCCTCTCTCTCCGTACAAGGAGAGGGAATGGCCACGAAGCTGACAGAGTGGTGTCCATGAGCCCTGGAGGCTGGATGCTCCCAGGCTGGCCAGTACCCTGATGGGGAATGGCTGCTGGAGCTGTCATTCCAGCACAAGGCCCAGCTCATCACACTCAAGATCAAGTTGCAGCAGCTGGTCTGTTGGTCTGTCTGCCACGCACACCCCTCCTGCCTGAGAGCCAGGGCCTGCTCAGATGCCCTGTCTGTGAATTTTGAAGGCAGTGGAGAATTCATCATTCAGGGCTGCAGCAATTTGTTCTACAAATGGGATTGTAATTGACAGCTCTCCCCCGAGAGGCACACGAGATGTGCAGTGTGCCTGCTCACCCGCTGCAGGAGTGGTGCTGCCAGAGCTCCTGCTGCCAGGCTGTCCCACTGGGCAGATGCAGGGAGCAGGGACATGGCCAGATTTTCTCCTCTACCTTTCTCTGTGTTGCCTGTGGAATTGGAAGAGCAACGTAAGAACCAGAAGATGACCATATTGTTTATTATGTTTCTCAACTTCCTTTTCATTTTTTCATCTGAAATGGGGTGTTTTGAATTTTTCAAGATTTTTGTGGAAAAATAATCCAGGGTGTGATATTTAGAGCAGCTGCAGTCAGACCTCCCATTTGTCTGGTTTTGCAAAAAGGGGTTTGACCTGTTGCAAACAGTACTGTGCCTGGATCAATCCAGAGAGTGAGTCCTCACTGAGTCAGTTACTGGATTGAGATGGGTGTGTGGTTCCTGATCACCTTAGGTTTCTTGCCCTGCTGATGTGCTGAAGACAACCACTATTATCAGAGCTGCACAGCTGATGTCAGTGCCACCTTCAACTCAGTGGTGTCTGTTCCTGTACAACAGCTGCTTGATTTGCTTGTAGGCAGTATTTGAAAATTTGCTATCTAAGCGTGTTAGGGGTTTATTGGTATTATTCCTTCACCAGCAGTATTGGTTACTCCAGGCATTGTTTAAAAGCTTCTTTTCTTGCATTTCTTCAAGAGAGATTTGGCTTAGAGCAAAATCGGTAAGGGGAAAAGAATTAGGAAATCAAACCCTTCCTTTCCCTTTTCCAACCTCTCGGTTTTTCAACCTCAAGTAAGTACGTGAAAGGGGTTTAACAACTTCAAATTGGATTTTGGAATGTCAGATGACTCTAATAGCCTTTGTACACAAATAACAACAGAAGAGCTGATTATTGTTTCTGGGCTCTGTGATGCACTTATGTAATCATTAATCTTGGCACTTCTTTATCTCCAGCAGA
The DNA here is from genome assembly GCA_038090715.1 of Florisuga fusca. Classification (NCBI taxonomy): domain Eukaryota; kingdom Metazoa; phylum Chordata; class Aves; order Apodiformes; family Trochilidae; genus Florisuga; species Florisuga fusca. The sequence goes on along the minus strand of JAAWXA010000040.1, from coordinate 2,850,423 downwards.
TTAGGAGGCCACTGTCATTTTGAAGACTGCCATTAAGTAGACTTTGTTAGTGTTTAAATATGTGGGCTTAACTTTAAGCTTCCTTAATGTATGCAATGGAGGTGTCCTGTGCACACAGCATTGCAGCAGAGCTGTTGTAGTAAGTTTCAGTCACATAACTCCTGCCACAGTCTGACCTCAGACACAGTTTTATGTACAATGTTTGTTAATCAGTGTCTGAAGACACTTTGAAAGCCTTTTAAGCATGAAACGTTAATATTATGTGTTTGAAACAGCAAGAAAACTTGCTTTATCTACTACCTTTCTGTTGGTCTAATCACTGAGAGGCAGGAAATTAAATGCTGTGAAGTAAGTAGGCAAAAGAAAGGGTTTTAATGAAGGCTGCAGCACCTCATCTAGTTGTGGGCAAATGAAGAGCTTTTGCTAGACCTTTTCACAAGCTTCTAATTTTCTGAAACATTTTTGTGGGCAACTGCATTTTTTTCTTTTATGATCCTTGTCACAAAATGAAGATGGTTTTCAGACGGTGAGGATAGAACATGCAGACATGATGAGGATATAAAGAATCAGAGAAACAGAGCCCAGTCCTGGGAGATGGTGGGAGCATGGCTGGTGGGGGACACCACTGTAACAAAATTTGAAAAATGTGGTAGGGTAAAAAACTCTTGCAGGAGTGGAGTGTTTCTGAGACCGATAGACTTATGGTTTTGTTTTGTTGTAAGCCAGAGCCTATAAAATTTTTGTCTCCTCTGGTATCATCCTGCATGTTTTCACTCCTGGTGCTGTTTTTGGGGACAGGTCATAGCTTTTTCCTCCTGTCCCTTCTACAAGAGAACATCTGAGGAAGGAGAAAAAGGTGTTCCTGACTGCAGACTGGCTGAGAGGGCTGGCCACTTTCCCACAGGTTCCCCCCCTGATCCCTGCCCAACCAGGCAGTCCCAGCCAGCTTCACAAAGGTGACAGACCATCATGTAACTTCATTCAGGTCAATGAAGGATCACTGTGATTACGAAGGAAAAAGCTCTGTCACCATGAAACCACAGGGATGTGGAGAAGGGGAAGGGTATCAGTTTGAAGCATGACAGAAATGCCTGTAAAGGCTGTTGTAGGTGATGGGAGGCTGTGGGCAGGTAGAAATTGTCATTAGGAAGAAGTGTGTGTGCCCATACCTAGTGCAGTGTGTGCAAGTGTCTGTCTGCAGACCCTGCAGAGGGTCTGGCAAGTGTGCACACACCCTGCCCAGATTGCCTTGAGCTGTCAATGAGTGGGCAAGTGTGCTGGTCTCCTCTTCAAAGCTGCATCACGAGGTGTTCAGAGAAGTTGTACAGGTGTAAAGGAAGAGTGACAAAAAAATTATACTCTGTGTCAGTTATTCACTGTCCAGGCTGTCTTCTAGACAGTGTAGAAGTGATGTAGCCTTCATCCTGAATCCACATACACACTAATATTGATCCTGTAGAGATGGGGTAAGATCTGAAAGAAGCATCTTTTTTTTGAGTGGAAAACATGGTTATTTGTTGAGGAGATACTTGACCCTAAATCACAAAAAAGATTGCGGGTTCTTGATAATGTCTGTGCTTTCTAGAGTCTCAGTTATGTATCGGGAAACATTATTGGCTGTGATCATTGATAGTTCTTGGACTTCAGAGACACTGTTTTTAAGTGGAGGAAACTTGGGTATAATCAATGTATTTTGTGCTCCCCTCCTTCAAAACTTTGGGGAGTAGGTGAAGCTCCATGTGGCTTCCTCTGGAGTGCCCCTCAGCTTCATTAATCTTCCAATGACCTCTGAAGGGGAGCTGTGACAAAACAACACACAAAAACTGGTGATGAAAAGGATCCTTGGATCAGAAAGGTGACCCCATGTCAGCTAGAAAGATGCAGGATACAGACTTCAAAAGAACCTTGTGTGTGGTTTGAGGGAATCTGGTTGTGGGTTCTAATAGCCATATATCACAGAAGGAGTTGCAGAGTTCATGCTTGGTATTGGAAGCCATGTGAATCCAGAAAGGAGGTGTTGGAAGGAGTTAATAAATGAGTGAGTGCAGCTAAAAGGCTTCTTACTATTTAGAGTTCTGAAGTTGGTTTTGGTTGTTACTGTTCATCTCTTAGATGAATCATCTGAAAATGAAAATTTAAACCAGACATTTAGAGCACACCTTTGTGAGAAACTAATGATTCTACTTGGCATACAGCATCAAAGGAAGCCTTTTTAAATGACATCAGATTCGTGTACAGCCAAAAAGAAAAAGAAAATATCTTAAAAATGCAGATGTAGTCACTTGAGAATGATGGAGTTTCTAGCCTGGGTGAAAAACTTTTTTCCCTGCAACTTCTGGAAGTAAAAAAAGGTTTTGAGTGGTTTGTCATCCAAGTGCAGCTCACTAATAAGGACAAAGTCCCATTTCTCAATACAGGCAGTGATAGATCCTGCAATGTCTGCAAAGGCCAAACCCTTAATAAAATTTGTGCAGCCTGGCGAAATGGCAGGACAAAGCTGAATCATGACTAATGCTCTTTAAAGGGACTCTTACTTGACTGGGTTTGTTACCTCTTCTGCATTTGTTCCATATGCCTGTTTCCACACTGACTGTGGCTATCCCCAGGGTGCTAACAAAGTGGAACTTGACTTGGTTGGATATGCATTTCATGGGGAGTGTGTGATGCTCGTTGGAGACAACCTTCTAGTAGTAGTATCAGGAATTATTAGTGCTTGATCTGAAAGCTGCATGTGAGGAGAGGAATGGAGCTGCGGCCTTATGCACAGTTCCTGGTGCTGTTCCATTAACGATTCAGATGCCTGTCACCTTATTAATGAATTTAGTTCAAATTGCTAACAATTTTGGCATTATGTTGCAAGTGATTAGCTTTCCTAAGTGCTTTTGTTTTGATCTCATAACTGTAGTTGTTGTGTTGTCCTAGCTGCCTAATAAGACCATCGAACTGAGATGAAATTTTGCAAATGGATAGCACAGATGTATTCAGCTTCTTAACAAAACCAAATGACTAAGGTATCATGCAGTATAAAAGGAGGTCTAAGGCTCTCTAAGTACCCTTTTATCACTGTTCTAAAAAGCTAGTAAAAGATGCTTCCTTAATGAAGGCCAGGGTAATTTAGCTAGCAACTAAGTTACTCCCATAATCTTGCATACAGTAGCTATATGCTGCACCTTCCAAGTGTTGATCCTTTGAGGCTGTTTGTAACCTATGAAAAATAATTCAAGTAAAGATGGTTGTGCTGTTACACTTCTAGCTGACTTGCTGAAGTGGTGCTTAAAAATGATGAGTGGTTGGTAAGTTCTTTGTTTCCCAATGTGGAGCATATGAACAGATCTATTGAGATGTTCCTCTAAGCTGATACATTTAATTAGGAAAAAAAAAGATGGGAACACAGTGTTGGAGTTAACAAATGCCAGTCTTCAGAAGGCCAGAGCCAATATTTGAGAGAAGGAAATCTGATATAAAATGAGGACTCTGCATTAATCTGTGGAGCAAAGTCAGAGGACATTGAGATTGTCACTCCTAAATTTGCATTATCAAAACACTTTCTGTGTTAAAATCAAGTCTTTCGTAGTTTATTCCAAAGAACTGGGAAACTGGACAGAAGTACACATATGTTTAAGCTTTTCATACAGTTTTTTTTTGTGAGATGGGGGAGAATGCATTTCCTGTTGGCCAGTCAGCCCCAGCAATTAACAGGTATTCTGAAACATGTCCTGAGAATTCCACTCTGTTATCTTCTTCTTTAATACTACAAAATAAAAGCCCAACATGCAGCCACTAGGAAGGAGAAACGTAGAAGGGTTTGTGTAAGAGAAAAATGAGTTGCAAAGACTGAGAAACCTCCATGTGATTGAGCATGTAAGGCTACTTTCCCAGCCTTGAAGTGCAGATGCCTCCTGGCCTATCAGATTGCTTTTTTCCACCTTTTTTTGTTTGACAGACAATATCAACTAGTTTGTTCTAGCAGCACAGCAGTGTGGTATAGATTGTATCATAGCAGAACTGTGCCCCACCTTATGCCCCTGCTGCAGATGTTCTTCTTCACAAATGCCCAAGGTTAGTGGTTTTCTGTAGGAAGAAATTAGGGATGTCAAAACCTGAGTAGGCTCCAGAATCCTGTGATACACAGTGTGGACTGACATACCTTGCAGCTTATTGAATAAATGCAGTAGCAAATTGGAGCAGAAAAAGTCAGTGTTGACAGCTACTGGGATAATAGCTCACACCTACGTTGCTTCTAAAACTTGTATTTTGTGTAATTTCCTTGAGAGCAATGTTTCCTATCTGTGTAAGTATAGCTGTGAGATTTGGGTTTTTGGAATTTTAAAAAAGGAAACTAACAAAATTCAGACAACTAGCTCTCCTGTTACATAGGTTTGTGGCAACCTTTCATCTCAGCAGTGCAGGTGCTGGAGATCTGTTTGTCTGGAGGTCTGTTGGCTAGCTTCTTGGGTTGTAAGACCAAGACCCAAGATCTGGCAGTAAGCACCAGTCACCTGTGGTAGATTTAGAGATTCTCTGATTACACAGAGAAAATGGGATGCCAACTGGTTATCCTCAGTCAAACAGCAAACTGGCACTAGAATGAGGTTATAGCATCTATTTCTTGACTGAGGTTCAGGGCTTTGATTAAAACTATAATATGTTTCATTAGAGAGAGTCACATGATAGCAGCACCTGTGTGGGGTTTTTTGGTGAAGAATTGTTTTTCTGAATTGCTTCATTTAACAAGAATAGCATTAAATCTGGTCTTCACATTAATCGTACTCCAAACTGTGTTCATTGTAGCCAGTGTAACTACTGTAAGTTTTAGCCAGAGGGGAATGAAATGGTTAAAAGTTGATTCTCTAGCAACTGGGAGGACAAAATATTATGGGACAAAACTGGTGTGCTATGAGATTTGGAAGTGTCATCTGACCCTGTTGAAATAATCCAACTCATCTTCAGATACTTTGGGTCTGAACTGCACAGGACATTGCATAACAACATTTCTCCCTTTCTCTTTACCCTTTTTTGGTCTTTGCCACTAACTTTGGTTACAGTATCTTGCTACAGGGCCTGTGTGATGAATCTTCTCATCCACCATCAAAAGATAAATTTATATTCAGAATCTGTGCTTTGGGTTTTCTTGGTTCTACTTTGTCAGAAGAGGAAGTATTGTTACAGAATCATAGAAGAGCTGGGGTTGAAAGGGACCTTAAAGATCATCTAGTTCCAACTAGATTGTTCTCTGCCTTGCTGCAGTGTACATCTCTTGGTGGATCTTTCAACCATCTTCATGATTTGTGTTTTAAGTTCATGAAAGAAGTAACAAACTTGGAGCTTTTGGTATTGCCTGGACTTCATAAACAGGGGAGATGTCAGTTGTGTGCCCTGGGAAGTAATGAGAGATTGATTCTCTCAAGAGCTACTTGAGAATAGTCTGTGCTCCTGGGCAGCTGAACACATCCGGATGTGGCAGTCCTGATTATATTGAGCCTGGGCTTGTAGTTCAGTTGTTTGGTGTTACAGTTTGGTCTGTGGTATGGTTTCATAATGGGACTAAGAGCTGTCTCTACCTATCATTCCTTCAACAAGGGAAATCAAGCAATCTGCTTTTCAATTGCAAACTATATTGTTAGTCCTTTTTTCCTCAAAATTGACAAGGAAAATATGTCTTGAGTTGCTTGGTGATAGTGTTGCATTGCTGGATCAAAAAAAGAATGAGAATATTTCTGGATGTATAAAGGCAAGACAGTAAACAGAGATGAGAGTGTTTTGAATCGGGAAAATAGAAATCACTTAGTGTTGCACACATGACTGAGAGGGAGCAAACATACGAGTTCCTCTGAAAACCTAAATCAGTTTTTCACTTGTTTGTGCTACAAAACACTTGCAGAAATCCTAGGTTGTTTATGTTGGGATTTGTCTAGTTTTAATTTTGCTTAGTAAGAATTTATATTACAATGATCCATTGGGGTTTTTCACAATATCCTGTTTCAATATAATATCAAAAATATGCAAGAGACCTCAGCAAAGCAATTCACAGGAAGTTTTGCCCGTTAGAGAATCCAAAGCCATTTTCCATGTATCCTTCTGTCATTAGGCAGTCAAGTGTCTGTGCTGAAGCCAGTGCTTCATGTAACAGCCAAGCTTTAGTTCTTTAAAGTTTGTGTAAGTAAAATTCCTTGGCTTAAAGTGAAACAGTGATCCTGGCATGAGAATATGAGCTCTTACTGCAGTGTTCCCTTCGACGGGTCCAAATCAGTTACTGAGGTTGAAAGAATTTAGATTTATTCCTAATAGCAGTCTCGCAAGCCCCAGAAGAGCTGAAGTGGTTCCATACTGTTTATCGTGCATCTCCTTTACTGCTCTTTGAGGCTGAATGTTTTTCTCATTATGGAATGCTGCACAGGATCAGGTGACCTACTAAGAGGGATCCAGCTATGTTCAGGCCCAAACATCTAGTCTTGGCATTGCAGCATTTCTGCCTGATGTGTCTGAGGTGTTGCTCATACTTTAATTTTAATTAATACTTTGGTGGCCATGTTCGTTTCTACTCCACCCATCACACCCACAGACTTCAAAGGATTTGTACCAGGATAACCTCAGTATTTATTTTATTTTATTACTAGTGTGATTTCCTAAGGAAACAAGTCTTGGAGAGGTTGTTTGTGTTTGTCTGGTTTTCAGCCTATCATCCCAATCCTCCTCATTTCCAAAACCATGTCAGCCAAGCTCAAGAGCATCAGCAGTCCCAAACATGTGTTCCTACATGTTTCATGAAAACTGAAAAATGTACCCAGAAGGATCCCCAACTAATCCTCCACTGAGGAATGCTGCACAGCCCGAGCTCAGCTAGAGAGAGAGGAGAAGCTGTAAAGGAGAGGGAGATGCAAGGAATGCCCCACTTGCTGGGATGGCTTCTGCTGCAATTTCAGCCTTAATGGCCCCAGGAAATGCAGCCATGAGACAAAAACCTGTGGAATACCAGGCTGTTAGCTCTCCTTGGGAGCTACTTGTTACTGGCTGTAGCACTGCAGTCTCCAGCGGGCCTGCTTCTGGCCAGGATGCCAGTATGGTGGGGACTGTATATAAAATAAACCTTGGTGCAAGGACTGGGGAGGTACATTCCCTCAGCTGTTGGTCAAAATACTGTGTGTTCTAGAAATGCCTCAGAGCTCTTCCAACCAGCTTTCACCCTTAGAAGTACACGGGGTTTTAAGTATTTTAGTATATGTGAGTGGACAGATGGTCACTTAATGTAGTGTGCTAATGGCCTGGGCAGAGCTGTGCTGCCCCTGGCTTTCAGCTCAGTCGAACTGCAGTGTTTGTGAGCTGCAGGTGTTCTGAGGCAAGTCATTTGCAGCCAGCTCAAATTACTTAGGGTACATGACAGCAAATGATTTAGGTAATGAAGCTGAAAATGCAGGAAGATTAGAATATTATATAGTAAAATCATTCCTTGTTAATTCAGTTTGTGATCAGATATTATGTTGCTTTAAATACCACATTACATGCAGTACCCTTGTTTGAGTCAATGAATATGTATGAATATGTCAGTGAATATGTATGCCTCCTAATTTAATCAATATACTTACAAAGAGCCCTAGCAGTCATGTCTGGCACAAACTGCATCCCTTTAGAAGCAGGTTAGCCCAGTTTGTGTCTGTATCATATTTATTTTGAAGCCCTTCTGCATTAGCTGCAGAATTGTACATGCAATTCCCTGCAAGGTGAGGGACAGGCCAGCCACATTCAGGACAAGGAATTTAAACCTGTCTTGCAATCAAAGAAAGGCTGACTTCTTAAGCAGTACCCTGAGACCCAGGAGAGCCATGCTGCAGCCCTTGCTGTTGCATTTACCCCACATCTAGCCTCGAGGAAAGTCCTCAGCTCAGCTGGCAGTTTTGTTTAGGGTGCTTTCCCCACAGAGCCAGTGGACAGGAGAAGGATGCTCAGTGCCCAGAGAGATTTTAAGAAACAGTGACCTGTCTGGCAGACTAACCAGTGTGTGCTTCAGTCCGTCTTCACTGAGTGAAAAAGGAACATGTATACCTGGAATTTCTTGCTATTGCTGCCTTGAGAGCTGAAGGGCAGGAGCTGTCATGAGGATGCCCATAGAAATGCCCTTATCCATGGTGCCAGTGTACACAGGTGACTGTGACCCCATGTCCCACACGAGAGGAAGGGAGCACCTCCTACACAGGTTTTCCTTTGGAGAAAATGCTGATTTTTTTTCAGAAACAGCAAGAGGCAGTGGCATTCCCCTGACTTTCACTTTCTACAAGTTAGGCTTGTGATTAAGATATCATTAAATTCCTTCTCTGTGGAGTGGAGAGGAGGTGTCTCCACTTGAGGTTCATCTTGAATGAGGCGAATCATTCCCCTTCTCCCTTTTTCTGTGTCACTTCCTTGAAGCAGACAAAGCAACTAACTTCAGCTAAATACCTAACTTTTAAGATAGGTGAGATCCACTTAGCTGGCAGGAATGGGGACCAATTTTTGCTTCCATCGAAGAGCCCATCCCAGGATACCAAATCTGAGGTTTCTTATCTGTTGTGAGCTGGAAAAGTCATCTGTGTGAATGTACAGTTTTAAAATAATAGCTTTAAAGAAGGAGGGGGAATGGAAAAAACCTTATTCTATCTTGAGAATTTATTCACAAGGAGCAAACATTTAATTCAGACATACTAATGGGGAAGAAAGAAACTACTGTCTTCGGAAACTATTTTTTTCTTTTGCAAAAGGCATTCTTTGGGGTGGACTGGTAACATGTTCCCTGTGTTCAGTGTGTTTCTACTTAAATGGTAGAACTGGCAAAAAGTTTGCCCAGGCTTCACTTACTTCTGCAGGCTCTGTGCTGAGGAGTCAGAAAAGAAGAAACTGAAGATTATGATGAACTTGTGCAGAACATTTCCCTACAAATACAGAATTAGATTTCTTTCCTCCTCTTCTGCTCAATCCAGACAAGGAATAATGCAGCATTTCATCATGCAGGAATTAACAGTGAGGGAGAGGCTGTCTAGAGGGGTTGGCTGGAAGAGGAAGTGTGAAAAAGACAGGCAAACCCAGTGAAACTGTTCCAGGTTTAGGGAAAGAAGTGGAACCTGGAGTTGCAGAGAATAAGCCATATTTGTCATTCCAGCTGCCAGCCAAAGACTTGGGTGCTCTCTCAGGAAGCATGTTGACTGGGAATTAGGTGAAGCCAGTCCTGTACTTCAAGAATGCCACAACTATTTGCCAGACAATTGCCAAATGAAGACACGGTGGATGGAGGAAGAAAAAAGGTTCAGGGGGAAAGCACAGTTTTTTTTTTCTCTGTAATAGTTGGGCTCCACGTTCTTGCAGTGTCTGATGTTGAGCGCATCCAAGAGTCTGCACACCACGTTCTTTCTGTGAAATGAAGATCTTGTGATGTTACAGCAGAAGGAAGATTATCCAGACATTCCAGTGATAGGAATAGCTACATGGAGGCGAGTTTGTCTCGTCATTGCCTTCGTGATGATTTCTACCTCCAGCCCTTAATGGTCACTCCTTTCTCTCAGGAGCTGTTTCTGTTGCAACTTGTTCGATGCTTGCAGTGGGTCTCTGTGCTTGAGCTTGTGTTTGTTGCTCTTGGTGGTTTGTTTGGGCTTTTATTCCTATTTATTGCTGCCTTTGGCACAGGACATCCTTGGTAATATTCTGGAGCACTGTTATTTCAGGCTGTGAAAGATTCTTAGGCCTTTAATCTGGGAATACAAACTACATCTGTCACCTGGGTATCTGTAGCGGTTTCTAAGCAACCACAAGAGTTGATTTATTTTTTTTTTTTTTTCTGCAATTCATATTTAAGAAATAATTTGCTCATGCATGAACCAGAATCAGCCTGAGCACCACCCCAGGAGACAGAAATTGTAAACTGTAATTTAGGCTAATTCTAGTCTAAAGCATGAATTAGAGTATTTTATATAATCTTGGAAAATACACCAGATAAATATATGTAAGCACAGAACAGGTACAATTAATGTGAGCACAGTAGGAAGCTTTAAGTAACTGTGGGAATGTGAGAAACCAAGTTAGAACATATTCTTGACATGTAAAAATATTTCCCACCTGCCTTGTTTGCATAAGAACAAGGTTTTAGCAAGTACATTTTTGCATGTCAAAGTTAAAAGTGGGGAAAATATTTTCACCGTCGTAAGAAAAATGCATAATCTTGGCACAGGCCATTTGCATTCAGTAAGTTTAAAATATCAAAATCCTTTCATGCTATGTGGAAAGTATATGAACTTGTGACAGGGATTCTGTTTCAATGAGCTGATTTGCAAAAGCAACCACATGGATCAGTAATTGATCTGATGTCTTTCCGTGCATTAATTTGTAATACAATTGGTTGCTGCAGCCCCAAGTGATTTGCTCTTGCCAGTTTCATCCCACTGCCCTGTATCTCAGAGTGAAATGCTAAGTTAAGTTTTAAATGCTGCATGCCTAATTGAAATTTAAGTACTTTGAAGATGTAGTAAATAGAAGGAAACCTGGAATTCTAAAATTATACATGATTTGGTGCTGCTGCTCCATGCTGGAGCCTATGAATCTGTGGGGATTCTATTCTAGCAGTAAAGCTCCCTGGAAAATGCTTTTGGGACTAATTGTGGCACCTTTTAGACTGTTAGTAACTCAGCTTCAGGCCATTGCTTTGAAGGCATGTTACATTGCTCCAGAAACACTGCTAATGTCCTGTTGCTTAGAAATAGGGATCAAATAGACAGGCTTCATGGGTGATTTAACTCATGTGCTGGAGATTGTAGATAAACAAAATCCAATTATATCATACCTATTCAAAATATGGCAGTAATTATGTATATAAAAGTGAAATGCACAAAATACATTGCCATGTAGCTGCTGAGACAAGCCTTGTCACTGCTCTGTCAACGGAGTTGGAGAGGGCTGCTGATTCACTGCACTAGTGTGGAAAAATAATCCCATGTTGAAAAGGCACAACTGGGAGTCAGTCTGTTCTGGAATTTGCCCACAGGATTGCTCTCTGAATTCGAACTGCACATCAGACAAATTGGGAGTTTCTGTGAATTTGAGTCTGTGTTGAGTTTGTTGATGTGAAGTGGGTTTATGTTACCCTTCCTGCTGGAAGCTTTGTTTGTAAATAGATGATGCTCTACTAATAATTAATCTAACACATTAGTAAAATAGTACACAATTTATTTTTCTCTTTTATTAGTTCACTTCCTGCTCTGTTGTGTTTAATGTGTTAGCTGAGAGCAAAGTGGAATTTAAATGGTTTTTGCAGGACTTCAGGGAAGAAGCATTTCCTTTCTTAAGTGTCCTAAACAGACCTTTTAATTTCAGTGTGTTGTTCTGTTACTGCAGGGAGGGTGGGCGATGAAAGGTCCAGAATGCAAAGTTCCTTATGATGGAAGCAGATGCAAGTGGTGTCCTGCTGCATGAAAATATTTTGAAAGCTGCTGATACGGAGCTGTCAGTAAAACAGCAGTGTAGTCCTGTAGCTGCTGGGCTCTGCTTTCCTCAGCAGGGCGTTTGAGCTGCTGTTAGGTTTCTGGGAGCAAACAGATACTAGTTGGGTACTACTCAGCTGTTCTGATCTCTCATTTGTTGTTTCCTGGAGAATAGTTGGAAGGAGTATTTTAGCAGTCAGTCTGGTCTTCCAGTTTATAGTTACACTTTTTGGCCTGAGCTATGATGTTGGGCTGCAAGGAAACAGAGCACAGGGTAGCACTGGGAAATCACTCTCATTTAATAAGCCCTCAGTTAGGGATTTATGGCACAGAAAATGAAGTGTTTGCAGGTGGACATACTTTTTGAAAACATTGTTAAGAATACACCTGAAGTTAAGCTCCTGCTTTGAAAGACAGCACTGGGTGCAGTCTTGCATGTTGTCACAGATTGGATAGTCAGAAACTTGAAGCAATCATGCATCTTGGGATCAGCACTGCTGATTTTTAATATAGCACAGCAGGAGTTGCATGTGTACTCCGGACAGACTAAGCCAGTTCAGGAAAACTGATGTAGCCTGATCCTAACAACATTGGGCAAGGAAGGGGCCTGCTTGGGACTTTTTGATTAACCACCTAATACTGACAGTCTGTGCTTCTGTGAGCATGTGCAAGCAAATGTAAAACGGGGACTACTGGGCTTCAGTACCACAAGGCACTGTCTTAGCATGGTCCTATCCAACAAAACCTGCTGGCAGTTGAAGAGGTATTTGGAGCATGCAGGAATCCTTTCTCCAATCCGTGTGCCTAGATGGGAAGTTGCTGTGGTGTAGAGACAGGCAGGGAGTTTTATCACACACTAAACTGAATTCAGTAGTTACATTTTGTATGTGTGAAGTTCAATATAAAGAGTCAGGTCTTTTCTATCACATATCTCTGGCATTTTCCAGACTGTGCCAGCTCCTTTGGGTTTTGTAAACTGCCGAGAATACCGCTGTCTGTTCCTCCCTCGTTTGTTCCGTGGTAGCTAAGACACAAATCTGTACTGGTAACTCCCTTTTGATTCAAATTTGTGGATTCTGGATTTCTTGTGTAAGATGTAGTTGCTCTTCACCTTGTTACTTATTGTTTCCACTGGCCAGTCACGTGAACTGGTGGTGGTGGTGGTGATGCTGACAGTCGTGAACATGGTGTAACTCTCTGGTAAAGGTGTTGCTTTCATTTCAAACAGTGCAAACTTCAAAATTACTCTTTATGTTCTCAGAGGAAGAGGATTGGAATAAACCATTTTAGTGTTGTCGTAGCTCTTTGGCCAAAATGTGAACTCTCCTTTTTGGCTTTGAAATGCTGATTCTAGCCTTCTTGTGGTTTCTTAAACACCTTCTCAAATGACCCATTTTAATAACCCAAAAGCTATTATATAACGAGCAGCCATAATTTAGTCCAAAGCTCTAGGGGACCCTTGCAGTTCAGCAATGAATAGTTAATGCAGTATAATGTTTAGCAGGTTATTAGTTTTCACTGTACAAATGCTGATCAGGGAATGCTTTTATAAGGTGTTTAAAAGAAAATGTAATTAACTGGCTGCGTGCTTCTGTTGCAGCTCAAATTGAAATTATTCCATGCAAGATCTGTGGAGACAAATCATCAGGAATCCATTATGGTGTCATTACATGTGAAGGCTGCAAGGTAAGCTTCTAAAATATTAAGTCTTTAGACAGCATTTAGCCTTTTGATAGTTATTATTTCCCTTACTCTTTTAAAGAGCAAGCATTGCACCAAAGGTGGATCAGTAGACTCCAAAAAATATGAAATCAGTTTGGTTTCTGATGATTTGGGTTTTAAACAGGGCATTTTTGTGACACGCACACACACAGATTTCAGAACAAGCTTCAAAAATTTTGCAGTTGTCTAATGTCTGCTGTAAACTTTCTTCCTGTGAATAAGCAGAAGCGGTACAGAAAGATGATCTGCTTTTAGCATGCCACAAGGAATCTGTTCTGTGGATTCACTGGATAGGGAATTTGGGGCATTCTTGAATCTCTCTCTCCATTTTTGCTTTTTAAATTGCTAAGAAACAGTGTTCAAATATGACAAAACTCTCTTACCTCTCAATTTTCTTTTGTAATCTGCTGCAGTTACAAATCTGTCATCTAAGATGATGTTGCACAAGTAGCACATGCTACTAGTGTTAAGCACACTCAGGTCTTCCTGGAAGCAGTGCCTGTCCCTTGCAGTGCAGTCATTCCTGTTACTGCCCTTTCAGGAGAGAAATAGCTGATACGATGCTTCAGTGCCAGAGCTTAGATGACCTGTAGGTAGTGACAAAGAGTTTAAATGATTAGGGCCTGGACAGCATGAAAAATGCCCTACTGTACCAGATGGATTTTGTTTGTGCTGTGCTCTTCCACAGCAATGTCAACAAAGTCTCACCCAACAGAACTATTTTGGCTGGTGCAAAAGTTGGCACAGCTTGGCTTCTGCCAGATGAGCCAGGTGTGCACTGGTATGTTTTTTCCCCCAGCTTTTCTGTGGCTGTGATCTGTGCAGGTTTGAGCATGCTTCCATTGCTCTCTGTGTTATGCTACACCTTCTTTGTAAAAAGTACTTTGCCATGAAAACCTCAGTTCCTAGTCCTGCACTCTTGATTCCTGGAGCCAATGTTCTGCACCAACAGTTTCAGAGAAGTCTGTGAAGTTCTGCCCAGGTACTGCAAACCCATCCGTGTGCATCAGCTGGCAGGATCAGGGCCTCAGCCATCAGAAGTGAACAGATGCCCTCTCAAGCCAGGCCTGTCAGGAATAATCCACAACAGCCAAGTGTGGGATGTTTTCTTCTTCCCATTTTTCACTCCAGTTTGGAGTGAAGTTTAATGTTACTTAACATTACATTAAACATTAATGTTACTTAACATTAAACTTGGTAACTTAAATGGTACTGTGTAAATACTACTTACGACCCAAAATCAACTTGATTTAAAATCTAAAGTGAAGTTTTTAGTTGTAAAGACCTATTTTGCAGTCCTCATCTGTATCATGTATGAAATCACAGACAGGCTCTTGTGAAATTGTCAGTAATCCTGCTGCACTCCTACAGGCCTGACCCTTGCATTTCACATAACTGAGTTTCTGACCAGTTTTTGTTATTGTGTTTCATATAACTAGAATTGAAGATACGTAATTAAGTGCTGCTGGAGTTTTATTTCATACCTTGTTATGATGTTACTGGCTGCTTTTATGAAGTTAGTGGCTGTGTTTTGCACAAACATCACTGAGTACTTGCAACTCATCTGCCTATTCAGGTGAATTTGAATCTGCCTTTCAAAATTAAAATTTAACACACACCCCTCTTCCCTCCCCCTTAATTTTTTACCCTTTTTTTTTTTTTTAACTTTATCTAGGAGGGCACCTGTGGCTTATTTTTTTAGTTTATTTATGAGACAGGGGTCTTCTGTTAGACTACTGCTGATATACCCAGTGCACAACATAGAATGGAGAGAGGAAAAGGAGCAATAACATTAACTATGTAAGACTTTTACTCAGACGCATGGATGAAGAATAACACAAAGACTGTGCCACAACTAAGAAATAAAAATGTATTCCAAGATTGGAAATACTGTAGTAGCACTACTGAAAAAACTAGTATCTATATGGGGCACTTTTTCAGCCATTAGGTGTGGGATTCTGCTAACAACAATATGCTCTGTATGTTCTTTTCTTGTTCTTTTCTCATAGCTGAAAGCTGAATCTGGTTCAGCACTGTCAGAAAATACCTGAATGCTTCAGATGGCCATACAGATACATATAGCTTGAAATGAAGTTGGTTTTAATGGACTATATCTTTTAATTTGCAGATGCAGTTACTTGCTTCTGCAACAGCGTCAGTTTATGCCCAGGTGACCCACAAATGCATTTGTGGGATCCCTCTCTGTACTTGACTGCATGCAGCCAGTCTCACAGAACCATTTCTGGGCACTTCTATTTTTTTTTCCAAGGTTTATAGGTACTGCTTTCATCTCTTTTGTCTTTTAAGAACTAAGATGGTCTTGTTCATTGTAACTGCAAACAAATGGGTTTGTTACTCCACAGAATACCAGGTGTTTTGTCACTTTCCATCTTGCATTGCTTTGCTCCATTGATTTCATTCATTCACCTTCTTTGCTAAACAATTTTTCATTACTCCGTTGAACGTGGAGTGTCATATTAGCATTGCAAACATTTACCCCAAAATAATGCTTTGGAAGTTTTTGGTTTTAATGTTTTGTCTACCCAACCTCAAGAAAAACATGCTGAGAAGCGCTGAGCCATGTTACAGAAAGGGTAGTCAGAAGCCTTGCAGAACCAGATAAGCACAGTCTCACTCCTGTTTTTATCACATATGTAAAACTGAACATTTTTTCTTCATTCTTGGTGGCACTATAATGTTATCAGATACTTTATTAACAAAGACATTTCACAGTATTGTTGCAGCACCCTTTGCAACTAAAATTTGTGCTCATTAATATAAGGGGGTTAAAAATCCAATTTGAATGTTCACCTGTTTTTCATATGACTATTTTCCTGATGTTTCTTTGAAGAAAAGAGGCGGTAGTTTGCTTTAGAAAACAGTAAAAGAATCCCTCCCTCCCCCAACTAATTGTTAATTGCTCAGAATATTGCAAAACTTAATGATACGTGGAAGTCTTTAAGAATTAGCCATAAATCATGGGATTATGAATAAGCCTTTGTTGTCACAGGCTTGCATACAGTCATTCCAAAACGTCTGCCATTAGGATGCAGCAAGGCAGCTGTCAGCTGTTTTCTTGCAATTAAACAGCCAATGAGCAGCTAATTAAGACATATGTGTATACAGAAGTGGAAGTGGGTATGTTAATGAACTGTAGGAATCAATTCATTAAATGAAAATTTGTCAAAAGACCAAACATGAGATCAGCATTTCAGCCTGTGCCGCAGTGGAGCAGGAGCCTGTGCTGTGCCATTTGGGATACCAGGGAAGCACAACTGGCTTTTCCCCTGCTCAGGAGCAAGCTTAGGCACAAATGTCTGTAACACCGAGCCACTGATCAGGGAAGCTGTCAAAGCTATTAATAGACTTGGTGAAAACTGCTATTTACATTTCAAAGTTCCTTCTTTAACAAGTTGTTATTCAGACTGAGTTGCAGATGAAAAGTCCTTGTGCCCTTTTTTCCCAAACTAGATTTCTTGGCAGCATGTGAAAAACCATATATTATGTTGTATATAAATAGGACTCTGAAATACAGAGATGAAGCTATGGCTTGTAATCTGCTCTGCTCTTCTTCTGGCACTGTGTTAATATCTCCATCTAAAAAAGGCAGATGTACAGAGCCCAATGATACCTCATCAGAACCAGCTGGACCATCCAGGAGGAGGCAGGGCTTCACCCACTGACCACCAGAGACCTGGGTTGAGTGGTGTGACATGGGGATGGTTTTTAGTGCAGCAGTAGCTTTGTTCATGTGTGTGATCAAGAGGGGTCCACTGCCCATGAGGCAATCCTCTGAATGTGTAATAATGGATGGGATGCAGTGAGAGCCTGTGACCTGGGCTGGTTTGCATAATACTTGAATGTACACACGTGTTCTGTGCATGCATCTACCTCCTTCCTGGTGGAAAAATTATAGCTAGCTCAGTGCCTCTGGCAAAAGCAAGGAAATAGAACAACAGAATATAGCATGTCTCCTTCTCCTAATGAAGGGGGGGAAATCTAGGGAGAAACTATGTTTACTTCCAGAACACTTCTGTAACAGGGGCTTCCACATGTCTTATAATGATGTGAGAGCCCAAGGACGACCAAAATATTAGAAAACACACAAATAAATTACAATATGGAAGAACAATGAAAGTAAAAAACTCTGTTTAACTTCATTGCTAATTCAGTGCCACATCTCAGATACATAGATTTCTGAGCTTTGCACAAGTTTAGATTAACTTACCAATTCTAAGGCAAGGGGGTTTGTGCTTTAGATCCCGCTGATGTTTTCAACATAGCCACATAACATTGTACAGTTTGTTTTTAAAAGCACTCTACTACATCTGTGGTTTGTAAAGCACAAATGCTTTTAAAGGTCCCTGTTTCAGGCATTTCTGCTCTATTGAAAATTTAGCTTCAAGCTGTAACTTAGCTGATACATTGTACACTAAAATATATTGAGCAGCTGTGTCTCTAGGGAAGATCTGGAAAAGCAAAAAAACCCTATTTCTCCATTGTGGTACTAAAAATAATCTTCAGCTTGACAAAACTATTCTTTATAAAGAAAAAATATGCCAGACTGGCAATACAGACTCAATATATGTATGTCTCAGCTAAAGGAAAACATAGATCTTTGAGGTTATTGGGCCAGGTTCATTTTACACATTGATTAAACTGACTTCCAGGATCACAGCGTGGCAGAAGATTACATACTGTTCATCTGTGAGCATGGCCTTCAGTGCAACTGTGAAATGGGAAGGGACTGATAACATGGAGATGCAGAGCCTCCATCAGTGAAGTCATGGGTAGAGTCAATACCTAATCCTATTTGTCTGGTGAATCACATTGCACGTGCATGTGTACCTGCCCTGGAGTGACAGGTACTGCTCAGGGTGCTGAGGGAACTGGAAATTAAACTATCTACTTATCTAAGAGTTTGTGCCTCCAGATGGATCAGTCATGATGTTGGAATGGTAAAAATGTACATGATATTTCAGTTTTTCTTTAGGGGAAACACAATCAGAGCTCAATATGTGCAACACTCTCAATCTTGGTGATGATCATCTTCCTATTGACAAATATTGAAGTTCCATCATACAGAAACAAAGACTTGAATAAAAGAGTGAGAAACAATGTACAGGAAAATTCACCTGGACCATCTTCAGTTTCATTAATTTTTTATATTTTGTGTATCCTTCATTAAAGCTTTAATAAAATCACAGATTCACAGAATTAAAGGAGCATAATCAAAAAGACTGATGCCCTTCTCGTAAGATGAGAGCAGGAGGTTTGATCTCAGTGTTGTGTTATGTTTTTGTCTGAGGACGTTTGCTAGGAAGTCTCTTAGTTGCCATGCAGAAGTCCTTGCTATGTCTGGACAAAGTGTCCGTGTCCCAAGGGAGTCCAGAGTGTGGCCTTCAAATAAGTAAAGAAATTGTTGAAAGTCCATCTTTAATTAAAAAGTACCCAGCGTTTCTGAGGAAGTATTTTCCTTGCAGTGCTGTAATTAATCCATTAACTGGCAACATAAAACTAAAATACTGTGCTCACCAATCCCAAATGCCTCTTTAGAATGACTACATCTTTGCAGAATCCTTGTGAAGTAGGTATTACACATGCACCAGCTTATGTTTGGAGAGTCTGTGGTAAAAAGATGAAATGGACTTCAAAGCAGACAGCTGGCATAGTGGTTAATAACATCCACCAATCTGATGGAGAGAACTGAGCTGTAACTACTGGGTAACCCTCCAGTGCTGGCTTTGTTTGGAGATGGGTGTTTACCCATTGCAGTTGACTCAAGAAGGATGTGATACATAAAATCTGTTTCAGCTTTTCTGCTTAAAAATCTAAATCCTACGCGGAGCTGAACAAAACCTCAGTTGCCAGCTGAGGCAAAAAAACTTTAAAGAAACTTCTAAAAAATGTTTCTTAGTAGAAGAAACTGCTTACCATCATGCTCTGTGTTTTTAAACACATGCAAACATTGGTGAGGCTGAACACCAGCCTGCCATTGTCATCTCCAAAGAGCAGAACTGGGTAGCAGCTGTCGAGTCCTCCCTGGTTTGCAGATCTGTGCTGACCCAGGAAAGATGGGAAGTCAAGGAAATGGAGGTCTATGATCAGGTTCATCTCATTTGTAAGGAACTGGTGTACTGTTTTTAACATGGGGCCTGTAAAAATCAATGGAAAGATGTCTAATTCCTTTATGTGTCATAACACTTCCTAATGAACTATTTCCATTTCCTTCTCCTTACTGGGTTTGTTTCTAGGAGAGAAAAATAGCCAAACCTCTTCCTTTAGTTGACTGTAGTGCACTCAAACTTCGTTTTCTGTTAGGTTTGGCACCTTCCAGAACCTTTATTTTCTCCATCAGTTAACAGCTTCTTGTATTTTGCAATTCAATTGCAGGGCTTTTTCAGAAGGAGTCAGCAAAGCAACGCTACGTACTCCTGTCCTCGTCAGAAGAACTGTTTGATCGACCGAACCAGTAGAAACCGCTGCCAACACTGTCGATTACAGAAATGCCTTGCTGTGGGGATGTCTCGAGATGGTAAGTTCTGCTAACACATCATTTGCCAACTGTATAATGATGTTTCATATACACTGTGTTCAACTAATACAGGATTTGAGATCTAGTTGTGCATTGGGCTGATAGTCCCGATCAAATGGTTTTTCATATGTTGCTATATATTCACACACACATATATATATAGGAGCATAAATAAAGTTCTTGGATTTCTTCTTTTTCCTACTTGTCTACTTTAGGTCCCAGCCTTGCCTCTGGTCACTTCTTGAAGATGAGATTTTTAGTCTAATATTAATAGTTTCTCTGTGTGTTCATTCCAATTTAAGTGATGTAGTTGCAGGTAACACTGGTTGCCCCATTGGTACAGATCAGAACTGTTTCACAATACAGAGAACTAAACGTGCGGATAATGAGTAATGGAAAGAATGCAGAGAGAAAATAGCACTTCAGTTTTTTTCAAGATAGAATTGTGAAGAAGACATGTGCTAGTGCTGGTAATATTAAGCTCAAAATTACACCTTGT
Source organism: Florisuga fusca (assembly GCA_038090715.1). Classification (NCBI taxonomy): domain Eukaryota; kingdom Metazoa; phylum Chordata; class Aves; order Apodiformes; family Trochilidae; genus Florisuga; species Florisuga fusca. The sequence continues at coordinate 2,830,229 of JAAWXA010000040.1, read as the reverse complement.
ATAATGACAAAAACCCACCTCTGTAAAGTGGAAGGTTATGTAACTCAATTAGATCTGGATTTGCAGCCGATACTTGCGCACCTCCCCCGTGAATGTAATGAGGCTGCCACCACTTACTCAATTGGAAGAGCTGACTGAGTCTTCTTCCTTACCACAGTGACAGCACTGCTGCATGTTTTACAAATACACGTGCATTACTTTGTGTGCATGAGGCCTGACTCTGCAGCTGGTTTTCAGATGGCATTTCCATCTTTATTTACACGGTTTTAATTTTTTTTAATGGGCACGAAACTAAAAAAAAAAAACCAAACCAAACAGAACTTTTTTTTTTTTGGTAATGACTAGTCCCTCTGATGTGTTTGCTTTCCTGTAGAAAAGTACAAGATGGTAGTCACCTTCCTAAAAAGGAGGCTTTCACAGCCGATACAGGTCCCAGAAATCCCACTATGGCTGTTCTTAGGAATTCCCTGGAAGCAGCAAAGCAGTCACTTCTAGCTTATGCTTAACATTAATACTTCTCAAAGTAGTAATAATTCTGTGGAGAGATAAATGCACACACGTGCACATACACACATGGACAGGTAGTTTTAACTTTAATTCACTAAGTAAACATTTTTGTTCGTCACAACAGGGTGCACTGAAAGCAGGCTCTTTGGTTCTTCCCACATGCTTTGGTCTTGGTATCAATCAAGCTTGCATTTGGTACTCCTTGAGATGGACCTCATGTTTGTACCTAACTCTGGGTTCAATTCGTAGTATGAATATACAACTAGGAGAAGCTGAATATCTCAGACCAGCATATTCTGGTTTAGCTTCTTTCCAAGAAGCATTTGAAGGCTGAAGAGATGCATCTGTCAACATAGGTGTACATAAAAAAGAAAAACTTTTCAGTATAGAAGTGGAAAGTTAATGAATGAAGCTAAAACAGTGACTTCTAAGGTCCATTTAAATATCATGTTAAGTGGCCTTTAAAGAGCAGATGCTGCAGATGCCTTTAAATGACAACTGACCCTTATGTCTGCCCATCCTGCCGTTTGCCTTTTATACTGTGTCCTTGTGTAGGATTTAAAGCCAATTCAAATGCAGTAGTGGATTGGTAGGAAACGTAACATACTGTGTGTCTGTCTTTCAGCTGTGAAGTTTGGTCGAATGTCAAAAAAGCAGAGGGACAGTCTGTATGCGGAGGTGCAGAAACATCGAATGCAGCAGCAGCAGCGCGATCATCAGCAGCAGCCAGGAGAGGCAGAACCACTAACACCAACATACAATATCACCACCAATGGGTTAACAGAGCTACACGATGACCTCAGTAATTACATTGATGGGCATACCCCTGAAGGTAGCAAAGCAGACTCTGCAGTTAGCAGCTTCTACTTAGACATACAGCCTTCTCCAGATCAGTCGGGTCTTGATATTAATGGAATCAAACCAGAACCAATATGTGACTACACACCAGCATCGGGCTTCTTCCCTTATTGTTCTTTTACAAATGGGGAGACCTCTCCAACTGTGTCCATGGCAGAATTAGGTAATGAGAGAGAAAAGCTTCCATTGTAATTGTCTTAATAGTATCCTCTGGATTAAAGTGATACATATAGCCAGGTGACAGCAAGAATGCTGCTTCAGTACAGCTGTGAGCATGTATGGGCATTCTTCTGGAAAGTGCAAAGCACCCTAAGTGGGGTATGTGGTGAACACCTTAGAGAACTGGACTAAAGGTCCCAGGAGCCTGTGGCTGAGCAGCTCTAGTGGTGTTGCTTTTGTTTTCAGTCCTTTTAATAGAACTCTCTGAATACTGATCAACAAGCTAATGTTTACTGCCAAGTAAACAGACCGGATATTTCTTTATTTGCAGGTTATTTTTGAACAATTTTTTTTTCCAGTTCCTCAGAACTCTAATTATAAAAGTGATGAGGCTGATTTTCTTCTTCTGCTCTGTACCTGGGAAATAGAAAACCAAAGCACAAGTCTAATCTGAGGGCTGTTCTCCTTGCCAGTAGTTGAAAAGAATCAGGCCCCAGATATTTTAGAAAATTTTTGAATGTGTCAAGCTTCGAAAATTTCCTTGAGAGCCTTGTAATGACCACATTAATGAGCACATTTTACTTCAGACTCTTCCCTGAATGATTCTGCTTAGGGCTGAATTCCACACCTATCACTTATCAACCACTAAGAATCACGTTAGAGCATGCTGTGTGAACTGGTTGTAAGCAAACTGGAAAAGGACATGAGAGAAGTGACTTCAAGATTCTGCTACTTATATAAGTAGACAGGCATTTAAAATAGATTTTGCTTGCTCAGGCAGCATTTTTGCTAATTACTGCAGTATGTAAACGGAAAAATAATTTGAAAAATCAGGTATTCCAGGTTAAATTTTTGTTTTTGCCAACGTTTTTTAATTGGAGACATGATATGATAGAAAAATTTGGTTTATTTTAACGTGTGTTCTTTCAAGAAATTTTGTGGAGAGGAAGGGACAGGAAAGCTTACTTTTTTCATGTCTTGTATTGCAGAATGCAGTTCTCTTCAATATAACTTTTGTGGCAGCTTAAGTATTGTGTCTGGCTTGAGTTCAAGTAACTTCGGTTACAGATAATTGAAAACTGGTTGCAAAAAAAGAGGATAAAGGCTATGTCATGTTGCTTACCTTTATTTACATAGTGCTTGCATTTAAACCCTACAGAACATGATTTGGGTGCCCAGCATTCACGTTGCCAAACAATGTTTGAAGAATGTTTGTCTTCCAGACTAAGGTTTCAATTTAGAAAGGCGTGGCTGTTCAATGAAAGTATTTAGGTGTGTACTGAAATACAGTCTGAGGAAACAGAACTGAGGCTGACTGTGAATAACAAAGTAATATTTCACCTTCTGTATCCTTCAAGGGCCCTGGGTACAGTGCTGTCAGTTGCTGCTAGGGAGAGCACTTGTAATTAAAAAAAACACTCCTGTGAAATGCATGAAAGCTGTGATGACAACCAAAGTATAAACTACCTTCTATTCTGCATTATTGATTGCCCAGGTAGCAGATATAATCTGATTTTTTACCTCAGCTGTACACTAAAGTTTTCAGGTAGTATCTTGGTATCAAACTACTAATGCACCAAGTATGATACTAAAGAGACTAACTGGTCCAGCACTTCACTTTGTGAAGAGCTGGGTTTGGTTGTTATCCCTCACAGGCAGCTCCATGTGATACTGTCCTGCTTGACATAGAACTAGACAGGTGGCAACGATCTGTATTTCTTTATTAGAAAGCTTCTGTTGTATAAAACAAAAATTAATCTAGCTTTTGAAAATCTTCTGCCTGGCTTGCAGTGATGTTATGTTCCCTATACATGATATATAGTATTCTTTATTCAGCAAGGCTGTCTCCACGGAGATTCTGAAACCCTAACATGAGGGCGTTTGCTCATTTGGATTTTTTTCTATGGCTCTACTTGATAGCAGAAATTTCAGCCCAGGTTTCAAAGCTGACAGTGCCGTACTGATTCTGCACTGCTCTGAACACTCTTAAGGTTTCACCAAGTCAGCCTTTTATTTTGCAAGCTTTTCGATCGTGCGAGATTTCTCCGCACCCGCTGCGGAGCAATCTCGCACGATCGAAAAGCTTGCAAAATAAAAGGCTGACTTGGTGAAACCTTAAGAGTGTTCAGAGCAGTGCAGAATCAGCTGTCTGTATAAGAGACAGGCTCTGAACACTCTTAAGGTTTCACCAAGTCAGCCTTTTATTTTGCAAGCTTTTCGATCGTGCGAGATTTCTCCGCACCCGCTGCGGAGCGGCCCCCCCCCCGCCTGTCCCCAGTCGCAGCCAGTGTCCCCAGTCGCAGCCAGTGTCCCCCCTGCCTGCCCCACCCGCAGCCGCTGTCCCCCCGCCGCCTTTCCCCGCGCTCCCCCCAGCGGCGGCGCCGGGACCGGCATCGGGACCGGGTTGGCGGGTTTCGGGCTCTGCCTCTCCGCGGCGGGCGTTATACCGGCTTTTGCATAAAGTAAAACTCAGGGAGATCTGAAATTTAGCATATTTTTCGAACAGCTGACCCTCTCCCCGCCCCCTCGTTGTAACTGGGAGATGTCAGCTTGCTCGGGCCTGAGGGTACAGCTTTGCATTTTTAACCTGTGTCACTTCTGGTCTTTCTTTTAGAGCATCTAGCACAGAATATTTCCAAGTCACACATGGAAACTTGCCAGTACTTGAGAGAGGAGCTACAGCAGATAACATGGCAGACTTTTCTGCAGGAAGAAATCGAGAACTATCAGAACAAGGTATAAAAGCCAGCCAAACTATGGCATGCTTTTTTAAAAGCATGGTATTTCCATAACACCCTGCAACATTCACTTTTTCACTGCTTTCTGTTTACTATTAGGAATGTATATTTTCTCTGTTTAAAAAAAAAAATACACTACAGGCAAAAGCAGCAAGATGATTAGACATCCTTTGCATTTGTGCTTTTTACAGGTACAGGAAACGGTAAAGCCACACTCCTAAGATCTGTCTGTGCCAGATAAACAGGGATAAGAAACCAGAGACATTTTTTTCAGTCCTAAATGGCATGTTTTTTTCATTTCTTAATTTGTCATCTCCCAGGTCAACTACCACAAAAACCCTGAAGCCACCAAGTGTTTTAATTTTACACGGTGTGTGTGTCTCGTTTTGAGCTTACAAACACAGAACTCTGTCAAGTTTGCAGCCTGGTTGCAATCTCAATCTCTTCTGCACTTGGCACTTGATGTTTGGGTTTTACCAGCAGCCCAGCTGCCAGCGGGCACCATGTTTGTGTTTCCCATATCTCTTTATCCACAAACTACTACCAAATGGCTACTTCTGGAAAACTCTTCTTGAAAGTACTAAACAAGCACACTGTTCTTGGAATACATTTTTCATTTCCATTAAAAAACGATAAGCCTTTAGGAATATAATTTTGTCCACTCATTTTGTCCATTTCATTCTGAATTACTACCAATGTATGAAAAAAACACTACTTGCATGCTTTCTAATTGATGTTGTTAACAACATGATCTTCACATGTATATCCTTATATCTACCCTTATGGAGACAAGCTAGTTAGACATGGTGCAAAACACAGGACTTGATAGGAAAACTGTGATTGTGCACTGTTAGTGTAATCTGGCATTTGCTCTTGATGCAGTGAATAAAAATCCCACTGAAATCAACCTGGATCATTACACTTTGACATTTCTGGCTTACAAAATAAAAAAAATTCCAACCTGGAATGACCTCTTCTGACATAACTGAAGGGGTCTTACGTGTTTGCATTGTCACTCATCCACTCGAGCCTTTGGCTTGGAGATTAATTCCCCTTGTCTTACATGCAAACTGTAGCCAGGAGTGATGGAGAGAATTCACTCTGCTTTTGTTTTTCAGCTCAGTTTTACTTTATGAAAATCGGCTTTCCAAACCTTGATTAGTAATTTTTGCCTTTTTCTTCTCTCTCAAACAGCAAAGGGAGGTAATGTGGCAGTTATGCGCAGTCAAAATAACAGAAGCTATACAGTATGTAGTGGAATTTGCCAAACGCATTGATGGCTTTATGGAACTGTGTCAAAACGATCAAATTGTGCTTTTAAAAGCAGGTATGTGGGTCAGTTTTGAGGTCTGCTTCTATGTAGTTTTGACTGAGGAAGGTGTTATATGGGATTGTATGCATATATGTATGTTGTACAATGATCATTTGAAATATGACAGGGGAAAACCCTTACAAATGGTTTGTGTCTTTGAAGTTATGTACCTCCTTAGTTACTCTGGATAGAATGAGTTCAGATTTTGTTATGAACAGGGCAAGCAATGAGTGTGTAAAGATGGAAAAAACAGATTCATTTTTTAAAATTTTGGCTTACAAATAGTGGATAACATCTTTCAGGTAAAAAACCATTCTTCTATGCAAGAGGTTGTAGAAGTAACACAGCTTACAAATACTGGACAAAGTTATTAAAGCTTTGGAAACATAAATATAAATGAGCTGTTTTGACTTCAGAGACTTCATTACACTAATAAAAAATTACTAGAGTTTATTAGCGTTAACTAAGTAGCTTCAGAAAATCTTTTAGAGGACTTTATGGGAATGCTTTTGATTCTGCCAGCAAATCAGATTGTTCTCTGTGACACCACAGAAACATACTACCCTCATTGATTGATACTGAATGCAGAGCACAGGGCATTTTAAAATGCTCACTTGCTCTTTGCAACTGAAGTCTCTACTTAAATAGTCAAACATACATTGTTTCTGTTTTAGGGTCTTTAGAGGTTGTGTTCATCAGAATGTGCCGTGCCTTTGACTCCCAGAACAACACAGTCTACTTTGATGGCAAGTATGCTAGCCCAGAGGTTTTCAAGTCCTTAGGTAAGGAAATGTCAACTTTTGTATCTTAGAATAAAAACAAGGTGGAAAAAAAAACAAGGGAACAGCAGTTCTGAAAAAATGAGGCTACCATATTCAAATAAAAGAGTTCCACAGCTCAAACTGCTACTTTTGTAAGCAGTCGTGCTGGCTGTGCTTGAGGCCAGGCTGATTTCAGGAGTTAAAACAGCTTAACTCCATGCAGTAAAGGACTGTTGGTGTTGACGTTCAACACTTTGATCACAGTAGAGCAGTTTGGACACGTTTGTTAACAATGGAAGCCCAGATTTTGTATCTAGAGTTTATAACTTAAATATTTTTTTCCTGTATATTTTTGCTAATTTCAGAAGGAAATTAGCACTGGGAAGAGCATATAGATTTGTGCATATAGATTTGGGATGTCACTGGCAGCAGTGAAAATACAGCAGCAGAGAATGCTCTACAATTCCTGGAGTATTCTCTTCCTTTCTAAAATACTTCAAGCTACAAGGTCTGAGTGTAAACAATTCAGAGAAAGCAGTTTCAGATGTGGGTTCCAGTGAAACAAAACCTTCATCTGGTTACCAGCTACACCCAGAAATTTAGACTGGGTTAGGGCTGAGCCCTGCAGAGGAAAGCCCTCTCCACCAGGCTGCAGTCCCCTTCAAAGCAGGGCTCCACTTCCGTGCAGTGTGTAACAACAGCATGTGTAACAGCAGCAGTAACCTGACTTACACCTGTGTGAGCAAGAAAATGGACGAAAGGAGTCAAGAGTTCTTTTACTGCATGAAAAGCTTTCAAACCTTGGCTTCTCCCTTTGCTCCTGCAGCACGTACCTTGTATGCATCTCTCCCCTCCCTCTTCTGTGTGCTCAGTAGTATTAATTACTTTGCAAGTACACATTTTGAAGCGCCACTCCACAGTGACAATTCTGAACAGAAACGAAGCTAAACCAGTTTTCAGTTTGGAAATGGCTTGGGGTTTTTTTTCTGTATTTACCAAAGAAGAAGCCAATGTACAGATAACGTGTGCCAAACTTTCAAAATACTGGCTGCCAGGGTCTTGTGGGAATGGGGTAATCAGCTGAAGCATGATTGACATCTCTCTACCATCATTCTATAGTCCTTAAGGAGAAGACCATTCACCCACAAAGTATTTTAGATCTATTTTGCACCTTCATCACAATAAATCATTTGTGTAGCCCTGAAGTAGTTTCAAACAATGTGGCATGAGCTGTGCTGTATTTTTGGCAGGTTGTGAAGACTTCATTAGTTTCGTGTTTGAATTTGGAAAAAGTTTATGTTCTATGCACCTGACAGAAGATGAGATAGCTTTGTTCTCTGCATTTGTTCTGATGTCAGCAGGTAAGAGATGGAAGCTTCCTCTAGGTTTATTTGATAGAAGTCATTTATATTTTTAATTCTTTTTAAGGATAATGTTAAGACAATCATGTAGGGTGAAACGTAACCATCTTTTAAGCATCTCCTTCTTCACTAAAATTTTTATTTTAATAAACACATTGAACCTGTGAATTTAGGTGTCAGTTTGTTAAGTTGGAAATCCTAATCTGAGCCCTTTTTTTCCAAATTTTCACCTCAAGGAGGACTCAGCTTCTTTGTAAAAGCTTAAATGCATGTGAGTGAGACCACTGGGTCAATGCAGATGAGCCAGGCAGAAGGTAGCCTCTGAATTTCTTTAGCCAGCTTTCAACATACATGAGCTCGCAGTTCTAGCAGAATTATGGCAAGCACATGACATGCACGTGAATGCTCCCACTGTCCCCTCAGAGCTGTTAAGAAGGAGTGCCACTGTAGTGTGCTACAATGGTACTCGGGTAGTTTAGGTATCTGTCCCCATCATGAAACTGGGTACACTGAGAGTTACAGTGCCAGACACATCTGAGTCACCCCAACAGTCAGACTGAGTCTGCCCTACCCATGACTACTAGATAAACACAGTGCTCCATGTTCTGGAAAGCCTTATTACATCAGGTGGAACAAGATACCAGTGCAGAAAGTCAGTGTCTGGCATAACACCCAAGGAAATAAATGCTCTCTGTTTAGACTGCAGCACAGTGCACTCAGGAGTGGTGGCAGTGGATTCTGTTGGTAACATTGGGCTTACTGAGACCATCATAAACATTCTCATGTTGTTTGCCAGATAAGATGTTAGCCTTGTATTGTAGCATGTAAGCCACAATTCTGCCACATGTAGCAGCTAATATTACTTTTCTGCTAGAAGTTTAGAAGCCTTTTATTTTTAAATAGCTGAATATTTGCTTTTGATATTCCTGTATGTCTCTGTAGATCTTAGCAAGAAGATCCACCCCAACTACTTGTTCCTTAAGTGATTAATTTCCCACTAAAAAGTTCTTAGCCTAATTTTGTAAATACCCTGCATTTTAAGGACATCGTTAGCAAATCAGTAGTAATTGTTACTCAGATATGTTGAATACTTCTAACTAGGGACTTCTAAAAAGGAATTTTAAATGCATGTAATAAATGCACTCCAAAACCAAATAATTGTGAAACTCATTTTCTATATGAGAATATATAAGTGGAAGAAAGGTTGCAAACAAGAAAGATTTATCTGTAACAAAAGCCTAGTGCATGGTGACTGATGTGTACAGTACTAGGTGTTAACTCCATTTATATTTAGATCGCTCATGGCTTCAGGAGAAAGTAAAAATTGAAAAACTCCAACAGAAGATCCAGCTAGCACTTCAGCATGTCCTACAGAAGAACCACCGAGAAGATGGAATTCTAACAAAGGTAAGATTGGAACTCTGCCATGTCACACAGCTGAAAGTATGTTTTCTTATGAACAGTATCCTGATTATGGTGTAAAAGATTTTATATGGTTAATTTGGTACTTAAAGCCACAGGTTTTTAAGCACCTTTTTCAAATTCAAGGTGCCTAGCTGAAACTACTTGCTAAAAACTTGGAGAGGTGAAATGATAACATACTGGGACAAGGCTGATAATGGTCTGAAAGGAAGTAAATGGTCTGAAAAGAAGTATTTTAATAGTGAAGTTCATGAAAATCAGTGAAGGTTTTTATCTTATTGCTCGTACACAGCATTTCTGCCACATGGAATACTGTTTGAGGTCTGCAACATCTGTGCATGCCTCAGTCCTTGTGAAATCTGTGCCAGCATGACAGTTAAAATGTAACAATATACAATACCCAAACTAACCTTGTTTTTCAGTCTGCCATGAGGACTTCCCCACACAGCCTTTTTCTCGGCAGTTCTTCCAAATATTGATGCCTAGGCAAAGAGATACTGCAGATTAGCATAAAAGTATGGAGTATCTTGATGTCATTTTTCAAAAATGGTAAAGTGATGTGATGTTAAACAAAAATAAATCTGCAGAACTGGGGATGGATAGGCAGTTCCATACAGATGTAATTGCTTTTAGCACTCCACGCAGATGGAAAGCTTCTGCTTAGTTTCACACCACAGAATTAGAACAGAAGCAGGATGGTCTGTCCCAGGCTTTGCAGATTGTCCTCATTTCAAATCCTAGCATATACTGTTCTATTCCCAGCATATACTTTGGATACCTTGGTTGGAAGAAAGTTTCTTCTGTGTGCTTTGATACAAGTAATTTACTTGTTAAAGTTCAGGAAGTAGCCTAGTGATATTTTTCAAGTACTAATTTTTCTGGTCACCTTATTCACCTTTTCACCTTATTTGGCATACATTAAAAAAGGCTAATGAAAAAAGGCATGAATTTAAAAAGGCATTGCCAGTTCCCTCCATAATATTCACTGTGGGTTGAAAAGCAGTCAGGACTGCCTTCTTCCAAGGGAATGACTAAGCTGTACAAAGGAAGATTCAGACAGTGCTTGGTAGGCAAATGAGGAAACCTAGTAATATGTTTTCCTAGGAACTTAAAAGAACTGACTAAAAATAGCATTAATCTGTTACTTACATAGCTTTTTAGTGGCTTCCTCTTGAATTTTTTTCTTAATCTAATCTAACAAACCTGTGTGATGCATCTGAAATATCCCTGCTAAGGTGAACAATTTAATTGTGCTCAAATTGTTTGAGAGAGCTTTAAACCTAAGAGCAAGACGGGTTCCATGTATGACTGTATGACTTCTGTTCATTTTTTTACAGTTAATATGCAAAGTGTCTACTTTAAGAGCACTGTGTGGACGACATACAGAAAAGCTTATGGCATTTAAAGCAATATACCCAGACATTGTACGACTTCATTTTCCTCCACTTTACAAGGAGTTGTTCACTTCAGAATTTGAGCCAGCGATGCAAATTGATGGGTAAACGTATCACCTAAGCACTTCTAGAATGTCCGAAGTACAAACATTAAAACAAAAAAAGGAAACGGGGGAAAAAAAATTGAAAAAAAATTAAAAAAAAGAAAACCAAGACACTTTATATGGCCCTGCACAGACCTAGGGAGCCAACACACTGCACATCTCTTGGTGGTCGGGGTCAGGCGAAGGATGGGAAACAATGAAACAAAGTTGAACTTGTTTTTCTCATGCATATGATTTCCATTATGCCTACAAATATGGACCCTTTTTCTGTCTCAGCTTCTCAATCCTTGACCTCTGGTTTACACAGACTGAGGGTACTAATGTCAGAAGGTTGTTTTCTCTTGTAGTTCACTGCCCAGACTTTTGACAGAGCAATCAATTTGTTGATCAGAACAGAGAGTCCACCTAGTAATCAGTGACTGGTGTGCATTGCAGAGATTTCAGCATCAGTTTGCACAACTTGCTCATTGTTTCATGAAGGACGATTTTTTTCACCTACCACTGTTTGCCAGTAGACAGAATGGCATGAAAAGGGTCCATAGCAATAGCAACAATAGCATTATAATATATTACAGGGTAAATGGGCATGAAGACTATATATAGCAAAAGAGATATTGTTTATATATTGTTTTAATTAATATAAAATGTAGTTACTGGTATAGCTTTTCTTGTTGAATTGATAAGGCACTTTCATTTTGCACCTTTTTCTTTAAATTAAATGCTAGCGTGTTCATTGTTGTGTTGCATGTGCACCAGAAATTCAAGTTTAACTGAAAAAGGTCTGGCAGGTACTGGTACATTGGGAGGTATTTATGCTGCTGTTTTCCATGTTACTTTTAAAGAAAGGCTGGTCATATCCTGAAATGATTACACAGATTTTTTTAAAGAGTTGAAAATAATGACAATTTTCTAAATTAAAAGTCAGCTTTTCAACATTTAATTTCAAAGGTAATTTTATCTTCAAATCTTTCAAACCTGGATGTTAAAAATTGCCTGCCTAAATTCAGATTTAGGTGCTCCAAGACAAAAGCCTTGTTTTCAAAGGTGCTGAGTTTCCATGGTCTGAGTTAAATAGGCAATTACAAATACTTTACAGATGGGTAACACAGCATCCTTGAAAATCAGGCTACTCAATAAAGTGTATTTCTGCCCACTGCAAATCCAGGTTTGAAAGTATTTACTCAAGTCTGTATCTACAGTAAAAGTATGTGTGTACGACATGTATGTGGAAAAGTAAGTTTATACATAATATTACATACTTTTATACTCCATATTGTAAACAATGCCTTCAAACCCCAAACTCTAGCCTATCAAAATCCGTAGGAGGTTTGTCTTGGACTTCAGTGAGATGAGACACTGACCTATGTTCTTCCAGCATCCAGCAGTTCAGTTTCAGGTAAATGAACAAAGAAGTCTATTGCTCTCCTTATTTAAAATTATGCACTTTAAAGTTTATAAGATGAGGACAGACTAACAAAAAGCACACTGTGCTAGAAAGCATTGAGATTTGGACTGCAGGTAATGCCTGGAAAACATCAGTATAATTAATTTACATTCTTTAGTTCTGAAATTGTGATTCCCATACTGCATAACCAACCAATAAGCTGAATCTTGCAGTCTTTGTTATTAATTACCACTCCCTCTAGGAAGAATACTGTCTCTGAGCAAATCTGTCAAGTAAACTTAGTTGTTAAGGAAGCAGATTGACAATACATGACATCACAAAATAAAATGGCTTTTTGAGTACCAGAGTTGCATAAGATGAGGATGTATAACTGGATACCTTGCAGGCCTATACAAATAAAAGTTTCTGATGAAGAACACAAGAAAAAGCCAGAAACTTGAAAAAAAAAAAAAAAAAGGAATGAGACAGAATGTGCTGTTTATCCAAGGATAAACAATTCCCTACATGTATTATAGTCACTGAGAATTAACATAAGTGAAGAGAGGCACACTGAAGCCTATTTTAAAAAGGAGAATTAGGTCAGTGGGTTATTACAATCAAAATAGAGGTTTATTCTGTGATTTGAACATCGTTCCTTTGGTGTCAAATTGAGATATTTAGCTATGACACCTACTGAAAATGTTATTGTCTGGCACGTCAGGGAAGCTCATGGCAGGGAAGTCCATGGTTCAAAGGCAGGGGGAGACAAGTATCATATGTTTTCCCTTCCAAGCATCCTGTGTGGGATGGGAATGCACCTCTGTGAGCACTGGGCTGGAGACACGGAAGGGCTTCATTAAAAGATCCACAGAGCTGTCCTTTTAGTGCTCCATCCTGCCTGCTCCCAAAGAGGCAGCTCACAGCCCAGCACATGCTCTCTCTGGTCTCACTGAAACACTTTCCCTAGAATCATTGTTTGCTTTATTGGAGTAACTGGCATGATATGGTACTTTCAATCTCATGTGTGTTCCTATTTGTACAGCAACCCTTTTAACTAACAAATGTTTTCTGAATGTGACCAGCCTTAGGTGCTAGTCCTGTAAAGATCAACTAAACTTAATCTCAGTGTCAACTAATGAATAATGAAGTAAGACCTGTATTTTTTTTAGAGAGCAAGATGCAATTCCTATTAGACTACCAGGAAAAATATTTTGGGATTAATTTTCAGTTACATCTTCTTCTTACCTTTTCCTGATGAATACTAGTGTTTGTCTGGGCATTTAGGTGCCAGCAGTTTTGTACTTAAACCCGTATGTCAGTGACCGCACCGATTTTTGGAGTATATACTAATAAAATATGTAACCAGATTCCAGACAGGGCCTTAGCTGAAAGCCCTTTGCACCTGAAAACAGCTTGTAATGGGATCTTCCAGGCCAGAAAGCACTTTTTGCCTGGAGGAGCTCCTAAGTACTGACACCACATAAAATCAGACTGTGCATACGTACCCTAAGCAACTCTGCTTCCCTGATCACTGTTAAAAGCCACTTGGCAATGGAATATTATTCTTATTTCACTCTTTACAGAGAGGGAAAAAAGGGGATACACACATTACGACAGAAGTAAGACTTCTGTTGCCAGGATGGCTTTTACGAAAGGAGAGGTAGATATGTCAGGGGGCTGGTCATGTAAGAACCCAATGCAGCAGAGGAGAAGCACTCTGCAGAACCTCTGGAACCATGGCCTGCTATCCAAATAGTCAGTTCAAAACATGTTTGAAGTCAGTGAAGTCAAGTTCATATGAGTATTTTCATAGTGTCCCTAGTTCACGAAAACACGAAAACAGCTGAGGAAAGAAGAAAAATACTTTGATTTTGAATGATCCATTCTTAAAAGCTGCAAAGAGATTTTCACTGGGTGTTGTATCTATCCAAAGAGATTTTCTGGCTTTCTAGGAAAGAGTTACTATATTACAATATGCTGTCATTGGAACCACCCTAATATACTTCAACATCTTCAGCACTGTTTGATAGTTTAAAAACTATGAGATTAGGTGGAAAGGAAGGCTGGTTTTAAGTTTGGTTGCTCTTTATTAAAGCTTATCTATCTTAGTATGGATACCAAGATATCTGTGTGTGTATGTGTACCTGTGTGTGAGAGGGAGTTTATTTGTGTGTGCACATGAATCTATGTGTGGGTACGTGTGAGTGGCTGCTTCTAGGCTGTTAAGTGTCAATGGAATAAAGAAAATGTATTCAAAATACTTAAGTCAGTAATAGAAGGTGGAAAAAAAGATTTATTCTATACAAAGCCTTGTCTGGACCACTTTAGAGAGACTTCTATTTTTTTAACCCTTCTATAAATGTTTGATGGCACTTGAAATATTCCTGCAATAAAATGTGATTTGTGTAAACATTAAAAAAAGATTTTGTAATGTGAAACAATGAAAGAAAGTAATGTAATTTTTCTAAAAAACAAAAAAACACAAATGAACGAACTTTGTATTATTTTCTTGATGGAATTTGTCTATTTGTCTTTGGAAAACTTTTTATTTCATTGAATGTGCCATAGTAGAGGTGTGTTTTTCTTCTTCTTTTTTGTTTGTTTTTTACATTTTAGAGTAAAGGAATAGCTGTGTTCCGACATTCCAAAATGCAAGATGACATAGCAGTCATAATTAAAAGGTTTGATTAGTAAGATTCAATCATTGTTGCTTTTTTTGCACATGTTCTTCATTCCTCTACAGTGCAATATGTACATAGAGCACTTGCGGGTGTAACCTTGATCCCTCAGGGAAAAATACATATTTGTACAGGATTTTTCTTTTTTTTTGCCTTTTTTTTTTCTTTTTTTGTTTTTGCTAAGGAATGTCGATTGAATCACTTGTCTGTTGTTGAGGGGCAGCCAGATAATAATCCTAAACCACTGTCACAAAACATTGATTGTTTAAATTTTGTGCCCTTTTATTATTTAAAAAAAAAAGAGAAATAAAAGTTATTTTCTGACAGTTCTTTGTGCTGATTGGTGAAAAAAAGGGTAAATAGATAAGCACCTTATGATTGACTTAACTGTGAATGACAATCCATCTCACTATCAACAACAGAAGCCCTATCATTTTGGAGCTGGGGTTAAGAGTCAGAAACTAATGTGCTCAGGGATCTTCTAAAACTCTTCAACAGGGTGGCCAGTACTACTGGTGGAACAAATTACTTTTTAAAAAATATGCTAGTATTTATTTTGCGCCCCTCCTCTCCCCCCCTCCTCCCCAGGCACAAGAGAACTGGATCTTTCTTTGTAACTAAATGCTCTATGTGTGCCTCCTTCTCTCACTCAGTTTGCAGTTAGCTGCTCTTTGATCTTTATGTTGTTCAAAACAAAAGTACTCCTACAGTGCAAATTATATTTTAGAAAATAAATTAATGCTGACCCATTAAATAAAGGACTTAAATTAATTTCAACACCCCCTGGACATTTTTATAATTATAGGACTATTTTCCAGTTGATTTTTTTCAATAGAAAATGAGGTTTCAGTATTTAAATAATTGTCAAGGAAAACAAATCAGTTTAGGATAGTACAGTAAGAATGAAAAGGTGTAATGATTATGTTTTGACACTGAAGTCACATAGAAAGGAAGACAGGTCTGCAGGAATAAAAGAACAACACTTCAGACATTCTCTATTATTATTGTTGCATTCTCTATTATTATTGTTGCATATGCTTCATGGTAAAGCAAAAAACATGACTGGAAAGAAACACTGAGGCTGAAGACATTTTCCTACCTAGTACAGGAAATACAGCATTTCCAAGTTATTACAGTGGCACCATAATCCAACAATGTCTAGAGTCTTTGAGTGCCAAACCGTAGGAATCTGGAAGCCAGTTTTAATTAGCCTTGTTTTAGGGCTTCACAGGCTTTTGAAAATGCAAGTAGAAAAGCAAATAAGCAAATACAAGCAAAATAAGCAAGATTTCAAGACTGGTTAGATTGTGAAGAGATTCACTTATGCATCAAACATGCCTTGTCTTGCAAAAAGCATCACTTCTCAATACCTTGGCTTTCTGAGGGTTTGTTACACAGGGTATATGGCTTTCAGCTGTTCACTGTAGGTTACTTAATAAACATAGGGACACCTTTCTTACACCTGCACAAGTTGATGCTTCAGTTTAGGTTGGAATGGCCTTGGGACAGGTGACTACTTAGCAAGTATGACCCCTTGATCAGGTTCTGGCATCTTCAGTGGAGAAAAAATCCTATTGCTTCACAGTAGAACCTATTCTTTACATGTGTCCATATCAGTTAAACATACTGGTAATATGTACAATCTAGAAAAGCATTTAACTGTGTAGTGGGGTCGCTTAAACTTTAGAATATCTTGATTTTGGATTTGCATAGACATTCCCCAGTCTGTACTTGATAAACCAAACAGATTGCACAATGTAAACTGTGCATGCAAACAATGTGTATTTTTTTCTCTATACATTCCCCAAATCCCCAATGTAGATAAACATTAATATAAATGTCAGAAACAGCATTTACTATCCAATATCCAAAAATAATAAGCAATTTTCTCTTGAGCATTCAGTATATGAAATTCTACTTGTGCTAGCTGATTCTGATTGCAAAGAAGAAACATCTTTATTTTCCTTAGCTGGAGAAATGTAACTACAATTATTTTTTCATTATTAATACTGATATTTATTATTTTAAAGATTAATCCATGAATCTATTTGAATATTAGCCTCCTATTTTCTTTATGCCTAAATATTCCTGTCAGTAACTCATTTGGTGGAAATGAGGGCAAATGCATATGGATACCAAATAGAAAATCAAAAAGAAAAGTTTTACAATTTAAATGTGAATTTATTTAAAAGTCATTGCAGTATGTGCTTTAATCTTAGTACTGTGATAATAGCTCGCTAAATAATGCTGTCACTGGACTTGAGGGGGAAAATACATAACATTTAGGATAATATATAGTCTATCTTTGGAACTTTATTCAGGTACTAAATAGAATTTAACATCAAAATATAAGCTGTATTCTACCTTTTACATATGTAGTTTTGCTGTTTACGTTTTGGGGTTTTTTTTGCCTTTATCATTGGTAGAATATAGCAATAACTTTATAGCAATAAGTAGGCTATCCAAATAAGAAACAAAACATGATAAAGGCTTCAGATCAATATACATAGGTTCATTTCTTCTGACACAATGTTCACTTCTCTATGTCTTCCCTCACCATCTCATTACTTTCTCAAGCTGAACTTCACAATCTAGTTGTTCAACTTGATGTGTGGCATCACATCTTTTTGTTAATATCTGCATGTTTTTGGTGTTCAAACGTCCTTTGTATACTTGTTTTCCTCTAAGTCAGTGTTTCTCAAGCTTTCTGAAAGCACAAACCCTGTGGGCTATATTTCTTCATAGGGCTCTCTGTATTGGAATTAACTGACGTTTTCTGGGGCAAGGAATTTGAACCGGCTGTAATTAACTGGCAGCATTTCCTAACTAAAGGAGCTGAGCTAGTAGTACTAACTCCATGGCTACTGGAGCCAACAGCCAGCTCCTCCAGACCCTCCACGCTGCGGGGGCTGAGCTGCATCCACTAAGTGGAGCGAGTGGGGCAGAGCACTCGCTGCGGCAGCACAACCACCGCCCTGCGCGGGAGAACCGAGCTGCTGCACCGCACGCAGAACCCAGCTGCGTTTGCCTGACGTGGTCTTGTGATAATAATCCAAACACTTTGGCAACTTGAAATGGTTGTGACTTTCGTTTGAGAAACACTACCCTAAATTACCCCACGAAGTCTTAATGTAGATGCACAAACTTTACAGGAACTTGCAATCTGTAATGCTATCTATATCTAATGCAGAGAATTCATAAGCAATACAGTGAATTTTATTTCACAAAAAGGCATACGTACTGTACACCTTTCTAAATCCAAAATATTCCTCATTTCTACATTGATTTAGAAATAAGTTACAGAACAGTGGTGAATATTTGAACTCTTAGGACATTAACTGGCTGCTTCTTTGTATGTAACTGTATTGTCTGCCTGCTCCTTTTCTGGAGATGTGTTTTTGTATTGGATGTTTGGGCCAATGGGAGGCTTCAAGCTACAATGTATTTTCCCAGATTAAATATATTTAACATATGACAAACCCCAGACAAGGCTTTTTAAAATGTATAAAGAACTGCAGTGTTAGGTGGTTTATTTGCAAACTGTTTTCAATGTTGTCCATTTTTATGGCACCTTTAACAATAATCTTGTTTCCAAAGTACAAAAAAGGTTAAAAATACTCTAGCCATAACTGAATGTCAAGCAATAAAACAAATGACTTTTGTGCATAGATTTAAAAGAAATACAAGTTTTAGACATCTGCATGTAAATGCAATCTCTTGTTTACTGCTTTCTTAAACTTGAGCAACTGATTCCTTATTTTACTACTAATTTAAGGACTTGTAATGGCCTGTAAACATTTTATCTTGCTCTATTCTTTCAACTCTAACTTCGTCTCTGCTTTGGAGTCATAATATTTAATGTTGTTCTGCTCACCTCTATACAGTTAACTTTTTGCTTTCATTCTGTATAGATAACCTTATACTATAAACAGCCTACACAGTGCAAATATTTATCTGTTTATCAAATACCACATTATGCTGTATAATATCTGTTTTACTATATAATCTATTTTAGACATAGCTGTTTAGAACTAGAGTGTGCTATTTTTGTGTTTTTCTGATGTGTGGTGCTAGATAAGTTACTTTTGTGAACAAAAGCAAACAAACCCCTTTTATTCCTAGACAATACCACCTTTGGGTCTTGTTAATTTCACTGAGTATAACTATATATAAATATATATATATTTGTGTATATATATATACACACACACCAACATATGCCCAACAAGTACCTGTATCAGAGTACAAGATTTGGGACATGGTTTTCTCTTTAAATGCATAGTGTCATTATATAAATTATTCTATAGTATATTTAATAAGGAGAAAATTACTTCACCGGTACAGATACTTGATATCAAATGTAGAATTTTTTTCTACATATTAACATTATTAATTATTAACGTTATTAAAAATGTTCTGTCCAGCTCATTATCCTTTTGGTTACTAAAACAGTCTGCCTGTACTATATCAGAAAAAAGAAAAACATCTAATCTGCCAGTATAAAGTAATTACAATACGCTGTCTGTCTGAACGGGAGGTAGTTATTTGGCTTGTTGGAAGAGTTCTATCCTGTTGTTGCAGCTGATATTTATGGATGTTATTCTGTTGGGTGCCTTCCTCCCTCTTCACTTTAAATAGGATCTGTACACACTCAAACTGCGGATGTTACTAGGCCACGCCTACACACTTAACTCCAGTTACTGTAAATAGGAATTTTCTGTAAATCTTCCATGATGGATGGCTAAATTTAGACCTTGGATATGCTTTGTAAATTGTGCATACGTATCTAAGGACAGCCATTAGCAACTAAAGTTAATTAAGAAGTGGAATTTGCAACATTTTGTCAGGTGTGGGGGTTTTGTTTTTATTTTTCATGTATACCTTAATTTACATAGTCATGTACCCTTAAAAAGTATTCCTGTCCCTTGTTCCCTTCATTTTAGATTCTGTTTTCATGTTAATTCTTAAAACAGATGGATATCAAATATCTAACTAAGGAGGTAATTAACCTTTTAAATATTTATTAGAATTTTTCTGTAATATTAACTGAATTTATAAGATCTTTAGCAAAGATTTTTGAGCAATTTATTAAATACAATGTTTCTGTTTACTGCACTTTTTGATAATAGAAGGTAGTGAATTTTAAAGCCATGATTCTTGGCTTCCATGCACTGCTTTTATACCCTCAATCCAAGGAATATATATATATAAATAATTTTTTTTAAACAGCAAACATACTGTTGTCCTAAAAAGAAATACAAACTTTACTGCACCGTGGGTATATTTTCATAAGTGGAATGTTTAATTGCAAACACTATCAGGACAATTAAAAAACCTCTTGAAGCTACAATCTTATTTAAAGATAAGCCATGACAATTGTTGATTTAAGCCCTTGTTGATTTAAGTCACCTTTTGATATTGTCAAAGAGAAAAGGACTCGCTCTTAAATTTGTATGTACTAACCTATACATAATGCTAGGAACACATTTTCCCTGGTGATTTAATTTTAATAGTTTCAATTACTTACGGAAAGCTATTTGGTTAACACATGTTCTCCCTGTTTACTAAATGTTCAACATAACAAGACCAGAATAAATGCTGATTACAAACATACATCAGTTTGAAGATTAAGCACACAGACTCCAAAAACCTCGTTGAGTGATACGCTCAGATTTCTGTAAATACACACGAGTTTAAATGCAGTTATACTGTACATGTGAATATATGCTGTCTCTTATGTGTACAGTATGTATAAATTCATTTTCTAGCCACAATAAAATGTAAGCCATCAAGAGGAATACTAAAGTGGTATTGTACTAAACCTTTGCTAATGATCTTTACCCAATCACTTAACTTTTCACTTTCGTGGACCTTTCAAACTCACTCTTATGAATAGCCTGCTTATATTCAAGTTTGTTATTTTACTCAGTCCCGAAGAAAGTATTTTGATTCATTTTGTAAATATAACTGTAAAAATAAGAGATTTAATGTTGTCTTTTAAATACTCCAATTTTCATTCTAATATGAATGTTGTTATATTGTACTTAGAAACTGTACCTTTAATATTACATTACCTTTATTAAGTGCATTGAACACATCGATTTTAGATGTGCTTTATGTACTGTTATCCTGTAATAAAACTTCAGCTTCTAATGGAAATATCTGTCTTAATTTTTTGTCAGCAGCATCTTTTTGTTTTTCTGAATTGTGGGTTTTTTAGTTTTGTTCCTTAAGGAATGCACTGTTAGAAAATCAGGCACAGCACATACATCACGTCCTGTTTGGTAGCAGGGAAACAACTCATGAGCACCTCTTTTCAGCTCCCCTTTTGGTCAACAAGAGCTTTAAACCTCAGAACCAACTGGATTAATCCAGCTTCCCTATCTATTGTGTCTTCTTGATTGAAATCCAAAAGTTTCACAACATCAACTGCAAGGTAAGACAAGCCTAGTATAAGACCTGCCCAGTGGCTTTGGAAGTACTCCTTTGGGCTAGATCTAAATGGGGATTTGAGTATCTAAATTGAGGTTTTAAAGCAATTTAGGCAACCAGATCCAAAGCTGCAGCTCCTCTCTTCAGTGCTAACTTTGGGATCACCCGAATGTCAACAACACACTTGGTCTCAAGACTTCAGGCATGTAAAGTTCTATTTCTCCACCTCCCCATAAATGCCTGTCTTTAACAGAGCTGGAGCAGTCCTGTATTAATGTTGCCTGACCATGAGCCAAAAATTTTGTATTAGCAATCAGCTTTGAAACAGTCTATCTGGAAGCAGCCTTCACCTACACATCAGGTCAACAAAAAAAACACTAGTCAAAATTATTGTTTTCTTAGAGCTGTAGCACTAAGTGTCATTTGTTCTACAGCAGCTTCATGACTTAAGCTGCCTTTGGAAACTCTGAAAATCTTCATCCATTGGACATCCTGCCCAATCTTACCATTGACAGCAGTGTTCCTAACTACCAAGATTAAAGATTAGGAAACAACTATATAAACAACTATTTATGTTCAGTATTCCTGAAGTGAGAGCCAGGATGCAGATTCCCATGTCTGCCCATAAGGAAAGCTGAACTTGTAGGTTAGGAGCTGGTAGTTTTGATCCCTGGCTATTTCAGAGAATGGGTGAGACTGGCAGCAGCCTCCAGAGGTCACAAGCAGGGCCACCACGAGCCTGGTTGTCCAGGGCCATGTCCATCTGGCTTTTGAATATGTCCAAGGATAGTGACCCTACCACCTCCCTGGGCAACCTGTGCCAGCACTCAGGCACCCCTCATGTTAAGTGTTCCCTGACGTTCATGTTTATGGTATGAAACCAGAGAGATCAAATGTAGGAAGTAGCAAAGAAGGACACTGCAGGTTTTAAGATGCAGACTTAAGAAGGATTAAACCAGCCACAATCACAATTTGAGATGTCTTCTCATCTATGTAACTGTTAGCATACCTGGGTTTTGAAGTAACATTACTCCTAACGAGGCTACCTCCAGGAGTGGGCTCTGGGTGGATCCAGCAGGAAGATAAAAACCTTTCTGCTTCTCTGAGATGCACAAACAAAAAAAAGGGAAAAAATTAACCTGTGTCCCTAAAACTGATCTGCAAGCAAGCTAAAGAGACTCCCTTGGTAGGTGTACACATCAATCTGAATCACATCAGGATTTATATGTATTTGTATATAGTGCCCAGAATTTTGGCTACAGATCTAGGTGGTGTGAAGGTTCTCATTGCTTCATCCCACAATCCCTTCTTCCCTGTTTTTCCATCTGTAGAGCTGTAAAGGGATCACCTATCCTTATACAACCATAGAATGATGAGTTTCCATCACCTAGACCTACCGGTACTGAGCCTATTTCCGTTTCACACTTCACCACAATGACCTCATCATCAGGATGATGGTATCCACATGTTGAGAAGTGAGCCAGGGAAACTGTAAACCCAGGAAAGGAGGAAGGCTGCTAAACGCGGCAACCACCACAGGCCACCTCAGCCGCACAGACGGCCGCGGTCCCCCTCAGGCACGAGGCGCCAAGTAGAGCCCGGCCCAGCTGCCCCTGCTCAGTACCACACCTTAGCGAAGAATGTGGTGTATAAACGGAGCCCATGACCTGGAGAGGCCTTGGGCACATTTCAGGTCTCGGCACAGGCACCGCCTTGGCACCGGCGGCACCAACGAGCCCGCCCCAGCTCAGCCCTGCCGCCTGCACAAGATGGCCGCCGCCGCCCCTCCAGCAGCTGCTGGAGCCCGTGCTGCCATTGGCTGGCTCAGAACACCTGACCCCGCGGGCTGGGCGCTCTGCTGCGCTGATTGGCCAATGCCGTGCGGCAGCTCAGGCGGCGGGCGACCGGGAATCGGCGCGTCCGCTTCCCTCAGGGGTTTCTCAAGATGGCGGCCGCGGGGCAGCTGCTGACCTGGTGAGCGCCTTCCCGCCTCTCCCCCTAACCCCGCAGCCCGCGCCTGAAGAGCGGGGGGCAGAAAGAGCTCTCCGCGCTCCGCGCAGCCCCCCGAAAGGAGAAGGCTCCGCGGAAAGCCCGATGGGGGGCTTAGGGGGAGTGGAACCCGCATGCGCGGATGCGGAGCGGGGGACGGAGCTGGAGTCCCGCGTCAGGCGGGTTGAGCTCCCTCGGTGAGGGGGGTCCGGGATGGCGTCGTTTGTTGTCGTTGTGTCCGTGGAAGAAGGGAGGAGGGGATGCGCGATCCCTGAGGAAGAGTCAGTCTGTGGGTAATGTCTGCTCAGAAATGAGGAGCAGTTAAGTAATGCGCCTCCAGGGTATGGAGTTGTGGCTGTGACGCTGTTCTCGTTTTTAATACGAAAAACCCTACAAAGAAGTAATCGGGCTTTTTAAGCCTAGAAGGGTGAGTTGGTTTTGAATTAGTTTATTTGTGAGGAAGGCGGATAAATCTTTCTTCGTGCCTTTCAAAATCGTTCGGAAGATTGGCTATCTGTAAACTCTGTGCACTGGAAGGGCTAAATTAAAAAAAAAAAAAAAAAAAAAAAAAAAAATATGTTTTCTGGAAAATTAAAACCAAGATTCTGGTATTTTCTCTCGTCATTGCGGCAAGTTCAACCCAATGTTTATTTTTGATTAGTGAGGAGGGGAGGTTTAGATTAGATATTAGAAGAAACTTCTTAACTGAAAAGTTGATTAAACGTTGGGTAGGCTGCCTAGGGAGGTGGTGGAATTACTACCCTTGGAGGTATTTAAAAGACATGGAGATATTACGCCTGAGGGATTTGGTTTAAGCACCGGACTTGGCAGAGTTGGTTTAGTGATTGGGTGATCTTACAGGTCTTTTCCAACCAGAACAAATCTGTAATCAGTTTTCCTAATGCATAACATATGAAAGCATGTACCTCCATCAGAATTTCTCTTGGCATAACTGGAATTTATGTTCTCCATTAATTAAATTGTTCTTTTTGCATGGTGAAGAATGTGCATATTTTACTATTGAAAACCAGTAGGGAATTAGACTGTGTATGTAATTTGAATAAAAAATGTGGAAAGACTGTGTACATAGCTTCTTCTTGTTTTTTTTAATAAAAATTTTTTTCTTTGTTTTTCAGGGGAAGAAGTAGCCTTTATTTTTTTGTATACTGTAATGGTTTTATTTTGTTTTCTTTCATTATCAGGGATGTTTCACCAAAAAATGGCAATGAAGTATTTTTCTCCCGCGAAATTTATGAAAAATACTCATTGGCTCCGAGCCTCTCTGAACTGTGGCGTTTGTCAAACAGGTATATTCTGTTTTGTTATTGTTTTAGGGTTTTGTTTAGTTATTTGTTATAGTTTTTTTACTGTTTGTCATCTTCCTGTTGATACATATGCTTACTGTTGTGAGAGTAAGCTGCTGGTGGTGTGCAAGGATTTGTTACTGACTCCTTGATCCAGAAGATCATCTGTGCTTCACCTGTTGTGAAACCTTAGAAGGCAAGAATGCATGTTGGGACCTCTGGTCTTCCATGTATTTGAGGGGGAGGTGATATTTGGGGGTTTGGGGATCAGCTTATAGGTGGGGTTTTTTTGAGGGTGGTGTTTGTTACTTGCTTTCTCTTGTGTACCAAGGCAGGATGAAATCTGACCTGTATTCTCAGGCCACCCATAGGTAATGGTATGGATGCTATAGCCCAGGAACCAGACCTAATTGTTTTTAGGAATTGTCTTGCTTTCTGCCCATGTTGTCTCATTCAGTGAAAAGCTGCTGACAGTGCACATTGAAATCCTTTTTACTCCTAAGTTTTGGTAGTAGCCCACACTGTTTACATAGATCCAGCAGTACAGTTAATTCCTTGAGTAATGAAAGAGCTATAGAGGCTTAGCAGGACGAATGGGAAATGAAATGATGTGGTACAGGTAGTATTGTTTGTGCAGTTTTGATGCCTATTTTAATTTTCTTAAGTTGAGAAAGTAGAATCAGCATTTATTTTGCATAGAAAAACATACCTTATATTCCTGGGATTACACAGTTGGAGGATTGTATGCAGGCTACTGATTTTTATTTTTTTTTTAAGAAATCTGGTATGGGGGTACAAATGCAAGTGTCTCATGGTGGATGACCATTCATGCCACAAAAAATGTGGCTGGGAGACGAAGGTGGCTAGCTACAGGGCTCAGTAGGAAATGCAGCAGGTGGAGAAACAGGTTGTTCTGAAGGGGAATTGCTGTGGTTTCATTAATTGGCACTGAGCGGGTGCTCTGCATCCCATAACTCTTTATATCCCACGTCTTTAGCTAGAGATGATTTTGCTACTTCATCTCTGACAGAGCAGCTTTCTTCAGACTTGAAAAGCTGAGGACAGCCCTCAGAGCTTGCTGCTGGGAACACTGGGAACTAATGTAGGTTCCTTCCTTTTGATGACGTAGAAAAAGGGTTTCTGGTGCAGACATGACTGCACTGGAGGCTGGAATTGTGTTCAGTTCTGTATTGTAGAAGTGAGTTTATAGCCAGAGCTGAAGTTGCAACCAGAAAAATTTAGAAAGTGATGGGACTGAGTTGTGTGGCCTTGGTCAAGAGGAAGAGAAAGAGAACTTGTCGGGGCAAACATAAAAGTAAAATCTGGAAGAAATTTGTCAATTTGTATTTTGGGATTTGTGACAGATATTTACTGAAGCAGCTGTTCTCTCACTGTAGAAGGTGTGAATGCAGGTTGATGACAGAATGAAAGGGAAAAATTTAAACAGTCAAGTCAAATACAGTATAATGCTGTAAATAGGGACAGAAAAGCTCTGTCAGATTATTTGGTTTGCACCCTGCTGCAGACTGTGACAGCGCTGCATACTGAAATGATCTTTTTGTGCTGCCATTTCACTCAGTGCTGAACATAGCCAGTTGAAGCTGTTACAGTTTCTTGATGTTCCTGCACTGACATATCTGAGTCAGCATCTTGTCGCTGCTGCAGCTTAATTAAATTTGCCAGTTTGTGCCACAAGGATGGACATTCTCATATTCAGAGAGACAGCTGTGAAGTATTATTAAGAACTGTGGATCTGATACTGCTGGAGCTAAATAACACTTGAGATGTTTTCTACTGCTGAAATTGTATCTTGAAAATAAGCTTTTTCTGAGATCAGCAGTTGATGTTCATTTTTCTCTCTCAAGAACAGTTATTTTAAATAGAGCAGAGTAAGATGGCCTTCATATGTGGGATGTTACTTCTTTGTTGTTATTAGGGCAACTGCACCCTTTTCCTTAGCTGAACATTATTTTTGGCAGCTGATTTCAGCATTGTTTAGGAAAATAACTTCTTTCAGTGTATACTGTTTTAGGAATTTCATAGTTGAAATTTGGAATTTCTGTTTTTTCAATTATGTAGTTTTAATTTGCTTCTTTTACAGTGAAAGAAAGGCTCTTTCTGGTGTTTCCAGAAAAAAAAGAATGTTTCCTCTTTCACTTTTCACCTCGATATTGGATATACAGATTAAGTTATAAGCTATTTTGTTAAAAAAAACAAAACAAACAATTATTATTTTCATCCTTAAATCAGTGCCAAACCTACTGTTGGTACCAAGGGTGAGTGTGCAGGTGAAGTTTCAAAATACAGGAATTCCCATGACATGGACTAAGAATTGGAATAGTGCAGTGTATTGCAGCATGTTTTGTTGGATTTGAAGTTTAGGCTTCCATGATTTCCATTTATTAATTTTGACAGATGTTTATATTTGTGTGAAAAGTGTAAGTTCTTTCATTTATTACTTCGTTTTCAGAGAGGCAAAGAAGAATGTGGAGGCAGTGTCAAACTCTTCAGAAAACAGACAGACAGGCACACAGGCTGCAGATCGAGTTGAGGGGGAGGCTGAAAGCACAGCTGATGACCATCCTTTCCCAGAACCTAGAGTCCCTTATCCATTTACCTCTTGTATGACTGAGAAGGAGCAGAAAACATATTTATACCTGATGACCAAGTACTCCAAAAAAATAAACCATTTTCAAGTTAATGCAGCAAGTCAAAGAGAATTATTCACGTATCAGGTAAGTGTGCTTATATGAATATCACAGAGGGAGTCATACAGGTTTTTTGTTACAAGGAGTTCAGGAAAATGTAGCAAAACTTTCATCCAAAGAGGGTGGGGGTTTTATGTTTTGTTTTGGGTTTTTCTAGTAGTAGTCTGAATAACTGATGGTAAGTGTAGAGGTTTGGAAGCTGATCAAACACCCACTTGCCCCCCCAAAAACCCCACATTTATTAATGAGAAATTAAGAGTTCACTTTACTGTGATTTTAGCATTTCATAATGGTATGTAGCACCCTTAAGTAACGTTAGGAGGTGGAAACATTTTGATGCTGTCTTTGACAGCACCCTATAATGGGAATGTTCTTCATCAGCATGAGAGGGGTTCTTACAGGGCTGGAAAGGCACGAGTTCCCACTTATTGCTTGGTGTCAGCAGTGACACCAAGTGAAAGCCTCTATCTCATATTGTCTGGAAGTATTATTTTAGTTGAATCCTGTTTAACGTAATTAATCAGCAGATGTTTTTGAGCCATGCTCCCTTTTTGATGCTAATTCCTTTGTTTTATGTGGTAAAAACAGGAAGGTCATTCCTAGGCAAATCAGTACCCACTGCATTGGTGTTAATTGCTTATGAAGTCAGAGCTGAGATATCTTTGTCACTCTGTCATGTCAGCTTGCTGCAACAATGTCTTTTATCTTTCTGTAAATTACCCAAGTATGGTCTGTTTGTTGAGAGGGGAAGGGTGTTTTGTGGGGTTGGGATTTTTTTTTTTTTTTTTTTTTTTTTAAGGAAATGAGGCCTTGAAAATTAAAGTTAAACTTAGAGCCTGTGCAAAGACTTGCCAAACAGAGCAGCAAGTGGAGCTTGTGCCCTCCCTCATACCATCACCTGTACTGCCTCTCTGGAAATCTTGCTGGTTAAATACCTAGCCTGGAAGATTACATTCTGTCTTAACAAACTTAGATTTTTTTTTTTTTCTTTCCCACAGCAAATGAAAGAAGTAGTAAACAATGAAATTGCGGAATTTATGAAGTTTGCTCAAAATGCTGCGAAAAGCTGCGCCCAAGATTATGATGTTATCTCTGAAGATGCACTACTCTATACTGAGGTAATTGCCAACACTGTGTTCAGTTCCTTCTCTTCTTAAATAATCACACTGGAATTGTGAATAACATCCATAGGCACTGATCCTGGCATCTGATGTTCCTGGGTCTTCTGCTGATTCTGTGTTGGGATGAGACAGGAGAAGTTGCCGTTTCCCTTATGTTGGGGAAATAAGGGAAATGTAACTTAGATTTGTGTCTATTTTTCTAAGTTATCTTGTTGTCCGGTCACAGAATGTGTCTACAGACTTGAAAACCTCTTTATAGTTCAGTTAATGTCCTGAGTTAAAAGTGGATCAGAGACACATATTTAGTTTGAAACATTACTTGGAGAAATAACTCATTGTAGTTACTAAATAAAACTGGTAATTCAGATACCAGAAAAAATTATCTTAGGATCTGGAGTTGACATGAAAGCAAGACATACAGAATCTTTCTGTGTCTTTACCTTTACGACTTTTAGCTAGTTGTATGTTAGGTAGAAACACAAAAAAATCACTAGTCCCTCTAAAAGCCAAGATAGATAAACTGAGAAGAAAATAATTACCTCATTTTGCACAGTTCAACCTGACTTAAACTGTTGGGGGGTTTTTAATGGTTGATCTGGGCCACCTAGCCTTGAGTATAAGGGCTTGAGGAGAATTTAGGATATGTTTCAGTTTTGATACCAGTGGTTATAAGATTATTATTGAGTTGCACTCATATCTCTAGGTTTTTTAATTCTGTCTCTGGTTGGAATAGTTGAACAAGTCTCTAAACTGTAATCTGCTAAATTTATCTGTATTGCCTAGAGAAAGTTCATTCAAATGCAACCTGAACTTGCAGAAGAAACTTCTTTTCAATTAAATTCTTATGAAAGATACAAATCTGTAACATACTTTCTCTTTGTTAGGAATTATTACGTGCTTGTATTGGACATGTACAAAAGTATCCAGAGGTTTACAACCTCCAGGAGATCATGAGTATCATGGGAGGAAAGTTTCATACACAACTGACCTTCAGACTGGAAAAAAATCTTCTTGTAATGGTAATGTTTTGTGTATATGTATTGTTTTGGTCTTTTTTTCAAGTAAGTAGAATTACATCTGCTTTGTGTTATGCAAGGATTTACATATTTTACAAGCCTAACTCAGTGCTCTGGTTAGGGGTTATAATCCATAATTGCAGTTGTTAATGAAGATGTTAATTAAATTATTTTGGTAGTAAAGCTTAACGCCCTTCATTACATGTTTGCAATAAAAATCTTAGATTAATAGTACACTCTTTATTATAAAACTAACTTTATAATGCACCAGCAAAAATTCTTTGGTTTTTTCATTATAAGAAGTGCAATGTTCAGTCAGCATTGTTTCAGTTAAAGCAATTTTGTGTTGTTTGTTTTCTTCAAGGGTACAGCAAGACGTGGTAAAACAGAGTTCTCTACCATGCCTGTTCAACTGCCCACAGATTATAAAACTGTTACATCTATTATAACTCCAGAAAAAAAGGCTTCTTTTATTCACAATGTAAGTAACCTTTTTATTGTCATTTTAAGGAATGTTTTGTAGAGAAGAGCAATTTGGTCCTTTTTATGTAGCAGCATTAAATTTCTTAATATTTTTTTTTCCTACCCCTACACATCCTCATGCAGTATAGGAACATGATGGTATCATTATCTGTGTGGTATTTCATTTGTAGCAGTCACACTGCCCTCTTCAAAAGTTGAACCTTTTGAAACATTAGAGAGGTGAACAATTAAAATGTCCAGTTGAATTGGAACACTCACTCTGTGGAATCCAGATAGCACTGTTCATTGCAGTGTTGGTTCTTGTAAACTTGGATTACAAATTCTAAGCTGGGCCTGTGTGTGTGTGTTGGTGTGTACATACATACATACATACATACAGATGCATGTAGGCATATAAAGGCTTCTGACTTAAGAAAGAAGTGCCAAGGGTAAGAAGAAATACTTCAGACTGTCTAGTTTTTTGAGAAGTCAGTAAGCTTAGCTTACCCTGAGAATGTCTTTTGCTAAACAGCATGAACTCCATTTCTGATTTGAACAGTTTTTAGATTCCATTCCCCCTTACTGTTAGATATCCAATATTACCATTTGCAGTCTTCCACAGAGAAATTTAGTGAGTTTTTCATTCTGTATAACTGCTTATGCCAGATAATCTGTTACCACTACTGTAAGGAGTTTGTTCGGTTATCAAAAAACAAGCTTACAACAGAGGCACTGTGATTGCAAAGACACTTGTGATGAAAAAATAGCAAAGGTAATGCAGGAGAGTGATACATACCTCAAGGGATGTTACAGTTACAAAGAGAATGTTTCTGATGAAGTCTCAGGTGGCAGAAGAAGGAACATACCTCGATTTATCTTATTTCTGTCTCATGGTCCTCAGTGCTTTTGGGCTTTCGTTTTTGTCTTAGTCCTTGATGTTCTCCTCATGAGCATTCCCAGCCTCTTCTCTTCATGGAAAACTGTAACCAGAGTGTTTAGTAATTTCATAATTAAATTTCTGATTTTGTGTTCACGTTTTTGTACATATTTCGAGGCCCTTTATATGTAACCTGTATTCAAACAACTGCAGTTTTAACCATGCTTCAATATTGGAAGTCTTTATTGTGCTATTACTTAACTTGTAAGATCTGTAGTATGTGAGTGAATCTTCTTTTTTTTCTTTTGCAACATACTTCCATATTTCATGATCACCCAGATTTCTACTCATAATTTTAATTAACAGAAAGATACACAATAGGAAGGTACATTTTCTGATGCTGGAAAGTGGATGCAACAGATTCAGCCGGAAATCTTCTGGGGAACTTTTTGCTTTTTTGTTTGATTCTGAAGCCTGGCACTGTGGTGCTGTTTGGGTTTTGGGAGTTGGAGGGGGTTAATCCATGTTGGTTTGGGTTTGGGTTTTTTTTCTTATGAAGTTAAATTAATGTGTCTCTGTCTTAAAATCTGTTAAAATATATTTTTTTTCTGTTTAGGATATCAGTTCAGATTCAAATGCAGAGAAACTTGCATTGAAATACTGTCCTCAAGTTGTTTTAAGTAATCAGTCATTATTTACTTTACTGAATAATCATGGGCTAAACTACAAGGAACAATGGGAAATTCCAGTTTGTGTTAAAATGATCCCTGTTGCAGGTATAGCATGATTTTGTCATAAAAATTACTTTTTTTGTTCGTGAAGACCTGTATATATTCTCATAATCACTTTGTGCTGACTGAACAGGAAATTAGAAAATCCAGTAAAGCCAACTGCAGGAAGGTAGGAGGTAGTCTGGTTTTGTCTGCACAATAATAGGACAGTTTAATTTGGGGTTTATTTAAAAAAGAAAGAAGCTCTGGTTCATTAAAATAGTAATTGTAATTATAAACTCAGATTTTTACCTTTCCTGAATAAGCAGCACTCTAGACAGTAGCTGTAAGAAAATATTTTCTTGTAGGTACATATGTATTTTTAATTTAAGGAATCAAACAAGGGAATGAAATTTTACTTGTTCAAGCACATTAGTGGGCATAATTTGCAGTTAATAGTTGTCATCTGGTAGGGCATCAGGGATGTTTGTGGTGTAAAGAAAAATGTTTAGTTTAATCGGATTTTTCATTAAAAATGAACTTTAAAAATCCATTGTTACAGCTTTCAAGGAAGAGTGCTAATAGAAAGGTCATTTTGTAGGTTTTTTCACCTTGTTCTATCCTCTTACTGAGAATAGTAACAACCTCTAGAGCTATAACCATTAACATTGAATTTGGACATACAGCATTTTCCACTTGGGGAAAAAAATCAGATACGTGTCCTTTGGCTTTTCAAATCTATATGCTCTGCTCACTGGAAATAGAACAAATGCATGAAGCTCTTAAAATTAGCAAGTGAACTGATTTCCTTATCCATAGAAGAAATTATGAAGTTTTAAAAAAATACATTGAGCAAACATCTTCTGGTATTTATATTTACATCATAGAATGATTAATAAATCATTAATGTCCATGGAGATCACTTTTCCCATTTGCAACAAAAAATGTTTTGAATAAGCTGATTAACTCATCTGGATGCTATACTTGAGTTGTGAAGCATTCCATCAGTAATATGAACAGAGATTTCCTCTTGTGTTACACTTTTATTTAATACATAAGTGTTTTTTTCACGATGAGTATGATTATTGTTCTTTTGCAGTGTTAAGGGTGTGAGCATTTCAGAGAAATTCTTACAGCAGAATTCTCTGTAGTAATAAATAAGCTGTCAAATACCTGCAAAAATTAAAATTTTACACTTTGCTAAATGAAATTAAATTACTTTATCTGGAAAAATATGTCTGACTCCTTTTCTATCAGCCTTACAGTTTTTAATCTTAATTTTTAGATCCAAAATGAACACATAAAGGGCATTCTGAATATGTTAATTCTGCATTTAAGACAGGGTCATCAGTTATACTGGTGTGTATTCCTACTGCAGAATCCCATGTTACTTAAGTTATTTAACAGTCTTTTTTCCTTTAATATGTACTCGGTCTCTTTCCATGCTTGAAAAGGTAGCAAACCAGCTAAAGTGGTTTATGTTGATTCACCCCTGCTGAGAAAAGAAATGACAGTCAGAGAGAGGAACCAGCTCTTCCATGAAATTCCAATGGACTTCCTAGCAACTAAAACATCTTATGTTTCAATTTCTGATGTCTCAATGGACAAACCAGCTGAGGACAACCTGTTTCAGTGGGATGTAGGTAGCTTCACCCTTTCTTAAAAAAACAGGAAATAAAACAAAGGCCTACTTTATAATTCATAAGTTAACTTGTTCAGTGGTAATGAAGGAAAATATACATTTACTGTTGGTAGTTTTTTTGCTGCTGGGTTACCAATCCTATATCTGATTCCTTTAAATGCTTCATCTTCATCTTAAATGCTTCTTTTTTTTTTTTCTCTCGAACTTCATCTTTAATGTTCAGTTCATTAAATTGCATTTTGATGAGTTTATCTAAGTGGGAAGAGTTTTCTCAAGAGTTGTCTTTTTAAGGGCCTTCCTGTTCCTAGGGCTTAAGGTAATGCATGTTGAACACAGGAAGAATTATTCCCAATTACTGGGTTAAGCCATGTTGCCCTTTCTTTCAACAGTCAAAATATGGATAGTGGAACCTTTTTTATGTTTTCAGTTTGACAGTGTCTCATTTGTCATTAAATGCTTTATTTCTTTGTTTGGTTTGTGGGTTTGGGTGTGGGGTTTTTTTTGTTTGTTTGTTTAGTTTTGTTTTATTGTTTGGGTGGGTTCTCTTTTAAATTTTGTTTGGTGTTAATATTATTATTTTTTCCTCCCTGTTTCAAGATGTCTTCTGATACTTACCAGTGCAGGAAGATTCCCCTTCCAGATGACACAGGGATGGATTTTGATGGTGATGTGACAGAACTGGAAACTTTTGGAGCAACTGTCAAGCACTCAAGAGCTTCTAAAATGGAAAGTACTTCTCCTGCAGTTAGTAACACTGCTAAAGTTGTATCACATGGCCTAAAAATGGGGGAAAAACGTACATCTGTCATAAACAATATAGGTGAAGAAGAAAAAAACACCATTTCTGAGCAGCAGGTTTTATCATCTGCCAGTATGCAGCTTCCATCATTAGACAGCTTTCTGTGCATCAGCCCTGAAGAGGAGGTGGGACTGAACAAAGGACAGCACATCATGACCAAGGAATTATCAGGCAATGGAACAACATTCAGTACTCTGTCTAATGCTCTTAGTGGCAAGAAAGAGACTGGTGTTGCACACAAAAATGAAATCTGTGCTTCTTTATGCAGTAGTGACACAGATGAAGAGCGTTTGGTAATTGATACAGAATCTAAAAACATTGATAGTGGCAAAACTACTGTACCAAACACTGTTTTTCAAACCTCTGCAGAGACTCCCAAATCCCCTTCCCTCACCCAGGTTCCACTAGCAAGCGTGACTGATGGTTCATCTACCAAGGATCAGGAAAAAAATGCCTCCAGAAAGCATACAAGAAAGTTGTCCAAAGAATTCGATCCCGTTGGACAGATTTTGAAAATGCAAACTGAACTTCTCAAGTCACCTTCCAAAAAAGATAACGAGCAGCCAGCAGTGAGCTGTGATAATTCTAATGCTGTGCCAGCCCATGAGTCTCAGTCTTCAAATCCACTGGTGAACTCCAGCAGAGAAACAGTTCCAGCCCCTGCCTCAAATCCCAACGTCTCATCTAGAAATACCTGGACTTGGCTTTTTCAGGGAGTGCCAAGGAGTAAGTGATTGTGTTCATTGTGTAAGGAGTAAAATTTCAAGTGTTCACTTAAATTTAACAGAAACCATCTCTCATCTGAAGGACATCATAATAATACCTATGTTACAGTTGGGGATATGACAATTATTTTTGGTTTTTTTAGCAACCCCTTCTCTGAGAATTGCTGTCATGCACGCTTAAGGAAGCATTTTGAGAGCTGTTTGTCCACACAGGTGAATGTGAAATATTGTTTTACTTGAGAGGAACAAGAAGCTACTAGACAAGGTTTTTAAGCAAGGAAAGAAATAATTTCATGGTGAAATGAGTTACTTTTTCTCAGAAATTCAAATATTTTAGCAGTCTGGTCTGCAAAAATACTTTCTTGTGAGTCAAAAATTGAATTATTTTTCCGTTTTCTGTAGAAGAAAATGGAAATACAATCACCTAACACAAATGAAACCTGAAAGAAAACTTGAAATTTGGCTGTCCGAGAGTCACAGTTTAGTTGTTGTTTCTTCTCTCCCAGCAATCTCCTCCACAAGATTAATGAGAAATGGCTTGAGCAACCTGTTACTCTTACTATCTCTCTTAAAAAGCCAGAATATGGAATTCAGGTATTTGATTAAAGTTCACTGGTAGTTTTAATAGAGGTAGTGAGGCTGATACAGCTAAGATGCCCAAGAGTGACTGTGAAAAAAATAGAATAATTGTACTAACAGAAAGTTCTGTAGCAAACTGATAAATCTCCTGAGTGTCTTTTTTTGCAGAAAACCTGAACTAAGTTAAATATTTTACTAACAGATAGTAATTTCTGGTCACTTGGATGGTAGTGTCTCACACAGGATAGATGTGTTCAAAGATGCACATGAACTCCAAATTTAAGGCTAAATGTATTGATTTGTAGCATTGCAGCAATACTTATTTGTATATGTAGTTTTGACACATATTTCCACGTATCTGCAGGACAAAAACAGTAACTCTGAGGCAGGTTGGAAATTATTCTTGTTTAGCTTAAATGTTTTGTTAAAATACCTCTTAAGGGATGCAGGGATGTTTGTTAAGCTATCTCAAAGCTGCACTTCGAGATCTAAAGAAATTGAGTGTTTCTTTTGAATATATTACTACTGAATTTGAAGGTGAAGTAATCTCAGTTTTGAACAGGGGCTTGTGCTACCATAAGTGGATGGCAGCTTTCAGGAGACATAAATTTTAAATATTGTTTCCTTTGTGTTGAGTGATGGTGGCTTAAAAACCTTTGAACTCCATTTTACAAGAACAGTGTCTCACAGCTCTGTGTAAGAACTCTAATGATGAGGATAAAATCTGAGGGAATATTTAAAAAAACACTGTGTTTCAAGATTATAGAGGTCATTTTCCAAATTTCGTTTGTTTTTATGCATAAGCAACTTCTAACTAAATGTTTGCTACCCCAAAAATCTCAGGAAACAAAGCAGATCCTGTTTAAAAAAAAACAAAACAAAACCTTAAAACATGTACTGCAAGAGAAAAAAACTGATTCGTTTCATGATAATGTGCAAGCTTGTAATTTTCTCTTTGATTTATTTTCATTAGGAAAGCTGGCAAGTGAACTTCAAATGCTTGAAGAAGACCCTTTGGAGTATGAAGCACCACAGGATGGCAACCTTGTGTATAAGCTCTTCAGTCTGCATGATCTGTTGTTACTTGTGCGCTGCAGTGTGCAAAAAGTGAAGTCATTGCCTCGATACAAAACAAAAAAAAAGCCTCAAAAGGTACAGATTTTTGTTGTTTGCTTTGCTTGGTTTGGTTAGTTGGTGTTTTGGTTTTGGTTTTTCTTTTTTTTGAACAGTTGCACTCAGCTGGGATCTCAATCCTTCATAGCATTTGTGTTTTCACTCAAACAGTGAATATAGTTAATTGTAACTCCACACTGTGTGTCTTTTTTAAGTCAATACTTGGAATAGAAAGAGAGGGAAGAATAATTTGGCATTTTTTGAAACCTACTTGATCAGGAGATAAGCATTTGTGTTTTCTGCAGTTCTTACAACAACTACATTACAGTAATATGCGTGGGTAATTATACTTCTGTAAACTAGTGCCAATTTGAACTATTCTTAAAAGTTAATGCATCAATTAGGTTTTTGGCCCAAGGCCCTGAGAATCAATCTTCATAAATATTTTCAAGCCAGAATTCAGCCTTATTA
The DNA here is from genome assembly GCA_038090715.1 of Florisuga fusca. NCBI lineage: Eukaryota > Metazoa > Chordata > Aves > Apodiformes > Trochilidae > Florisuga > Florisuga fusca. Next base: position 2,793,603 of record JAAWXA010000040.1, on the reverse strand, counting down.
TGCCTAGTAAAGCAGAAAAACAGGAGATAGATAGGATGGACCTCAGAGCACACATTTGAAGATTACGAGATTCCATTCATTCTGTTGGAAAAGACTATGGCAAGTCATTTGTCTTAAGGAATAAAATGCTTTAAATGCAAATGTAATCCATATATTCCTTGTAACATTAAGAGAAGGAAAACTTACTCTGTAATGCTCAGTAATTTTTGATTTTGTCAAGAATCTTCTTAATAACTTACCAAATTTGATGTGTTATCTCCCTCCCTAGAATATCAGATATATGGTAGACCTATAGAGGTGTACATATGTTGTTGAAATAGAAATAGATCATTTTTACTGATTACTTACAAAGATTCCATGCTCAGAATCTTATTTTGAAGAAATAGCATCTCTTTGCTTTTGAGCCACTGCCTGGAAATGCCTGTAACCAGTTCCTTTGGTAATCAGAAACTGAGCACTGTTGTTAATTTTTAATTCCTGCTGTAATTTAAACTGTGATTTGTCAGTGAGAAAAGGCTTGTATTTGCTCTGTTAGCCTCTGATTTCTCATGAGAGATCAGTCACTAGGCTCTAATTTCAAGTGAGATCCTGTCAAGGGGAGTAATTCCACTAATAGCAAATCAGAAATATAATAATGTATTTTTTCTTAAATTCCTGCAGAGGGCAGTATAGCACGGAAGGATGAACTTCAAATGTATTTAGTTGCATGGAATAATTACTTCTTTTCTAGGTGTGAGGCTTTGGGGTGTTTTTTGTGCATCTTGCCTTTCTCTATAAAGAGACTGTAGTCTGAAGTTTGTACTGTGGGTTTTGTAGAATGTGAGCCATCACACAAAATCTGTGAAACCACTTTGTTGCTTCAGCTTCAGTGGAAGATTACTGTCATTACCTAGTACAAAATGTAGCTTAGTTTTGGACAGCTGAGTGCTGATTTTTCTTCTCTCTTAACCTTTATAGCTTACTCCAATATTCCTGTTACCAAAACTAGAATACCAAGCCTATTATGGTGTTGAAGCTCTTACAGAAAGTGAAGTTTGTCAGTTGTGGACGGAGAGTATGTTGCATTCTGAATGTTTATTCTATATTGGTAAGTTCATGTGTTTATTTTTTGCTGAAAAAACATTTATGTCTGAATATCTGTAAAATAACAGAAGAGAAAAATACTTCCTAAAAGTATATTCTCTATGTCGTTTCTTATTTTAACTTCCTATTTTTGGTTTTCACTTTGATTTTCAAGTATTTTGTCTGAAATTTCTGTTGAATAATTAATGACTGTATTTCAGCTTTGGTTTTACACTAATAGCATCCACTGATCTTTGTTTCCAGTAAGTATGTTTATTTACCTTTTGAAGACAAATACAGTTCTAGGTATGAATTTAGTTCTCTGAAGTTAGTAATCTTCATTACTTAGTCTTTGGTTTCGGAGTTGGTTTTGGGTTTTTTAACAAGCCATGCAGCATGAATTATTGCAGGAGTGAGTGAGCTTGCAGTATGGAAGAAAGGTCAGATGTTACTGATCTTTGAGAACAGGCACTGATGTTCACATTTCTGTGCTGATAACATGTAGACAGGCAAGATACAAAAGAATGAGGAAAAACAAGCAAGACAAGGATAAGCCAAGTTCTATCTTTCAGAAATAAGAGAAATTGCATTCCTTGACAGCAAGGTCCATGTCTCTTATCTGAGGTACTGGCAGTAATCTTCTGGCTTTGCAGAAATGAAATTCCTAAGAGGAAGGAGAAAAATACATGGAAAGAAAAATAGTAGCATACATTTATTGGAAACTTCTTTCCATAGCTGTGATATTCCTCAGGATATCAGAGGATTCCTCACTCTGAACACTGAGTGATAATGACTTAAGCACATTTTCCAGGTTTTTCATTGTTCATATCTGACTGATCCATGAGATTTAATTTCTTAAGATGTGGTATACCATGAGATGCTCCTGTCAAAGGGATGGTCTTTTTACTCCTTGTCCTGTGTCATGCACCAGATGGAAACAGGAGGCAATGTAATAGAGTCTATGAATGATAAGTAACACACATTCAGTGATAATGAGGCAGGAAACTACAGATCTTGTGTAGAACAGCTGTAGTTAAAAGCACAGGAGTTAGAAAAAACCAAACAGTAAAGCAGGGATAGAAAGCATGGAAATGTTTGCAGAAAAATATGAGGCCGTTTACCCACATAAACCAAGCATGCTAGGAATGCAGAATTATCAGGGAGGTTTCACTAACAAATGTCCTAGAGAAAATCATCTATTTGTGTTTGTACAGTGACATTTTAAAAATCAGGGAAGTTTGTCTGTTAGGATACATATGTTTTGTAGAGAAATGAAACCCATGTATATAAAGAATGTAGCCAGATTATTTTAACAATGCTTTTACTATATAGAGAACTCTCTGATACTAATTACCTTGTAATTAATAAGGTTTTAAAAGGGAAAATCTGCAACAAAGTAGTTAGTTAAAATGCATTTTAGAATGTGTTTGGCACTTGCTATTAAGTGAGGGCAATCCTGTTTGTACAGTGAATGAATGTTCTATAGTTGGAGCTGTCTCACTTTCCTCTTGAAAAAAATCATGGTTTTTATGGTTGTTATGGCAGCAATTGTGGCTTGTGGTTGCCTAACCTTTCCACTGGTGCACTGAATTACACTTAGGCTGTCGGTAGCTCGTGTCAGAATAGTATTTTAGAATTCTGAGTTCTCTCTTTCCTTCTTCTTACTTTGCATCTTAGAGAATTGAAAGGCTTGTGTGAAATGTAGTAAATTTGGGGCCGTAGTGCATTTATCTTTGTCAACTGTCCATATTTAATGGAAATTATGTTTCTAATGTTAAATTTAAAAAAAAAAACAAAACGGAATTTGCTGTGGCTTTTTTCTTCTGTAAAAAAAATCCTCATTGTGCATGTAGTTCTCCATTTCTAATTATATCTTAACATACTATACTGAAGCATTTCTTCTTTTTTCAAAAAGAAGAGTGTACTGAATTGTGCTGAAATTTATTCCCTTGTAGAAGATTTTTTTGGTTTTGTTTTTGTTGACATTTGTAGAGTCACAAGCAGTGTGAGGAAATAATGAAACTGTGGAGAGAGCTAATTTGCTTACAAAGTACACAAGCTGAAGGAACACACAGTTATCTCATCTCCCATCAGTTACAGGATACCTAACTTCTGGCTTGCACAGGGAAGTTTGCAGACAGCTCATCAGCCAACACCCCTTTTTATAGAGGCTCTCAGGAGTGTAGGAGAAAGCAGAGTGCATGCTGCAGGCGTTGTTCTGGTGTGAATGGCCAGTCTGTGAATACAGATACAGAGGTTCCTCAGTGTCTCCTGCATAGAAACCAGCAGCTGTGGAATGAGCCTGGAGCTCTGGGCTGGCAGGCTTCAGTGGCCTGGCCTTTTAAGTGCTTTCTCTGTTCATGAGCTTGGAAGAAAACATGGTCAGGATTGAGAAACACTGGTTATTCCAGTGGTGTTTGTTTGTCAGCTCTTGGAAACATTCCTTCCAGCAGCAAACCCCAGGCTCCACAGAGGTTCTCTGCTTGTGTGCTCTGAATATTAGGATTATTATTCTCAGGACTACTTTGGGTTGTCTCTGTCCTGCACAGTAAATTAGTACTCCCAGTGTGTGGGGAAGGCCCCTTCCCACCACTATTATTTACAAAAAAAAAAAAAAAGTTTGCTACAAATAGCAGGTTAAGGGAGCTGGACTCTCATCAGGGGACCAGCTTTTGATTCTGACAGAAGAGGTGATTTGCTCAGGTTTGCAAATTGGGGAATGCAGATTTTTGGTACCAACATATACTGGAGTTCGAGCAAAAGACAGTCATGGAAGTACATGATCCATTTTATCAAGGAACACCTACAGCAGGTTTTATCAGGAAACTGTAGCCATATTCTGCTTAGGGATCCCTTCTGCTTACATGGAGAGATACTGAAATTCTACCTTCAGAGACAATCCTGTAAGGGTGGTAATATCCTGGTGTTATGGACAGTTTAAAATGGGGTAAATGCTTCCTTCTCTTTCATAAATCTGATAGCTGAAAGTACAAAAACTGCTGCTCTCGTGTGTTTGTTTTAAGTCAGATCTAGTAGAGCCATAGACAGATCTAGTAGAGCCATAGATTTAACTGCTCTTTTTATGTTTACCCCACACTGAGTTTGCAACTATACAACAACTGTTTGAAAATTGTGACTTTACCATTACTAACACAGTACCTGCAACTTGTGTTTTTGTTCAGATGATTCTGAGACTGTATAGTGAAGCCTCTAAAACTGAAGTTTTAAGCAGACCTCAGTGTTAAATTGTTTAGGAGTTCTTGGTTCTTGGAAAAAGATAATTCATGATCTCAACAATCTTTTGTAATAGAATAAGCATGTGTGGAAACTTCTTTGGACCTTGGTCTGTGCCTCATGAGTGTCCAGCGTTGTTCTTCAGGGTTGAATCACTCTCTGTGGCTAAGGGAGGTGTCTCCTAGCTCAGCATAGTGACTCAGCAGTGCTGTCAGCTCAGCAGATGACAGAAAACAGAAGTGCTGGTAGATCACCTTGCTTGGTTGTTGATTTAAGTCCCTTTGCTACTCCGACAGGAAATGTTACATCTGCAGAGGGAGTCATCTGTGTGATGTGTTTCCCAAATGAAATGCTTGCACTTGATCTTAACAATAAATGAAGTTGTAATAAGCTTTGCTTTATTATGAGAGCATTTTACCCTGACCATTATTCATTTATTTGCTTTAAGTGCCAAAGCAGAACTTAATGCAAAAATAATAGTTTATCTGCACTTGCATAGGATTATTATGACCTTTAAATCAAGACAACTATGCTGTCTATAGAGTTTTGAAATGTAGAAGTTTCCTATTTAAGGAGAGGTTGATAAGGATAAGAGAACACAAACATACTATTTTTTTTAATAACTGCTTCAAGTTTCCTTTCCTGTGCTTAGCAATGACAAATATTAAACCAAGCTGCTTAATCTTGCACAAAATGAAGGCATCCAAAGTGACAGTGTACAGTGTTGAAAAAGAAATCAGTTGCCCTGGTCCATTGTCTTAAATTTTGTTGAAAATCAGCATTGTTACTTGGTCTTGTCGCACATCACGTAAGAAATTGTTAGTAATGTTTGTGTTGGAATGTGAAATGCTTTGTTTTAGCAGTTTTAACTGTACAATGGAAACATTTCCCTTCCTGCGAGGGAAGACTTATGCTAAGGCTGTAAATTCCACTGAGTGGGTTGTATTTTATTATGCTGCCTTCACTTAACCCTCCTTGTGGGAGCTGGAGTAGAACAGAGTTCTGGGAAAACCAGAACGTGAGGGAGAACCTGAAGGTAAGGCATGATCACCACATCAGTGTTGAAGCTTTGCCTATGATCTTTATTGCTTGTCAATTGAAAGTGTGGGTTAAACTGTTGTTGGCAGCTTTTATTAAAAAAATGTGATGAGCAAAGCTTTGTCTTTGACATAGCTAGCAGTAAGAACTCAATCTTTAATGATTTTTCCATGAGCAAGGCCTGAATTTTTTTTTTTTTTTTCCCCATGGGAGGCCAATGATCAAGAGATGAAGGTACAGAATCGCCAGAAAATAAAAAACAATTGTTTGTAAAATGTATCAGAACAGAAAACCAAGTATATTATACTCAAAAGTAAGTCTGTTGCAAATGGCAGACTTTCATTTGTGCACTTAGGAACCAGAATGATAAGGATAAAAAGAATTGCAGAAGATAAAATCTTAACTGGTTAGATTAATGCTTTAGATTAAGGTTAGATTAAGATTTTGTTAGATTAACAAAATGAGTAACATATCCCAGACATCACTCAAGATGCCAGGTTTGCAGGAATCGTGGGGATCTCTCTGCTTTAGAAAGACAGCCTGAATACAGATGTCTGTACCTGAAGCAACTCTGTATTTCACTTTCTGTTACCATACAAGGTGGATACTTTTCATTGTTCTGCTCTGTAAAAGAGCAAAATTTTTAAATCCTTTTAAAATGCAGTAGGACTGCAAATAATGCTTTTGCATTTGTTCTCTTTTATTTTGTGTGGATTAATTGAAATAATATTTTTCAGGACGTATTGATGCTTTTACATCAAAGCTTATTATGCTAGAGAAGATTTCTCCTGAAGCTTTAAGAGAAAAACTTGGATTGATTAAGTGAGTATATTAGTAGGGGATTTTAGCAATTATTTAAAACCCCAACAAGCCTTGCATGTTACAGCCCTATATTTTTTTCTCCACAGGCCTGCAAATTCATTAAATATTCTTCATCACATTTTGAAGAAAGTGTCTGAGTAAGTGCTCTGTTCTTGTTCATTGTATTTATTTGCAGTATTACATGGGTCATTCTGTGTCTTCTGTAGAATGCTTGTCTACTCTTTGATTTTTTTTTCAGGAACATGGCATATTTTATAGGTTCTTTTAAGGCTAGCATTGCATGATGCAGTACTGTGGAAAAAATGCTTAGGTTTACAGGATTTGTATCAAGTATGCCAAAGAGTGAGAACTTGGTTTTTATGAACCAGTTATTGAAGAGTGTAAACTGGGCAGTTCTGAGCTGATTAAACAGTTCACAGGAGTGTATTGTAGTATTATATATGGAGGCTGACACTTAGAATTTGGACTTCTGTTTTTTTGTGAGTCTTTCTGCTTAATGTGTATAAATAATGCTCTTCATGTTCCCTTCTTCTCAGCTTGACTTAGCACAGTGTATGTTTTTCTCTGTATAGTGTGGCAACCTCTCTCTTACTGCTTCCTGTATTTAACTACTTCTAGGCTTTCTATCTGCAGGTGTCTCAATTTTTTTTGTGAAGCAGGTTTCTTGCACTGTGTGTGCTGCCTCTTAATTCAATTTGCAGGAGAGTTTTCCTGCACTTCATAATTCTGTAGCTTGGTGATTTGTGACTAAGATTCTTGATATGGCCATTTGGTTGACATGTATCTTCCTGAAAACCTGTTTAAGCCTGCATGGACTTAGAGCATGTCTGTTCTTTGTAGGGCACTGGCTAAAGAATTAAGAGTTTTCCAAGTATGGATGGGTTTCACTGTATGCTTAAATAGTCTATATGTTGATGATAAATTAGCCCATTATGACTACATTATAAATGCACGAGTTAGTATGTATTAACACAGTTTAATTTGTGCATTTCTTTTCTATAGCTTTTTTATAAAACAGCTTCTGATAAGCAAATATCTGAAGATGTTCTTCTTTTGCATGAAGAACTTAGTAGCAATTCAAATCAAATGAAACAGAACAAACATCTGAATAATATTTTTCTTTTTGAATTTATCTTTTTAGTTTGCAGGAGGGCTCTTATTTGTTGAGTCATGCAGCAGGAGATTCTTCAGTTGCAATCTACAAAAGTTCTCTTGACAAGTCAGTGAGAGCATCTTACAACTTACATAAAGCTCATTGTGATCTGCCTACTGTACCTGCCACTCTTTCAGTCCCATGGGTGCCACTGGATCCCAGCCTCCCTTTGCCCTATCACATGATTCATGGAAGAGTTCCATGCACCTTTCCACCTGCACCCCAGGAATCCAAGTGGAAACAGAAGGTCAGTATCACACATGCTGGAAAAAGCACATTAGAAGTTTTGAAATAGTCTATTGCAGTCCCTTGTATGTATGTTTATTAAGCTAGTATATTTATCTGATAGTCTGGGGGTCAGAGAGAACCTCTGGAGTGGATCCACTCCAAAGAACAGGGATGCCTCTTTTTTTTGTAAAAATATTTAAGGCAAGATTCATCTCACTTAGCTTTTAACATTGCCAAAACAGTGCTTAAGCTCATTGTGCTCTTAAGGGAGGGAAATGGAGTATTTTGTAAGATGGGCCTCCTCAGTAGATCATAGGTTCATAGATCTTGAACAGTAATGACAAGAACAACTGTAAACAGGTAAAACCAGGTAAGAATACACTTTCCCCCCACTCCCTGTTTGATGGCAAAATCTTGAGTGTCATCTAATAATAATTTTAAACAGCAAAAAGAATGTAGTGTTAGACTTTTAATTAAGAGCTTTGCAACTTACAGGCTTGCATTACGGCTGAGACAGGTAATTGCATTTATAGAGATTATTGAATTTTTTTTCTCAGTGATGGTACTTTTTATCAATGTACTTTTTGTTCATACAGTTTCAGGAAAGACCTTTTAATTCAGTTTCCTGTTTTTTTCAGTACCACTTTCATCTCCAATTGTCCATCTCTTTCCCCCTTATGTAAAAATCATGATCTTCTTGGATTGTTTCAGCAGAAACTGACGTGTGTTGGAGGCCCAAGATATTAACCATAACCAGCTTAATAATAAGTAGACAGTAGAAGAGAGGGATCCAGATGAATGCTTCTCCTGTGGGAACAGCAACGAGCCACTTACCTGTAGTATTTGATACCTGAAATCTCATGCAGTGAAGAGAGGTTGCAAGCAAATTGGCAACACCGAAAAAAAAAAAAAAAGTCAGAGGTTTTACATTACTAATTATGGGATAATAGTATGGTAAGACAGAAAGCAAAGCCATGTTCCTTTTAAGTGAAAGTTTAAGTGCTTTCCATATAGAAGCATGGGAGTACCTTAATTTAAGAAGATAATTAATGTGTGTAAAAGCCACATGATAATTCTGTCTAGCTTAGTGAACTGTGGGACTGTGGGATACTTTTAAGGCCCAGTTATATGTTTCATAAGAAGGCAAAATAGAGTTGTGCCTCAGTTCCTCATTACCTTGTGCAACTTGGGTTCTGCCAGAAGGAAATCTAGGAGTATGGGCAAGAAAGTGGCAGGAGTGGTCAGATCATACTGGTTGCACAAGACCAGCCATGCCTGTCACCCAGTCATTTGGTGCCTGCTGACCATGGCTGGAATTGGAAGGCAGTTTTCTGAAAGGAGTTGTATATATTTAATACAGATTCAGTATTATTAATTCTAGTTCTTTTTAAAATCATTTTTCTTTCTCCGTACGTGTCTAGGTGACTGGAGTGAAAGGGCAGTCAGACACACCCTATGAGGGAAAGCCAGTAGCTATGGAAACAAAAGGCAATCCAGCTAAGCCTGTTAGAAACCAAGGTGTGGCTACAAAGAGGCAGAAGAAGAATGGCTGCCAACAAAGAACGATGAAGAAAAAGTGGAAAATGAAGTACAACAAAATGCAGCTGAAGTAGGAATAGATGACCCATACTTCAAGAAATATGGCCTGGAGAAGGACAAGACTGAACAAAAAATCTGAGGCTTTCTTGCACCTTTAAAGGAGCTAGAACAAGCTGGCAGGAGTGGGGGCTCTGCAGCTAAGCATTTTATCAACCTTTATCCCTTCTTATCTCTGTGGACACATTTCAAGTAAGAATCTCAAATTCAGTCAGAGGAAAAAAAAAAGGCAAGTGTCTGCAGCTGAGGTTTGGGGACAAATGTATCTTTTGGTGGTATCATGATGTTCACAGAAAAACTACAACTTGAAGAATCAAGCGGTGGTCAACAGAAATCCCTGGAATCACAACACTAAGAAAAATCAGTTTTCAGTTTACTAATTCTTTGAGATTTGCTACAGATCTTTAATCTGACATTTTAAAATTTTGTTTTACTTCGTGTAGTGTGCATATGAGAAACAACTTGCTTCTAATTACTTAATCCTTTTAACACACAGTGTCTACCACTTTTGAAATCACTTACAAAAATACATTTTCCTGTTTGGATGATGTTAATGGGGAGTTGTTCATATGCATGCTTCAACTGGTAACACAAAAAACCCAAAAGCTTTCAAGATATTCTTGCAAGTCTTCTATTTGGACCTAAAAAATTTACCAAATACAGATATCTGACGAGGCATTCTCTACTCATGGGGGCTTGTTATGACACATTTTAATGTCCTGAAAGTGAATATAAAGTATTTACATTGTTTGTTGGGTATACCTGTTAGAAATCCTCAAGACTTTAAAAAAAAAAAGCAGGCTTAAACGATTATTAAAAACTATTTTTTGTCAAATATGAAGCATTTTCTGATTTAATTTTTTCCTACCATTAGATATACTTACAGTATTACTCAGGGGTAGGGTTTTTTTGATTTATTTTTGCACTTCTAGCTGCAGTGATGTGTTATGTGTGTCTAGCTGAACATGCATAGAGCTGTTTGCAAATCACAAGTTCTGATACAAAATCCTAAATGCAGTTAGTGACCCCTCATAATAGGAATATTTTAGCTGTGAGTCATTTTTGCCAGATAACTTAACTCTGTGTGGGGATTCAAAGCAGTTTTCAGTTTGTGGATATAAAAACTTTTTGTCAGACTTGAATGGAATTTAATTTTTTAAGGGATTTTCACGTTAGACATCTGTTTATTTGTCTGTATTCCTGTATGACTAAAAGACTTAGGTCTTTCTCTTAATAATATGCTACGATACTACACTAGTATACTACTAATGACAACTCACTAATTGTGTTTTCTAAACTGTTTAGAAGAGGCAGGGAACCTGGAGTTCATCTACAACACATGAGAGGGCTTTTTAAGTCACTGTTATGTTGTGGTTTATTGTTCTCTTTGGGATTAAGTGGGACTGAAGTAATTTGTTCTAAGTTAGTTGTCTGATTAACTCTGGCTTTATCACAGGCAGGTAGTGTTGTTTGTCATTTGTTTTGTGGAATGCATGCTTCAGAGAACTGTGGTCTGTTTGTTTTGTCGTGACTATACAGCATGTAGATGCATAAAAGTCATACACAAATTAAAAATTCTACATACAAGTTGTAGCACAACAAGATTGCCTGGTGCAAAGAAGGAAATTGCTGTTCTCCATAACTTTGAGGATGGGAAAATTAAAGATACTGCCAATGGGAAGGATTTAAAATACTGGAACAAAACTGTGTCACTTGTATTGCTTTTGGCTGTAACAGCAGGGTGGTTCTGTATCTTAGGCATGTCTGTGGATGCATTCCACATCTTGCATGGACATGAAAGGTAAACAGACATTTGTTTCTGCTAATGATTGCTGCCTCCTCCTGGCTCCCATCACAGCCTTCCTTTTCCTATGAGCAGGAGTAATAGTAAGGGTAAAATCCTCAGTGTGATTTGTCTTTGTAGTCTGCCACATCCTGATAAGGTCTTATCACATGAGATGTTGTGGCAAGAGAGATATTTGTCTTAACACCATATGAAGACAAAAACGTGTCCTTTTAGGTAAGAGCCTAGTACAGCAGTAAGACAGTATGTCCTTGATCATCTTGTTGCCAGGTATCTCCACTTCCCAAAAGATTGCCTTGCTTTTTCAGCATGCCATGATTGGTGAAATAAAAATGGAGGATTATAAAGTGTCATGGACTGAAGTCAAATGTAAACTTGTTACTTTGCCTAAGAAGCAACTTTATAATCCAATGTGATGCCTCCATTAGGAATTTTTTTTTTCTAATAAACAATTCTGCAAGATTCTACTCAGTGAAATGGAGCTGAGAGCAGAATGTGTTGTTAAATGCTGATGGCCACTCATCAATTTGAGTTTTATAATCCAAGTTTTATAAAACAAGTTTTCTCTGTTTATATTTGCATATAAAACAGAATTATATTTAAAGGAGTTTAATAAGAGAAGGGAAAAGGGATAACTGCCTGAAATAAACATGCTACATCTGAAATTGGAAATCAGACGGCTAAAAAAAATAATGGGTAAAAGAAAAAGATTTCAGGAAAGCCAGAAATCATGCTGGAACTATGGTTCTACCTAGACTGGTCCTAAAGTGCCAATTACCTGTGAAGGAGAAAGCAGGAATACAGGGGAGCCTGACTGTTGTGACACCACTGGAGCAGGAATTGGTACTTGTAACACAGATTGTAAAGCTGTGGGAAGCAGGAAATTGCAGCAGAAGGAGAGTGAGTGGGCCTGGCTCTTACTCTTCAGATAACTGTTCTACACAGTCCTGTCCTGTAATTTTAGTCTTCATCTCTGTGTTTGGAGTGGGTTGTGTTTGTGTTGCAATTTATATGGCTTCTTTTTAACTGTAATTACTACTTTTTGTTAATTTGTATTATAAGAACATCTTTTACATGCTCAGTTGGAGTGCATGGTTAGATATAACTTCCAGGCTAGGAATCTTAATATTATCTAACTGGATAATTGGTTATATTTTTCCCTCATTAGACTTTTTTTTTTTTTTTTTTTTTTTATGTATAATTACCTGGTTGCAAATGGGGGGGGCAGAAGTATCAGCTGTCCTCTCTTTCAGAAGAGGAAGCTTTTAAGTGCTGAAGATCTGGTCAAAGAGATCTCTGTATTTAGTTCCCTCCTAGCATTTCAGTGCAGGTGTTTGTAGTCCAGTGCTAATGGAAAATCCCCTGCTGCTGCTGCTTGGGATTATTGATGTTAATTGCAATTGTGCAGCTGTGTTCCAGATTGCTGTACTATGCTGATTTCTGCCAGTGAACTTTAATTTGGAAGTGCTTTTAAAATTAATTTTTATGGGACATTTCAGAGGTGGGATGTTATCTAATGAAATGGAGATTTTGGCAGTGTGCAGCTACCAGCCTGCAGATTTGCTGTAGGAACCTGTTAAACGTTTAAGGATTTTATGAGTAAATTAGATAACTTGATTTAATTAGATTACTTGAAACATTCAGAGTTATTACCAAGGATTCCTAGGGACTGATTGAGGGTGTGCCAGCCTCACATGTACCTTGGGAGAGGTCAGGAGATTAATCCAAACCATGGGACTGTTTGTGTTCTGAGTCACCACAATGGAAAAAGCACACAGTGGTGGGAAACAGTGAAGCACAACAGACTTGGTCTTCCTTGAAACCTTTTAACACTATTACTAGGAAAAATTCCCTGAGGACTTTTGGCAGCTTCCATCTTTTAGAGCTGTTTCTGTCCTTTGGCAGGACAGCCCAGACTCTGCAGTGATTATTCATGCTGGTCTGGGTGATGTCAGGGGCTCCTACGTGCAGTGGTAATTGTTCCTACAGTGTTTTCCAGTGTGGTGGCAGTCTGGGGAACATTATTGTAGAACTGGCAGCTGTGATTATTTTAACCACCGTGTCATCTAAATGGGTTCTAAATCTTTATTAATGTTGTAATATGTAGTGGTAATCTGTTTATGCTAGCAGGGTTGTGCTGATACTGCTGGGAAAGCTGAACTCATAATGGTTTGAGATGCATCTTTTCAAGGTGTTACTGTATATGGAGCCAATGACAGCATGATTCCTAGATTCAGAGGGAATTGCAACTCTCCAAACCTAAGTAGATCAGAGTGTGCTTGAAGGTAATCATGATACCCTTAGAAAATAAAGTAAGGTTACCTTCTTTAATGTCTTGTTCTGTTTTACAGCCCTTGTTTTATCTCTGATTGTGTGATTTTAGCATAAAAAGGCAGCTGGCTATCGAGGTGAGCATCAGGAAATCCCCAAAGGACTGAGGAAATTGACTGAAACATGGTTACACACATAGTGATTGTTGTGTATCCTGTGACTGTTTCATTCTGGTTCAAGAGGCTGAGTTTTTTCATGCCAATACCAGTACAAGGAATTTGGCAAGTGTTTCATCACCATGTTTATGTATGTATCTAGGCAACATGTCTTAGTCACCACTAGATGATTACTTCTGTGAGGCACACTGAAAAACCAAAATTCTAGTGATTTAGTTTAGAAATAAAACTGAACTCCAGACACCCCAAGGTACTCATCATATATGTATGTCAGGGGAGTTACCAGTGTACCACAGAACAAAGAAGCATCTGGATTGCTGGTTTACCATTTGTTTGTGATGAATATTCCTTTTTGGCTCTTTCTGTCACTTGACTATATGTACCTCTCTGACTGCCAGTAGTTAGCATGCCAAACAAAGGAAAGAAGATGGAATAGTCTGTACTTAATAGTGAGGGAAATAAATCTCCTGCACCTTGGAAGTTGCTGGTCCATATTGTTACTTGGGTGAGCTAGGAGGGGAGTAACAAAAGATCTTGCTTCCTTCTGAGCATCTTGACAGAATGTAGATGATACCATGTTGTTTTTGTTACCAGTATAGACAGCCAGTGTAATGAGACTCCACCACTCAAACTTCATTGGTTTGGGCAATTGATATTGACTTTAATAGGGCTGTGTATGTGCCCTGGGACAGCTTGCTTTCTTGTTAGCTCTTGTGCACAGTTTAAAAAACAGTCTTTCTGACAGTCGTGTAACTATAGTCTTTCCATTGTTAGTCCCATGTCTTGATCCAGATCCAGAGTCAGCCAAGCATCTGGTTCTTTGTGGAGGCAAGCTCCTTGTGCCCATTGGCATCTGAGATTGTGAGATAAAATTATGAGGATGATGGTGTGATTTACATGATGAGAACAATCTTTAAAAAGAAATTGAGAGTTCAAATTAAGGTTGTGGTCAAATATGCATGAAAGTGACAAGAGGAGCTATACAGAGCAGCAGACCAATTAGTTTGCAAATGTAGAGTTGAGAGGTAGCTGAAGACAAATCCAGTGATGAAATGGTATCAGGATATAACAGGAGACTTGGCAGGCACATGAAGCTAACTGGTGGGAAAGAGAGGTAGATGTTTTACTAGCTGTGAAAAGTACTTCCTGTCAGGTTCTAATGTAATGTGTGAAGTGCTGCAAGAATTCTGTATGGGAAGTAACTGTAGAAATAACTCATGTCACATCTTTGTCAGTTAAAATAATTGCTAAAATACAACCTTTAAAGAAGGGTTCATCAGCTTTCACATAATGTAGACTTTCTGTGGAGCAGATGAAGATAATTTGAAAACAGCTTGATTCTAATTTATTCCTGCATGTTGATGAAGTAATATTAAGTTGCTGAACATTTTCTTCATCAGGTGCAATATTTAATCTTCGTCCTGGAGAGCTAAACAGTCAAAAGACAAGACCTGATCAGTGAGAAGGCAACAGCCTAAGGTAACACAGCAAACCATGGCACTGCAAAGCATACAGTGCAGGTGTCCGGTTTCTAACCTGGCTTTCCTGCTTACCAGCTCATGAGATCTCTGTACACAGACTGAACTAGCGATTGCCAGCTACCTGACTTGTTATAGTGTTTCATTTGTAAAATACAGATGTAACAAAATATTAGAAATCTGGCTAACACAGGAAATCATTCCAGAGTTAAGTCTAGCTCTTTAAAAGGGATTATTTCAAGTAAATGAAATTCAGAGTGGAGAGTTAACATTTGTGCAGGAATGTGCATATAGTGTAGGAATGAGATTGCACAGAATAGAGTTGATCTGAGGGCTTAGGTTGTTAGGTGGAGCACCTAACAAGATGTCTGGTTCTGTGGTATTGTATTAGATAAAAGATGGCATTGGTATTCTTGGTATTCAGTCTGTTTTTCAAAAGCATACACTGGAGTTACAGTTGTGTAAGATTTAAAGTAAATCTCTACAGATGTTAACAAAAGATGCCCCATTTCCCCCTTGGTCCCCAAAAAGCCCTTAACCCAGGTTCAACACTTTCAGTGTTCAGAATTTTACTCATGTGGTCTAAGTGTGCTTTTAGGAGTCTTTCATCCTTTCTGCTAGAGCCATTACCATAGTGACTTGCTGTCCTGGGAACCCAACTAGCCTATCCTGTAAATTGTACTTAACTTTCTCTGTAACCTGTGATTACTCTAAGTGCTAAAAACACATCTATGTGTATTTGTATCACAGTAGTTCCCAAATTAGGCCAAATAATGAAGGTGCAAAAATAACACCTAGAGGTCTGCCTGATTCATATGTTAACCAGAATGGAATTTATGTTATCTTCTTGCAACATTACACATCTAGTGAAGCAACACTGTACATAGAGGCTCAGCCACACCTATCCCAGAAAATACTATGTACTGATCCCTTTTTTTGTATTAAAATAGTTTAAGTAGGCAATAGATATAGACAGAACTGGGGCTGTCATAATTCCAGTGATAATGCATCTTTGATTCTTTGTAGATAGCACCCTGAAAGAGTGTGAGCAAGATGTATGTAGGTGAAGTCAAACAATCAGGGACAGAAGTGAGAGAAAAATCTGAGAGCTGGAGTGACCTCGTATGCACTAATGTTATTGCAAAGGTAAAGTTTGGGTCAGAGGGCAACTAAATTGAATAATCAAGCACATCAGGCTTCCCATGATGTCACTTAAGAAGAAGATAATGGCAAGAAAAATATTGTTGAGGTGGAAGATAATGGTATGATGAATTGAAAGAGGGAGGGGGAAAAATATGTAATTAGCATCAAACAATGTTAAGTGTTTACAAAACAACAGGAGAGAGAGCAATGGTAATGTCGCTGAGTCTGAGAGGATAGGCTAGGTGGACCTAGGGTCCGTAGGATATAGGATGAACCACAGTCACAGTAAGCTGTTAGAAGGGAAAAATGAGAAATGAGCACAATTACATTTGTTTTTCTATCCACAGGACTCTGGGGAGCTCCAGTCAACAAAAGTGATCTCTGATTTCTGTGGTCAGACTTCAGGAAGCTGGAGATCACAAATAGGTAATTGCAGCTGAGGTAGTTGCTGGGTGTTTGAAATATGACCTTCCATGCAGGTATTTTAAGGGGTGCAGGGAGTCAGCAATGTGAAAAGAAATAGACAGTATTTCTTGGCACTGCCTTTCTTCCAGGCTAGTTGCAGCGTGTTTCTTCCAGTAAATCCCTTGTAAGGCAGGCACAGAGAGGCTGGGTTGAGGGAAGTGCAGTCCTTGCCACAGCCTAATGCTGATAGCAGTTACTTTCATGTAGTGCTCAGGAGCAGTGGTCATGGAGCAGAACCCCTTCTTGTGACAGGTGCTGTACAAACCCTTGAGACTTACACGTTCATGTCTCATTTGAAAATAAGTGATTCAGGCACTTGGCTGCTGTTCTCCCACTGAATTAATTTCCTTTCCATTTGGCAGATAACAGAAGCCTTTCCTATTTGCACAGCCTGACTGCTGCCTTCTTCAGCTCGTGGGTTTTACAGAGTTTTTTCTCAAAGGTATGGAGAATGTGTTGTGTTTCTGTGGGCAGGATCACCAGGTCTTGGTATTAAGGGATGGCTGGTTGTTCTGCCAAAATTGATTTGTTTTCTGCTGTTCGCATTACTTAGATTCCCCAGCTGGTACAAGTGCCTTTGATGTCAGTTGACCTACATAAGCAGAAAAAAATTGAGGAAATTCATAATATGTTTGAATATAATGTTTGTATCTCCATGACTCTGAATATGGCTGCTCTTTTTTTTTGTTTTGTTTTCCCTATTGTCAGTCTTTTTTCTTTTAAAATTACTTCAGCAGTCCCTGAAGCTTGTGTAAGTTCAGAGAGGCTGCTGTCTATTTTCAAGTATGGTGAATGTGTGATTCTGAGATTGAATAATTGATGATTAAGTTGGATATTAGAGACAACATCTCTGTTCCCTTTCTGAAGCTGTTGACATTGCTGGAAAATCTTTTTTATGCTGCAATTAATGTAGCTGTAATGATTAACAGTTCACTTGATATCAAAGCTTTTCACACCCTTCATGTGAAGATAAAATTAATGAAAATTAATAGTGGTATTGAGCTATTTCAGATTTGAAGGAGTATTGACTTATTAGAAAGAGGACAGTTTTCTGGGGAAAGGGGAGTTGGAACAGGCTTCAGTAGAGGACTGAGAGGTAAATGGACGTTCAGTTAAGAGAATGGATGTGCTCATTTCTGAAGTCATTAATAAATGACTAGGCAGACCTTCTACAAGAAGGCAACATAGGTAGCATGTTGGCAATATATTACATATGTGAAAACACTTTTTTCAGCTGAGGGTGTTGTGGTTTTATTTTCCTGCTCTTTCCCTAAGAATGTTTGACAAGAGGTGGGAATAAAACAGTTCTCCCTGAGGGGTTGCACATCCCTTAGTAGGCACATTGGCTCTCTGGCTTCTGCTTAAGTTGCTTCTCCCTGTTTAAAGCCCCTAATGAATCCTGCAGTACTGGATGGCTATTGCTTGGCCCTAAGTATCCTTGGTTTGTGAATCACCTTTCTAAGTTGCCAGTGATTTTTCCAAGAAACCTGAAAAATGGGGAAATTATCTGTTTAATTGCTAGTGATAGACACTGATGTAAGAGGGATGGATACCTAGAAATTATTTTTTAAGGACAATTTAGTTAAAAACCAGAAAAATACAACCCCAGTGGCCTTGTCAAAAAGAAAGCTAATGTCAAACTGTGGCAATACTGGCACGGATGTTTTTTTCTCTTACAAAACACTGTGCTATGATACGCCTTTCCCCTTTGTGGATGTCTGTCCCCTTTGTGTCAGTTTTGTTTATTCAGAAAAGGGCTATTGAAATAATTTTCACCTTCTGCAGTGACCAGTTCAACTCCATGTGAACTGTTGCCTACTCAGTTGCCTCCATGTTCAAAGTTGAGTGTAGTAGTTCTTAATATTTTTCTTATCTCTGATCTTGTTTCATTCCAGGGATTACTTTGTGTCTCAGTCATGTTCTGGTGTCTCTTTTGTGCTTGTCTCCTTTTACCACCACTGTTTTTAGGCAAACCTAGAACTTTTTTTACCCTCTTTGACTGCCAGCAGGGATCTCTGTGTCACAAAAAAACCCCCAAAAAAACTATAGCAGAAGCAAATACCTCTTTTGCAGAATCAAAACCACTAGCCTTCAGGAGATTAAAAAAAAACCAACTAACCAACAGTAACCTTGAAATCTGAGCAACTTGGGGCTTTGAGAAACCAGGTCTAGTGGGAGGTGTCCCTGCCTGTGCAGGGGGGTTGGAACTGGATGACCTTTAAGGTTCCTTCCAACCCAAACCATTCTATGATTCTGTGAAATTACAGGACTAACTGCTGTGTACTGGGGATTGAGGAGTGCTGGGTTTTTTTTTTGTTTGGTGGTTTTTTTCTGAAGTATTTGAGACTGATCACTGGTAAATCAGTCACATAGTTGTGGTCGTACATTTATCTAAAGTTTTCAATTTATCTACAATTACCTGAAGTTATCTGACAATCTTCTTATGCAAGATCTTTCTAAAATACCTCTCACTTTTGTTAGCAGTGTAACATCTCTGGTTCAATAATTTTTCACTAGTCAGACTGGCAGAAATTTATTTCCCCCCCCCCCCTTCCTGTTCTGGGTGTGGTACCGCCTGTGGGGTTATCGGAACATGATTCAGGGAGCCTCCGAGCAGACCTCCTGCCTTCCTTCCAGCCGCTATTGCTTGTGGCAGGCGCGGAGATTGGGGCGGACTCTGCCCTCTCACGATACAGCATTGCTGCTGCCAAGCGGGCAGGGCTGTAGCTGTAGGAACTCTGTTGGCGGCGTGTGAGCCCAGTGCAGGTGAGCCCCTGCCCAGGGTGCGGGGGGCATGGGGGG